>CM019721.1:55502577-55518598 GCA_009760885.1 Achatina immaculata | reverse complement strand
ATGATTCATTCAATGAAACTTACGTACTGCATGAGGAAGAAAAATCAAAGAAATTTTAGAGAACCCGGCCACAGAGAGGGCATGATATAAATACCACGCAGAAAGAACGACGTAGCGAAGGTCTCTTACAAACACCCTATTGAAGGAGTGACATAACGAAGGAGTGACATAACGAATGAGTGATATAGATACCCTAATGGAGGAGTGACATAACGAAGGCGTACACATTCATTCATTCATTTGCATGTCCCTTGCGGAACTTTGCCTTTCAAACAGCACTCATGTAGGCCTCTCGGTTGTGAGCAAGATTGCCTGCTGCTGTTGCATCCATTTCCAGATCGTCAACGATGTCTTGCAGCCATCTTCGTCTTGGTCTTCCTCTTTTTGTTTTTCCCATTATGTATCCTTCCAATACGGTCTTCTCTAAATTATCATGACGTTTAATGTGTCCAAAATAGTTCAGTTTTCTCTCTTTAATCCTCTTTACTAACCAGCCTTCTTCAATATTAAGCTCTTGTAGTATAGATATAAGATGGCATGGCCTCCCCCATAAAATAGTTAATGTAATCAAAGCCCTATACGAGGGTTTTCAGTGCAAAGTTATCTGTGGAGAACATACCTCCAGCAGCTTTAGGGTACAAACAGGAGTGAAACAGGGATGTGTACTATCACCAACATTATTTATCTTGGCAGTAGACTGGTTAATGAAGGAGGCAACATCAGACAAACGCAGAGGATTACAATGGACCCTTAACACAGTGCTGGAGGACCTTGACTTTGCGGACGACATTTGTCTATTATCAAGCAGTCACAAAGATATGCAAGATAAAATAAACAAGTTAACCCAGAATGCAAACAACATAGGACTAAAGATCAACGTAGGAAAGACAAAGTTAATGAAGCAAAATGTGAACAACAGAAATGTACTCAGAGTAGATAGCAAGTTAGTGGAGGAGGTCAACGAATTTGTATACCTTGGCAGCAGAGTAGTAGAAAATAGAGACAGCACAGAGGACATCAACAGCAGACTTACTAGAGCAAACCAGGCTTTTGCAATGCTACAGAATATATGGAAATCAAACAAACTAAGCATAAATATGAAAATCAGGATATTAAGAGTAATGTTCTAAGTGTACTACTCTATGGAAGTGAATGCTGGAAAATCACCAAAACCATAGAAAACAAGTTGAATTCTTTCCAGACTAAATGTTTACGTAGAATTAAAAAAATATTTTGGCCAAACACCATAAGAAATAACATCTTATTGGCAGAAATGCAGATGAAACCACTGACAACAATTATTGAGGAAAGACGCTGGCGATGGTTGGGACATGTGCTCCGAATGACTGACAACTCACTACCAAAAATAGCACTAAGATGGACACCACAGGGGAGCAGAAGTAAGGGTAGACCAAAAGAGACATGGAGAAGAACAACAGAAAGGATGTTGAGCAATAGAGGGCTCACCTGGGCAAGAGCAGAAAAAAAGGCGAAAGACAGGCATTTGTGGAAAACCCTTGCGGAAGCCCCATGTGCCCTGGGCACTTAAGGTTCAGAGAGAGAGAGAGAGAGTATAGATATATTTGTTCTTTTTGTGTCAACGATATTTGGAGAACTCTTATGTAGCATTTACATTCAAAGGCATGTATGTGTTTCTCAGCTGTTTTGTTAAGTGTCCAGGTCTCACAGGCATATGTTGCTATGGGAAAGATGCATGCCCTTAAAAATCTTATTTTTGTGGTTCTGTCTGCTCCTCTCCACATATTCTTTATTTGTTTTACTTTCTGAAGAGCGATAGATGTCCTTCTTTTAATTTCCCTCATTGTATCTTCATTACTAGTTAGTAGTGATCCAAGATATTCAAAACTCTCCACTTCTTCCAGTTTTTCCTCATTGATACATATTTCAGCTGCCTTGTTTGTTTTGTCAGTTGTCATCAATTTAGTTTTCTTTGCATTAAGGTAGAGGTTCTGCTCTTCGCTGTGCTTGAAGGCGTACACAAATGATGTATTAAAGGAGTGACTTAGCGAAGAAGTGACAGGACGATATGCGTATTTTAAAACATTTGAAAGTGATAAATCAAACAAACCTCTCTAACTTTGATCTTCTACGAGTATGAGTATTATAAATTTCTTCATCCTTGATATCCTAAACTTAAAAGTAAACCATAAGCCCCTAACCTTATAAGTAAACCATAAGCCCCTAACTTTAAAAGTAAACAATATGCCCCTGACCTTAAAAGTAAACCATAAGCCCCTAACTTTAAAAGTAAACAATATGCCCCTGACCTTAAAAGTAAACCAGAAGCCCCTAACCTTAAAAGTAAACCATAAGCCCCTAACTTTAAAAGTAAACAATATGCCCCTGACCTTAAAAGTAAACCGGAAGCCCCTAACCTTAAAAGTAAACCACAAGCCTCTAACCTTTAAACCTCAAACCCCTAACCTTAAACGTAAACCATAAGTATATAACCTTTAAAGTAAGCCATAAGTCCCTAATTTTAAAAGTAAACCATAAGCCTCTAACTTTAAAAGTAAACCATAGGCCCCTAACATTAAAAATAACCCATAAGGCTGTAACCCTGAAAGTAAACAATAAACCTCTAAGTTTAAAAGTAAACCATAAGGCTCTATCCTTAAAAGTAAACAATAAACCTCTAAGTTTAAAAGTAAACCATAAGTCCGTAACTTTAAAAGCCATAAGCCCCCTGACCTTAAAAATAAACCATTAAGCCTAAATCCTATTTCTAATTCTCTGACTGTGCCTAGCAACTGAGATGTAACCAAACGGACTAAACTAGTAATGTCTACATTCCTCTAGCCTGTAGATTAAGACAAGATGTAGTCACTCTTTCGTTACGACAATATTCCTGATAGCCCATTGAAATACATCACCGATTTGTCACTCCATCATTCTGTCACCCTCTGGCTATGCAAGTCCTTTCAACCGCAACCTTTGCATAAGTATTAAAACAGGAAAATGTTATTAGAACTGGGTGTCACTACTTAAAAGAAGTACAGTAAGACAGTCCGTCAGCCTTTGAGGCGAGTAACCATTTCTTCAACATGCTTGTAATTTACCACAGATTATTCATAAAGAAATTTTTTTTTTTTTACAATTTTTCTTTAGGTCTGACTTTTCCAGTTAATTGAAAAGTCTCGAAAAACATGTCTCACCATAAGAGGGAAGGCATTGTCTGATTACGAAATCAGTGACCCATACCTGGTACACTAGAGTCAGAGTTTGCGAACCATAGCTGGTACACTAGCGTCAGGGTTAGCGACCCATACCTGGTACACTAGAGTCAGGGTTTGCGAACCATAGGTGATACACCAGCGTCAGGGTTAGCGAGCCATATCTGATACACTAGAGTCAGGGTTTGCGAACCATAGGTGGTACACTAGTGTCAGGGTTAGCGACCCATACCTAGTACACTAGAGTCAAGGTTTGAGGAAACATATCTAGTACACTAGAGTCAGGGTTTAAGGAACCATATCTAGTACACTAGAGTCAAGGTTTGAGGAACCATATCTAGTACACTAGAGTCAAGGTTTGAGGAACCATATCTAGTACACTAGAGTCAAGGTTTGAGGAACCATATCTAGTACACTAGAGTCAAGGTTTGAGGAACCATATCTAGTACACTAGAGTCAGGGTTTAAGGAACCATATCTAGTACACTAGAGTCAGGGTTTAAGGAACCATATCTAGTACACTAGAGTCAAGGTTTGAGGAACCATATCTAGTACACTAGAGTCAGGGTTTAAGGAACCATATCTAGTACACTAGAGTCAAGGTTTGAGGAACCATATCTAGTACACTAGAGTCAAGGTGTGAGGAACCATATCTAGTACACTAGAGTCAGGGTTTAAGGAACCATATCTAGTACACTAGAGTCAGGGTTTAAGGAACCATATCTAGTACACTAGAGTCAGGGTTTAAGGAACCATATCTAGTACACTAGAGTCAGGGTTTAAGGAACCATATCCAAACAAGACCCTGTCCCACCTCTCCGTTGGTAATCCTCAGTAACAGGCCTAGCCTGGATAACTGGGCATAGTTCCCATGGGGGTGGAGTCTGCTAAAGAAGCATTGCACACCCCCTTGATTTTTATTTGTACTCAGGGACTGAAGAAATTGCTGCTATAACCCGCTACCAATCCGATATGATGATGTGCTTTCAACACCTTCACAGCATCGGCTGCAAAGAACAAACAGCTCACAGTTACAGGGAGATTGAAGAAAAAAGAAAGAAAGAGAGAACGAGAAAAAGACAAGACAGAAAGAAGAGCTTTCGCAGGCAATTAACATCGTATAGTACAACACATTTTATAATTATCGGCAACTGGTCTTGTTACAGAGTCAGGAACTCGTCTCTGACGCCATGCGTCAATCTTAATTAGTTCAGCTTATTTCCATGTATCATGTGGTCGAAAATTGGACTCCTTGTTCGGAAAAAAAAAAAAATTGCATCGCAGATTACATGGCTGAAATATTATGTTGTGAGTAGTATGTAATATGTATATGTGTGTATAACGGAAGTCTTACTGTTGAAACAGAAATTAGAATAAGATAAACGCGTGGTTCAGGATAACACCGCAGCATATGTAGGCGTCCCCCGCTTATTCGACCGATTATGGAAAAGAGGTGGTCGAAACACCGTAATTGGTTACAAATTAAAAACGAGGTGGGGGGGGGGGGGGGGTGGGGTCTTCATTTTTTTTCAGGTTGCAGCTGCATTTTAACAGTCGAAAAAAAAGTAAGAACACCTGGTATATCACTTATGAATAGGTGGGAGAGACTTTTTTTTTAAAGCGGTAACTATACACAGATATAAAAATATTATAATCACATATATAAGAATATATTAAGGACAGATATAAGACTATTATAACTAACCACAGATATAAGAATATAGTAAGCACATGTGATGTTTCCGTAAAAGTCTCAGAACAGTAAAAGCTGTTAAAAACCATAAGCAAAATAATCAAAGTTCTTTGTACATTTAGCGAGAAGACAGACGTTCGAGACCCTGACAGTCTCTGGAAAACTCAAAGAAAAAAGGAAAGGTGGGGGGGGGGGGGGTGAAGACAAATAAACAAACACACACACCATAAATAGGCTTACCAGCTTTGATGGGTAAAAGAAAGCAACTGAACTGATTCGAAACACATGTACGACACAAATACTGACGGCAAGTTTTTATGCCAAAAACAGCAACACGGAGTCAACGCAAGTTCGGTCGATGGTTGCGCAACATCGTGCGGACAGCCAGCTGACCTGGTATACATAATATTACAAAAGACGTAGAGGTCACGTCGGTCGGGAAAGTTGCAGGCTGAGCATGTAGGAAGGTAACGACTGATCGAAGTGGGTTATATTTTCGTTTACGCACGAATGAGTGTGTAGTTCGTTAATGCGCGCGCACACACACAAACATTTATATGCTGTATATTTGCTTTGATTATGATTTATATTCTGTGATGTGGACCCATAATGGGAAAAAGAAAAAGAGGAAGGCCAAAACGTTGACGATCTGCAAATGGACGCAGCAGCAGCAGGCCATCTTGCTCACAACTGAGAGGCCTACAGGAGTGCTGTTTGGGAGGCAAAGTTCCGCAAAGGACATGCAAATGAATGAATGAATGAATGATGTGGACCCATGCAAGCTGTGCTATAGATCCGTCCGATCCATCCCGATCCACTCAGGTATAGTGTTGATAGATGAATGATAAATGGATAATCATAATTTCTTTTATAATGCACATGTTCTATGTAACATTTGAAGTGTTGTTAATATGCATTGAGGGTCTATGTGTGCATATGACACTTATGTAATTCTGAACTTTATGTATAAGCACTTGGTTATATTTTATTGCCAATAGTTCTCTTTGTTCACAACGAGAAATTAATCATCGAGAATAATAGTTTGAAACCATGTATTGGACGATTTCGTTTTAATCATACTAACCCGATAATAAGTACGAGATGTTAACTGATTTCAGTCATTTATTTGTTTACGCTTTTAACTTCTGAAGGAATCTTAAAATGTTGAAGAAATGGGAGAAAGGTTGATTTTGTTGTTGTTGTTGTTGTTCTTATTATAAATGGATGATCGTTGACGATATTTTTTGTGTTTTCCTGTCATCGCTGTGTTTGGGATGTGAAGGAAATGGATGGGTAGTGGGGATAAAGTTAAGAGCAGATCACGGGCCAGACTTTATATGATTAAGAACCATGTAAGAACATTTAATCACTAAATCTCTTTCTCTCACACACACAAACACACGCACGCACAGAGAAAGAGAGAGAGAGAGAGAGAGAGAGAGAGAGAGAGAGAGAGAGAGATAAATGGAGAGAGAAACTTGCACGGGAATCACTCCCGAAACTTAGCTAATGAGTAACGTTAAATATCGAGACAAAGTGAACTATGGCGAGAAAAGAAAAGGATAACTATCAAAAGGAAGAATTGTACGAGAGAAACTGGCGGCCAAAGAACGCCTAAAGGAAATGTCCGGCTATCTAAACCAGTGAGCTTAGATCTGAGCAGGAACCGAATTAGGAACCGGTTCTTTCGATTCTTCCGATAAAAGCGGGTATCCGGTTCCTGCTAACCGACTCATGATAGCGAGTTGTACCGACTTGGAACCGCTTCAGAAAGCAAGGAATCAAACCGGTTCTATATACGAGTAGAACCGCTGGCTGACAGATGATAATATAAACGGGGAATGGCGTCTGATGTCGGGAGATTTTTGTTTGAAAGTCGTGGCATGAAAACAACAATGTCATCCCCGCTGTGTCACTCCTTACCTGCCCTTCATGCTTCCCTTATTTTTACAATAAATATTATAGCTTTTTAAAATTTGGTGCTAATATGCGAAAGCTGGAAAAAAAACTAAAGAAATAGACACAAATTAGACTATTTTGAAAACAAATGCCTAGGGAAAATACTCGGTATAAAGTGGAACGAATTAAAAAAACAACGCATAGATAAGACAGATGAGTGAACAACAACCAGTCTCATGGGCGATCAGAAAAAGGAGATGGACATATGTTGGCCACCTGATGAGAAGAAACAATCAGAGAATACTAAAACAAGCTATCAAGTGGAACACAACAGGCCGAAGAAAAAGAGGCCGAGCGCGTGAAACTCCAAAGAGGACATTGTTAAGAGAGGCCAAATTAATAGGCATAAAATCCCTTGATGAGGTTGAAAAGACTCGCCGAAAACAGGAAAACTTGACAAACTACATTGCGAGTCCTGTGTGACGTTTAACGGCACGGGAAGGATGTAAGAAAATTGCTGAACCATTTAAACCACAGTAGTCATATATTTAAAATGGAGACAGCACAGAGGACATCAACAGCAGACTTACTAGAGCAAACCAGGCTTTTGCAATGCTACAGAATATATGGAAATCAAATAAACTAAGCATAAATATGAAAATCAGGATATTTAAGAGTAATGTTCTAAGTGTACTACTCTATGGAAGTGAATGCTGGAAAATCACCAAAACCATAGAAAACAAGTTGAATTCTTTCCAGACTAAATGTTTACGTAGAATTAAAAAAATATTTTGGCCAAACACCATAAGAAATAACATTTTATTGGCAGAAATGCAGATGAAACCACTGACAACAATTATTGAAGAAAGACGCTGGCGATGGTTGGGACATGTGCTCCGAATGACTGACAACTCACTACCAAAAATAGCACTAAGATGGACACCACAGGGGAGCAGAAGTAAGGGTAGACCAAAAGAGACATGGAGAAGAACAACAGAAAGGATGTTGAGCAATAGAGGGCTCACCTGGGCAAGAGCAGAAAAAAAGGCGAAAGACAGGCATTTGTGGAAAACCCTTGCGGAAGCCCCATGTGCCCTGGGCACTTAAGGTTCAGAGAGAGAGAGAGTCATATATTTCTGTACTGAGCACTCATTAAATGTGATCATTTTATTTGTTAACGTTGATGAACATAACAGTGTCGTCTCATAAAATTGTTGTTGCTGGGGTTCATGGTCTAGTTCAGTGCGGTTTTCACCTCACAGCAGACAAGAATACCCCATAGCTGCTCCGCCGCTGTGCCAGTGACATCTCCTGGAATACGCGTGTACTGTCCCACGTCATGTCCGTGCACAGTGACGAAAAGTGGTCAGTGCACAATGACGAAAAGTGGTCCGTGCACAGTGACGAAAAGTGGTCCGTGCACAGTGACGAAAAGTGGTCCGTGCACAGTGACGAAAAGTGGTCCGTGCACAATGACGAAAAGTGGTCCGTGCACAGTGAATGCACACATCTCCGTAGTTGTCCTCGGCAGGGAGGTCCCCTCGCAGCCAGCTCTAAGCAGCCATACTGCGCCAACCTTCCAAGAGCACAGAGGAGTGCATCAGCCACAGACATCAATATCACTCCCGATACTGGCCACCATCGGGGAAATCCATGCGCCACTGAAAGTCACAGCTGACAGTGAACGCCCTGAGCACTTAACTCAGTAGCTAGGTCGCCAAACTGGACACCCAGCCCACAACACAGCGAGACTGGCCAAACAAAGACTAGAGAAAGGCAAAGAAAGACACGATCAGCAATAGTCACATTCGCCCTTCCGCCATATCGGAACCATATTGTTGATATAAGCTTGTAGTTTGTTACTAGATTCGCTTCATTCACTGATGTTCAGAGTGCTTTACTGCAAACTTGATGTATAAATAATGCCCTCAATGATCTAATACCAACTCTGTGTGAGACATACAGAAAAGCTCGGAGGAAATCGTCGTTTGTTTTACGTGCACATCAGTACTCATGTTTACCAAGGGCAATAACTAGAGTTACCTGTTCAGTGAGTACAAACTGAACAGGTACCCGAAAGATTCGGTTCGGTTCTTACCAAAAGAACCACGTCTAGCCACGACCTCAACAGTCCCCACTTGTACTTCTAGAACTAGAACATTGTGCTATTTTTGGAATTGATGACGGAGTTGAGGAAGTTATCTAAAAGCGTTCATCTTAGCTCCATTCCATGAAATGATTAAACTCTCCATTGTTCACGATGTATCAGTTTCAACATCTCCTTTCTAAAAATTACACTGACGCAGGATTTCTGCAAGGTATCCTAGTTAATAATTATCATGAAGTAATCATCCACTAAATGAATATATGGTATTTTTGCGCACACCAGGTAAAATAATTAAGTCTATGGAGGCAAAATCACCATGGCATCAGTGGTTTGCACAACGATCTGTTAATTACTTCCCTTACAAAAGCTAAGCGATTGCGAGAACTTTTTAATGCAGAAGGAATGAAAGTGAGTTCTTAGAGATCGATTACATATTTATATAGAAGATGGCAGGACCAGAGCAGGCAAAGATGGAGAAGAAATGTGGGAAAAAGGTAAAAAAAAAAAAAAGAACTTCAGGTAGACAAATGAAGACAGAAGGTCAGGAACGGAGATGAATGGAGGAAGACTGTATTTGAGGTAAAAAATCTTAAAGATTTGGATAGATAGATAGATAGATAGATGGATAGATGGATAGATGGATGGATGGATGGATGGATGGATGGATGGATGGATGGATGGATGGATAGACAGATAGATGGATGGATGGATGGATGGATGGATGGATGGATGGATGGATGGATGGATGGATGGATAGATAGATAGATAGATAGATAGATAGACAGACAGACAGACAGACAGACAGACAGATAGATAGATAGATAGATAGATAGATAGATAGATAGATGGATAGATGGATAGATGGATGGATGGATGGATGGATGGATGGATAGATAGATAGATAGATAGATAGATAGATAGATAGACAGACAGACAGACAGACAGACAGACAGACAGACAGACAGACAGACAGACAGACAGATAGACAGATAGATAGATAGATAGATAGATAGATAGATAGATAGATAGATAGATAGATGGATAGATGGATAGATGGATGGATGGATGGATGGATGGATGGATAGATAGATAGATAGATAGATGGATAGATGGATAGATGGATAGATGGATGGATGGATGGATGGATGGATGGATGGATGGATAGATAGATAGATAGATAGATAGATAGATAGATAGATGGATAGATGGATAGATGGATAGATGGATAGATGGATAGATAGATAGATAGATGGATAGATGGATAGATGGATGGATGGATGGATGGATGGATGGATGGATGGATGGATGGATAGATAGATAGATAGATAGATAGATAGATAGATAGATAGATAGATAGATAGATAGATAGATAGATAGAGAGTGAGAGAGAGAGAGAAAGAGGGAGAGAGAGAGCAATGAAAATAATGCTTTTAAATTAAGAACAATTAACACAAAAAAGACCCCAGCGCTCTTACAGACAACTTACATCGCACCATACAATATAGTTTATAATTACCAGCTAATTTTCTTGCTAAATGTCAAGAATAAAATGAAAAGTATTCTTCTTATCTAGATGTCTTTCTTTCTTTCTTTCTTTCTTTCAGATTTGATGCTCATAAATACAAGTGCACATTTCGCAGTGTAAATTAGTTACAACACATCTGTCGGCGTTGTAAATCTACACAAATCTGTGTAATATGTCCGCCAGGGTTGTAAATGTGTCTGTTTGATTTACGTCTACGATATCTGTGTTTCAAAATTGCCTATGTAAATCTGTTTACGTGTCTGTGTCTGCTCTGTAAGTTTATGTACAACGTTTCTAATCAGTGCTGGAAAAAGTAAAGGTAAAAGCTGACATTCCCGTGTCACGCCATTAAGGGATATCAGTGATATGGTGTTAGGGGCCGTATTTCCAGGACTCTCGGCACATGAAAGTGCGATAGGGTCAGTATCACGCCTGACCGGGTTTACCTTCCCAGATTTCTCTGGTACCCATTTTTAGAGACTGGGTGGACCCCAGGGCCATTTTGGTGTGTACCTGAACAAAATCCCGCTGCTGGGACTCGAACCCGGTACCACCGGATTAGTAAACCGAGCGTCTAACCACTCAGCCAACCAGACCGTCGTGCTGTAAAAGTGTCTGGTAAAAAAAATATGGAACACGTCTGTCTGCTACTGTAAATCTAGTATCATGTTGTGTACGTTTAAATGTGTCTATGTAAATATGTCTAGCATGGTTGTCTATGTTTACATGTCTCTGTGTAAATTCGTGTATAACAAGACTTCCTGCATTGCAATATGTGTCTTCTATGCAAGTGCATAATAAAACAAAGGAAAAACCAAACAATATAAAACAAAGGTGTCTCATTTTATCTTATGAATTACTGGAAACAAGAAAGGATTTACTTTTTTTTTTCAACGAGGGGCAGACAACCTTTCTATTTAAAAAGGGACATTATCATTGTTTTTTTTTCTTTCTTGTTTGGGTCGGAGTGACTCGGTCGTTAAAGCGTGTTGCAAAGTTCTCGGATGTTACTGAATATGATCTTCTGGGTAGCTACATTCATGAATGTGAAGTTCCATGCTGGAACTTCACAGATAGAGAATGTTTGTGAACATAAAACTCTAGGTCTCATGATTGACTACCACCTCAGCTGGAATCATCATTTAGACAATCTAACCAAGCTCATTGCACAAAAAGTTTACCAATTTACTAAAATTAAACATTTTCTTGACATAGACACCAGACAATTATACTACATATCACAGATACAAATACACTTGGACTACTGCTCCACAGTCTGGGATGGCTGTTCCATGTCAAACATGAAAAGACTTTACTCACTTCAAAAACGAGCAGTAATGCTTATAGATGACAAACATGCAGCACATATTACAAATAAGGACAAGCATCTTGATATTCTACCCCTCAAGAAGATATTTCTTTTCAACAAGGCCAAGTATAAAATTTTATCGCACAATGCTCCACTCCATGTGTGGCTGTTGTTCAAATCCAACCCAAAAAGACAGCCAACGCTTAAGCAATTGTATTCTCCCAAAACCAAGGCTTGACATGTTTAAAAAAGGCTTCTCTTACTCAGCTGCCCACCTTTGGAATGCCCTACCAATTCACGTAAAACTTATAAGTAATATTCGTTCTTATAACTTTAAACATTGTCAACATCTGTTTGATATTGACTATATGCCTCCCTAAGCATAGTTTAAAATGCTTGAGTGTTGTAATTTTTTTAAAATAATGCGTTTCTATAAATTTGTTAGTTTTGAATGAATGTAAGAATGCAAGTTTATTTCATGTTGTTGCATAAATCAGAGTGTAGAGTGTATGGACATGAGATAAGTTTATTATTTATTTATGTAATCATTTAATTGTGTCTTCGTGATTATTATGCTCATTAACAAAAGCTGAATGACTGTGACTGAGTGAAAGCTGTATGATGAAGGGCGGAATGTTAGACGGGCCTGCGTGCCCAATTCTTAACCCTTTGAAAACAAAGTATGTTAGTTCGTTCGTTCGTTCCTTCGTTCGTTCAATAGTTAATAAATGAATGTAATAATAATTAAAATATCATAATAATACGAATAATAGTTCATTCATTTGCGGAATGTTATGCAATTATGGCACCATGAACAGAGTGATGTGGGCTAGGGGAGGCGGGTTGTCGGCCCTTGCTTCCAAGTATCTGATTATTATCTACCCTGGGGAAAACCCAGTTTTTTCATCTTCATTGCTTGTTTCACAATTACAGTTCTCTCTCTCTCTCTCTCTCTAATATATATATATATATATCATGGCTGCAATAGACAGACTTACGCAATGTGACGCAGTAAAGTAAAATTGATTAACCATTTGAACAGTGAACTTGTTCAATGAGCGTCATTGCCTTACTTTGTTGAGTTGAAATGCTGTCCTTTTGAGAGAGAGAGAGGAAAAAATGTATACATATATTTTAGAACAGTTTTCTACTTCTATATGCAGCTATACACTGCTAACGTTCATTTATTTCTTTCGTGTTTCTTTCCTCATTTTAAAACCATTTCATGTTGTTTTCTTCCTAATTAAAAATGTTTAGATGTTTTTTTCACAATCTTCTCTCTCTCTCTCTCTCTCTCTCTCTCTCTCATCCTTTAACTCAAACCTGTTTCATTATTTACTTGCTTGTAATTATATGCCCCCATAAAATAGCCAGCACTCTCTCAACACATGGCTCGTAACCCATCAAGTACTTCAGTGACATAGTTAGAAAAGCAACTTGTTAGATATTGTTAGAAATTATTTTAATGTTTGTTTAAAAAAACATATGTTAGAAGATCTGTATTTACAATGTATTTTTATTTATGTATATGTCTGCGTGTGTATGTGTGCGTGAGTGCTATTTTATTAGGTTAATTACTTCTTCTCTTTTACCTTGAATGTAGTAGTTAAATCTTACACTCTTTTGATATGTTTTTACTAATTTAATTTGTATTTTTGTACTAAATCAAGTGTGTGGGAAGAATGAAAGATGGAGTGATGAAGGGCAGAATGTAAGACGGGCCTGCGTGCCCAATTCTTTACCCTTGAAAAATAAAGATTATTTATTCATTCATTCATTCATTCATTCTCTCTCTCTCTCTCTCTCTCACCTTTGCCTCTATTTTTACATCTATTCTGTCTATCTTGTACATTTTTATGGTAGTTATTCGATTTTAAAAAAAATTATGCTTTTATTCCTTCTTGAATTTTTGTTTATTTTATTTTATTTTATTACTATTGTGGCTATTTTATTCTGTTGTTTCTTAGTAACTGCCCACGTGTGAAGTGAGATGTCTTACGAAAGCAGCAACCAGCACCAAGTTTGACACCATAAGACAGGTTGGCTAGATAATCATGTCTGCGACACTTAATGACAATGGAAAATATAGGTGCTTCGAACACTTAATGACAATGGAAAACATAAGTGCTTCCAACACTTAATGACAATGGAAAACATAAGTGCTTCCAACACTTAATGACAATGGAAGAAATAAGTGCTTCGACTTGCAACACCTGTTGAAATCCAAAATCCTGTCCGAAAACATCAAAATAACAATCTACAAAACCATAATAAGACCAGCCGTCATATATGGATCAGAAACATGGAGCACAACAAAGAAAGATGAACAACAATTGCAGATCTTTCAGAACAAGATCCTAAGAAGAATCTTTCGGTCCATAAAGGATACCAACAGTGGAGAATGGAGAGCTAGAAAGAACACTGAATTGAACAGCTTATTTTAATCCCAACAAATTATAAATGTCTTGAAACTGAACAGACTACGCTGGCTGGGGCATGTAGAAAGAATGGAAGAGAACAGACAAACAAAAATGATGTACGCACAAGAGATGAAGGAAACAAGACCAAGGGATAGACCAAGACAGATATCGAAAGACAAAATAGAAGAGGATATAAAAGAACTTTGTGTCACCAACTGGAGAGAGAAGATTAGGAATAGAGAGGAATGGAGGCGAACTTTATCTGCAGCAATGAGCCTTAACGGCTCGGAAAGCTGAAAAAGAAGAAGAAGAAGCAGAAGACTTAATGAGAATGGCACTTTCACGAAAGCCATAGCCTTCAACAAAACAACTGCAGGATACAGATCAAGGGGAAGATCCAGAAGGAAGATGGATAGATGGTATGAGAGACATACTCCCTAAGTATGGCTTGACCGTCACCGAGGTCACCCATTTGGTCAAAAAACGCCACTTGCGCCCGGACACTTGACGGTACACGAGGAAGGATAAAGTAAAATAAATAAGCAAGCAGTTTTGTTTGCATTTATTCCCATTGCTATGTGTTTCTTTTCTTTTCTTTTCTTATTTATTCTGTCCCTGTTGATTCCTATCTCTCCCCCCCCCCCCCCAAACATTCCCCCCCCCCCCTCCCCCCCAAAAAAAAAACAAATTGTGATTTCTTCTTTCCTACTTCCCTGCTCTTATCTACTTTCGTTTGTTCAATCTTCTTCTTTTTTTCCCATGTTTTGTTTTTCTCTAATTTTAACTGCTTCTTTTTGGCATTCCTGAATGATTTCTTTTCTGCAGACTATATGGAAATCTAAAAAAAAACTAAACGTGAAGACGAAAATCAGGATATTTAAGAGTAATGTTCTAAGTGTACTACTCTATGGAAGTGAATGCTGGAAAATCACCAAAACTATAGAAAACAAGTTGAATTCTTTCCAGACTAAATGTTTACGAAGAATTAGAAAAATAGCTGGGCCAAACACCGTAAGAAATAACATCTTGTTGGTAGAAATGCAGATGAAGCCACTGACAGCAGTTATTGAGGAAAGACGCTGGCGATGGTTGGGACATGTGCTCCGAATGACTGACAACTCACTACCAAATATAGCACTAAGATGGACACCACAGGGGAACAGAAGTAAGGGTAGATCAAAAGAGACATAGAGGAGAACAACAGTGAGGATGTTGAGCAATAGAGGGCTCACCTGGGCAAGAGCGGGGAAAAAAAGGCAAAAGATAGGCCTTTGCGAAAGCTCCATGTGCCCTGGGCACTTAAGGTTTAGAGACAGAAAGAGGGAGAGAGGGAGAGAGGGGGGAGAGGAAGAGAGAGGGAGAGAGGGAGAGAGGGAGAGAGAGGGAGGGAGAGAGAGAGGGAGAGAGAGAGAGAGAGAAAGAGGGAGGGAGAGAGAGATTTATTCCAATTACTTATTCTTTCTGCCCCTTTTATTCGTCCTCTTCTTAAATATTTCATCCTGAAATTAATGTCCATGCTTTAGACAGAATAAATTTTGATGAGAAATATTGACAGGAAGAAACTTGAAGGAAATAACTCTACAATTTAAAAAAATAAAATAAAATACCCCTTGGGTTAGAAATGTGCTATTTTCCATTTTCTTTAGACCTTGCCTAAATATCACTCTGAGAGCATTGGATTCGCATATGTGCTAGATCTATCGACCCTGCCGGTGTTGTTTTTGGTGTGAAAGAGTTAAGTCTTCCTTTTTGTTTGTGTTTTAACACGCGTTTAACCCTTTTGCTTTGCTGCTGCTGTTTATAATTAAGAAACCTTAGCATGATTTCTGCGATTATATTTAAAAAAAAAAAAAAAACACCGTCCCCATGTAACGT
>CM019721.1:55489422-55502477 GCA_009760885.1 Achatina immaculata | reverse complement strand
CAACAAACTCCTTCCATAGACTAGGTACTGTATTTGTTGTCGGACTAGTAAAAAAAAAATGAAATGAGATATCTTTCGCGCACCATACAAACTCTAGTTATATATCCCATTTGATATTTGTGGCTTTCTGTTATTACTAGTGGTTTTTTTTTTCAAATGTAAAATAATACAAAAAGAACTAGGCAGTTGAAATATTTCTGTTATATAAAGGGGCACTTGAAACTATGAGAAAACTGATTAACAGCGTATTCCTACCAACTCTGTGCTAACAATAACAGATACGGGCACTTATTTTAAAAACAACAGAACAAATTAACTACACGGGAAATGAGATGTCTTAAGAAAGCAGCAAATGTCACCAGGTTTGACAAGCTAAGAAATGACACAATAAGACAGATGGCAGGAACTTACGCCATATCTACGACACATAGACAAGCACAGGATCACGTGGTTCGGCTATTTAATGAGAACGACACGCTCACAGCCAGGCAAGAGGCCCTTCAGCCAAAGAACTACAGGACACACAGATCAAGAAGAAGACACGGACAGATGGTATCAGAGAGACAGTCGTTAATTATGTCATGACCTTCACTGAGACCACCCGTTTGGCCCAAACCGACAAATGCATCCCCCGTGTCACGTGACAGTACAAGATGAAGGATAAAAGAAAGTACGCGATGAAGGATAAAAGAAAGTGCAAGATGGAGGATAAAACAAAGTACAAGATGGAAGATAAAACAAAGTACAAGATGGAGGATAAAACAAAGTACAAGATGGAGGATAAAACAAAGTACAAGATGGAGGATAAAACAAAGTACAAGATGGAGGATAAAACAAAGTATATGAAGGGGCATTATAAAAATGAGTACACTACATCATTCCTCATCGGCAGGTACAGATTACGTCATGATAATTTAGAGAAGACCGTCTTGGAAGGCTACATAATGGGAAAAAGAAAGAGAGGAAGACCAAGGCTAAGATGGCGACAAGACATCGTTGATGATCTGCAAATGGATGCATCAGCAGTAGGCCATCTTGCTCACAACCGAGAGGCCTACAGGAGAGCTGTTAGGGAGACAAAGTTCCGCAAGGGACATACAAATGTCTGACTGACTGACGATACATCAGTAAAATGTTGAAGGAAAACGAATAACAGAATGACACCAATATAGATGGGAGGACAAATATAGAAATGAACGGGATTCAGACTGCTCGTATGCACTTTAATAACAACGGACAGGGCGTGTCGGAGGACAGTCTTCACTGATTGCCTCTGTGGTGTAGTGGTTAGCGCACTCACCTGCATGGTTCGATTTCGTACTATGTTGGAATTTTTTCCGAACCGAAATACATTGTGTGGCAGAGTCCCTTTTGTGTCATGGGGGAGATTAGCGGTATAGTGTTAGTGCCCGTATTTTCCGTGACCTGTCTGCAGACTACAGGGTGATGTGATTTTAACAATGTTTTATTTCATTTATATTGTTCATTATTATTGTTATTATTGAATGTTCTATTATCATCACATCTCACCTTGGTACATCACACGTCGAAGTTTCACATACATGGCAATAGAAGATTTCTCATGAACATTTCACTGATTCATTTTAATTTGACAAATAATATCAATATGATCAATACGTATAGCTGATAACTCACTTGTAATAATAAGCATAGGCAAGATTACACATTTCATTTTTCATCATAGTAGCACGAAATCTCACAAAATCACAATATCAAAATTCTCATAATTCTACAAGCAGTATTTAAGCAGCGTTCACAATATTCAGTAATACAAAAGCTCTTGGTAACAATTACTGTACGATCTCTTGCTACACTAGTTCAATCTAACTCTACTTCTCTATCTGTTATGTTCTTCTATTAGACTACTTGTTTAGGACCTTTTGGTCCTCCTCTATCAAAATCTCTCTCTGCCTCCTCCTCTATCAGAACCCCTATCTGCTCTCTGCCGGCCCTCCTTTCTGAATCCTCCTCCCTTCTTTATATTCGTAAGTTCTGACCACGCCAAAACCGGTCGCAACTGGCGTCTTCACTTTAGTCTCTTTCATCTCCGTCGTCTAATTGTTACCTCCCATTAACAAGTCCACCATCTCTTTCATGTTACCTGCTTCGGGACCTAGTCCGTTCTCTGTTCAGTCTTTGATCTACTGGTCAATTGTTCCCCCTGGGCTACTGCATGTGCGCGCGAAGTCGCACCTCTAGAACTGGACCACTCTCACGATCTATCAGATCTATCGATACGGTTTTACCTTTGATCAGGTCTTTGAAGTACCGAGTATCCGTTCCTCGCTCCTCTAACTATAACTTCTTTGTCGCCGTTTGATCCACCATCCTGCCACCCAATACCCTCCTAACTATATACCTGACCATTCCACTAATAATAATAACAATAATAATAATAATAATAATAATAATAATAATCACTATAATCATTACTTACAAGGCTGTGCTACATACCTCCCCTCGTTTAAGTCATATTGTTAACATTATGACTACACAAAAAAAACTAGCAAAGTGCCTGTAAGTAATGAACTACCAAATATATTTCCATGTGGACCACAGTACCAACAAAAATCACTTTGCGGTCACCTCCCCTCGTTTAAGTCAGAATGTTAACGGTACCGACTACATCTCCATAAACATGGTAACCACATTCTGTCATATAACATTCATAATTATCATAAGAAGAAAACATGTATCACCATATTTGTATCTTGTTCAAAAAATTTCCAGTAAGACATTAATTCATGTCTGCTCTTCTACATCAAAATAATGTCTCATACACACTCAAGAAAAAGAAAAGCATACATTCTTTCAAATGACCAAAAATACTGTCATTACATTTGAGGCCCAACCTCAAACGAATCACTTTATTGCCCTTATGATGAATTTTCAGTCGACAAACCTCCCGTTTCTCATCATCAGCGGCAACCATAGGATATCTCATACACATTCCCTGATACATACTCAGTGTGAAATGTGATGTACTGGTTCCTGAAAGACCAGAATACTCCCATCGTATTCTCACGAAATTTGTTCCACTGACTTCAATTATTTTAATTTTCAGTCGACAAACCTGCCGTTTCTCATCATCAGCGGCAACCATAGGATATCTCATACACATTCCCTGATACATACTCAGTGTGAAATGTGATGTACTGGTTCCTGAAAGACCAGAATACTCCCATCGTATTCTCACGAAATTTGTTCCACTGACTTCAATTATTTTACCCCCCAAGTACTCCTCTATCATGATAACTCTTGGGTCTCCATCCCTCTATGCCAACCATTTTTAGTGGTGAGGGTATCCTCGTATTGATAATCACACACAACCTTCTCGGTTCCACTAAACAATCTGGCAACACCCAAACATCTCACCCTACTCTTCTTAATACAAATGAAAAGTTTGTTTCCATATCTCAAAAAATATTGTATATGCACTTCATTCATCATACAAAAAAATATGCAATATTACATTATTATTCACCATACAAAAGATACATAGAGTGTTATACTACTAACACTCTCAATTTCTGAGCATTTCAACATTAAAAATACCCTAGTAGCAATGCAAAAAATTCACATCATCAATGCCAAATCCATTATGGATATATATCATGAGCACCAACAATTTATGTAACCTTAACATTAGGTGAATCTGTAATACAGTATGCATTCTAATAATCTTGAACCTGCATACTCAGAATACTGGAACCTTAAAATAACGTCACTAATATTTCATCATTAGCGCCTTCTATTTCGTCTCATTCCTTTACCTCTGTATTTACTTTCTCTGTTTCCTGTAGCGTAAGTATTTAACTTCTCATAGACCCATTCATCATTAACAACTGTCTTATCCTGATTTGAATTACGGTTTGATATTCCATGCTGATAAAACAAATGTCCCTCCTCATCATAACCAAAACCTTCTAGTGGCAAACGTTTGTCATTTTCTGGGATATTTGGATTTGCAAGGATGGTCTCCCGAGTAATCGGAGGTCTCCTGATACTAGCAATAATCTTTGGTGTTTCATTTGAGTGTTGCTTAACTCGAGTTTCATAGCAATTACGCGGTTTGTGTGACCTAATCATCCCAAGTTCTGCGTCTACATCACATCCACCCTTTATTAATGCTGCCCTTATCTCTGCTGCTGTTATAGTCCATCCTACTGTTTCTTTACTACTATCTTTTTCCTGTCCTTTATTTGACGTTATTTGAACGCTGCCTACTAGTTTGGTATCATTTGAAACTGTATTTTCTCTCTCACCATATTTTGCTTTACATTTTTCTTCTATAAAATCATAATTGTATGTGAGATCTGCCTTACGGTGAACGTTATTAATCTGCACAAACATCTCTGTGGACTGAGGAGGTGTATTAGAATTCCACAATTTCTCCATCGTTCTATCTACTTCCTCATTGTCAAGAACAATAAATCCTTTTGATGTTGTCTTTCTGATTTCTCTACCTTATCTACTGGCCGTTTACTGGGTTTTGTCTTTATGTTTATTATTGTGTCGCTCAGTTGTATTTAGGTTCCTCACTGCCTGTATCTGTGAACTAGCGTTTGGCTGATGTTTCCATATGTGTGACCACCTGGTTAACGCCGGGTCATGGTCAATAAGATCCTTCAATGCATCCTCTATGTATATCTGTCCATATTTGTTATCTAATGCGGGATAGCCCACACGTACATCATTAACTATCTCATTCTTCGTCGTGTGTGATTGTGACCTACTGGCATAATTTAGGATATCTTTCATAAATGTTTTAAGTTCATCTTCATCTGGAATATCATCATAATCTGACATCAGCATATCATCAGTCATATTAATATCAGTGACAACACCTATTGTATAACCTTGTGAGCCCTCTGTACTATCTAGTATTCTCTGACAATTATTGCAGTCTCTTACATGATCCTCTTTCAAATCAATCCTCGTCTCTGACGTACATGTATAACTATCTCTTAATACTACATCTACCGTATTTGTTTCTTCATCCTTAGTCATATAACCTGACTGAGTAGATACGTCTTTTACCATGAACCTGTCTGTTCCTATGCTAATCTCATCTGTTTCAATGGTTACTGTGTTTATTGACCTGTCTTTTCTGTCATTAACTGTCTGGCTACTAGCCTCCACTAATTCTACCCTAGTTTTATTCCTCTTCGTCTCATAGTTATGCCAATCGTTTCTTTTAAAAGAGCTGTGCTGGTAGCTGTTTCTAAACCTTGTATCGTTGTAGGCTGGTTGTCTGGTGTCTCTAAACCTTGTGTCGTTGTAGGCTGGTTGTCTGGTTTTATAACTCATGTTTAAATATTTGTTTCTACTTCCAACTCTCTCATTTCTATAACCAGAGTTCTGTATCTGTCTAACGTCTGTTCTAGGATAAAAATTGTAATGTGGTCTCATATTTCTTTCTTGCCTCAACTCTCTACCTAATCTAGATACTTCTCTCCTCAAATATCTGACCTCCCATTTCAGTATGTCTAGTTCTGGTGTTTCTGTCATTTTCTCTAATACTATCTCTGAACAAAAATCTCTGTATTATTCACACTATATGAAATATTTGGTGAAAATACAATAATTTCTAGTAAAAAAAATATTCTAACACAGCAATATAAATCAAACCAATGTACACTGCAATTTCAACAACAATCAAACTAATACCTAACTATCTCCTGTTCCTCTGTCGCTGATGTTGTTGTTCCTCGTGAATGTCTCATTAATGTTCTCTAATTAACACTGTTAAACAATTGTTCTTCGCGTATGTCGCATCAGTTCAACACAGTCTTGCACGTGATCGCTAGTAGTCAATACTTCTCATTGTGGCCGCTTATACACCCGGTCGTCTCCTCCCAAATGTCGGGAATAGGCACGGGCACCATTATAACACTATGCGTTCTATTTTGTTGTTCAAGATGATTGTTCTTGGTCCTGTCTTATTATTCAAGCAGTTACTCTTTCCTCCTCACATCTCACATTGAAGTTTCATATAAATGGCAATGTTGAGGCCTCATAATTCATTTCACTGATTCATTTTAATTTGACAAATAATATCAATATGATCAATACGTATAGCTGATAACTCACTTGTAATAATAAGCATAGGCAAGATTATACACATTTCATTATTTTCATCATAGTAGCACGAAATCTCACAAAATCACAATATCAAAATTCTCATAATTCTACAAGCAGTATTTAAGCAGCGTTCACAATATTCAGTAATACAAAAGCTCTTGGTAACAATTACTGTACGATCTCTTGCTACACTAGTTCAATCTAACTCTACTTCTCTATCTGTTATGTTCTTCTATTAGACTACTTGTTTAGGACCTTTTGGTCCTCCTCTATCAAAATCTCTCTCTGCCTCCTCCTCTATCAGAACCCCTATCTGCTCTCTGCCGGCCCTCCTTTCTGAATCCTCCTCCCTTCTTTATATTCGTAAGTTCTGACCACGCCAAAACCGGTCGCAACTGGCGTCTTCACTTTAGTCTCTTTCATCTCCGTCGTCTAATTGTTACCTCCCATTAACAAGTCCACCATCTCTTTCATGTTACCTGCTTCGGGACCTAGTCCGTTCTCTGTTCAGTCTTTGATCTACTGGTCAATTGTTCCCCCTGGGCTACTGCATGTGCGCGCGAAGTCGCACCTCTAGAACTGGACCACTCTCACGATCTATCAGATCTATCGATACGGTTTTACCTTTGATCAGGTCTTTGAAGTACCGAGTATCCGTTCCTCGCTCCTCTAACTATAACTTCTTTGTCGCCGTTTGATCCACCATCCTGCCACCCAATACCCTCCTAACTATATACCTGACCATTCCACTAATAATAATAATAATAATAATAATAATAATAATAACTATAATCATTACTTACAAGGCTATGCTACATGATCACATCAGCTGCCTGTCTTCCTCAGCTCTGGAAGAGCCGGGTACCTATTTCTACATGTTGGTGATTGAGGCGCCTCCAGTCAGATTCGAACCACCGACCTTCATCATGAGAGGCTAGTGCACTAACCACTTGGCCACTCAGACGTGATGATATGATACAAATGTAAAGCTGTTCACAACATTTTTAAACAAGCGAACTATTAACAGTATAAGAGCAGTTATCAACATAAATAAATGATAGGCAGCATCAATTTAACGCCATTTCGTTTAACATCAAGTCGTAGGCAGCAAATATCGGTGGCCTCTCATTTTAACGTTCAATAATATCATGGGCTGAATACTTTCAAGACATACTTAATCGACCACACCCAAAAAAATTGTTAAACTTTGAATCCGACTTACCAGCCCTACAGTTAAATGCCAGCCTAGATGAAATTAAATTGGATGAAATTGAAACAGCAGTGAATTTAATGGCTAACAAAAAAGCTGCAAGTGGAGATGAAATAACATCCGAAATGCTAAAAGCTATCAATAGTGACAACATGAGACAACTATAGTGAATGTTTAACAAGATTTGGAAAGAAGAAATGGTTCCTTCTAAATGGAAAAAAGAAATTATTGTTAAAATACTAAAAAAAAAAAAGGCAACCTTAGCGACTGTAACTGTAATAAAAGCCATATACGAGGGTTTTCAGTGCAAAATGATCTGTGGAGAACATACCTCCAGCAGCTTTAGGGTACAAACAGGAGTAAAGCAGGGATGTGTACTATCACCAACATTATTTATCTTGGCAGTAGACTGATTAATGAAGGAGGCAACATCAGACAAACGCAGAGGATTACAATAGACCCTTGACACAGTGCTGGAGGACTTTGCCTTTGCGGACGACATTTGTCTATTATCAAGCAGCCACAAAGATATGCAAGATAAAATAAACAAGCTAACTCAGAATACAGACAACATAGGACTAAAGATCAACGTAGGAAAGACAAAGTTAATGAAACAAAATGTGAACAACAGAAATGTACTCAGAGTAGATAGCAAGTTAGTGGAGGAGGTCAATGAATTTGTATACCTTGGCAGTAGAGTAGTAGAAAATGGAGACAGCACAGAGGACATCAACAGCAGACTTCCTAGAGCAAACCAGGCTTTTGCAGTGCTGCAGACTATATGGAAATCTAAAAGAACTAAGCATGAATACGAAAATCAGGATATTTAAGAGTTCTAAGTGTACTACTCTATGGAAGTGAATGATGGAAAATCACCAAAAACATAGAAAACAAGTTGAATTCTTTCCAGATACGAAGAATTAGAAAACTATTTTGGCCTCTATTTCCAGCCTCTTGTACAAAGACTACCCTCCTTTTTGAAAGACACCAACCACGCATTAACAATTTTTGATACAATCACACTCTCTCAACACCACACCTATCACATCTTTCTCCTTGATGTCTGCTCTCTTTACACTTCTATCCCACATAAGGATGGACTCTTAGCACTCCGCCATTTTCTCGACAAAGACCCTCACCCCACAACTAACACTGACACCATAATTAGACTTACAGAGCTAGTACTAAACCAAAATTCTTTCGAATTCAACGGCGAATACTTCGAGCAAATCAGTGGTGTTGCTATGGGAACGAAAATGGGTCCCAGTTATGCATGTCTATTTATGGGCTTTCTGGAAGTCAAATTATGGGAAACCTACACTGGCAGATTTCCAGAATTCTATAAAAGGTACATCGATGATGGCATTGGAATTACAAGTATGCCACATGAAGACCTTGAAAAATTTATTGAATTCGCCAATACACTCAATAAGAACATAAAATTCACTAATGAAATCTCTGACAAGTCTGTTAATTTTTTAGACATTAAAATTTCTATTGGCACAAACAGGCTTGTTACCTCTGTATTTTACAAGCCCACCGATAGTCACACCTATTTGCTTTACACCTCCTCCCATCCTGAGGCCTGTAAGAACTCCATCCCATATTCCCAACTCCTCCGTCTTCGCCGCATATGTCAGGATAATTTGGACTTTTTAGATCAGTCCAACAAGTTATTAGAATTTTTCCGTCATCGCCACTACCCAGAAAAGGTCCTTCGTAAAGCCTTCAACCGTATCCAACTAGTGAGCCGCAAAGAAGTATTCAGGAAAAAGCCTGTTACTCCATCTGACAGAGTTAAGTTAGTACTGCCTTTCCACCCACACGGTCAGATGGTTAAGAAAATCCTTTATCGTCATCTGCCGATAATCCAACTCGACTCCGACACTCGTAACATTTTCTCTGAAGCACCCCTATTGGCATACAAACGTGAGCCAAACCTTAAGGACATCCTCGTCCACAGCCACTTGAAGCAGAGCCTTAAGTATGTTGGCACCAGAAAATGTAACCCCCCCCTGCGTTACCTGCCCTGTAGTTTGGGAAACGAAAACAATCACCTTTCCCAAAACTATCCTCACTCTTCATGAGGGATTCACATGCGAGTCCCGAAATGTGATATATGTCATCGTGTGCAAAAGATGCAGGATAACATATATCGGTGAGACTGGCCTCAGATTAGGGGACCGCATGCAAAAACATCTATACGACATCACCCAGCATGCTTCGAAACCAGTCCCAAATCATTTCAATGGCCCCAACCACAGAGGCAAATCTGATTTTCTGGTAACAGCCATTAAACAATGTCACGCAGATGACACAAGCCGCCTGGCACTTGAGAACCGGTGCATTCAAAATTATGGGACGCTGGAACCACATGGGTTAAACTCGCTGTTTAGTTACACGTAACATCATCTTCTTCAATCATTATAGTACCTCTCCACTAAATCCACCCCTTTTACTTTTCAAACTTCCTCACAGCATCACTCTGCAACCCCGCTATTTTCTCAGCAACCCTCTTCTCTGCAACCTCTCTTCCCCAATCACCTGTTTCAAATTCTCCTAGCTAGGCCAGTAGTGCGTCACTCTCTCTCCCCTCCCCGGTTCCCCATCCACCACTCCCAGTTACAACCCACCGACCACATGTCACAGGTCTCTATTTAAACAATTTCCACGTCCTACCAGATCCATTCCTGACACACACCGCCAGACAAGCCACACCTTATTTACAGCTAAGTACCTTTTTTTTTTTTACAGTATTCATGTAAATCTATACTTTATCTCCTCTCCCTATTTCTTCGTCCTGTATGTTTTTGTATGATTAAGGCTCACGCCGAAACGTCACAACTTTGTAATCGTTAAGTAATAAAGCTGCTCCTACTTTTTTCCAATTTTATACATTCTAGTATCACAGCTTTACGTCAGTGTTTAGTGTATAGTTGTATACTTATACACCAATTATTGTATTTTGGCCAAACACCATAAGAAATATCATCTTGTTGGCAGAAATGCAGATGAAGCCGCTGACAGCAATTATTGAGGAAAGACGCTGGCGATGGTTGGGACATGTGCTCCGAATGACTGGCAACTCACTACCAAAAAATAGCACTAAGATTGACACCACAGGGGAACAAAAGTAAAAGTAAAAAAGTAAAGATAGTCCCATAGCATTTCAAATGCCGTAGGGGGTGAAGCGTTAGAGACCTCATTATGCTGGGTCATCAGCGTGTGAGGTAGGGTGACCAGTTCCTTTCCTCGCTGCCTTTACTTCCCAGATTTTCTCTGGTACCCATTTTACGAGGCTGGGTCGACCTCAGGGCCGTATTGGTCGGAAAAAAAATCCCGCTCAGCTGGGGATTCGAACCCTCAACCATTTGGTTGCTAGACGAGTGCTCTAACCACTACGCTAGCCGGCCCCTAACAAAAGTAAGGGTAGACCAAAAGAGACATGGAGAAGAACAACAGAGAGGATGTTGAGCAAAAGAGGGCTCACCTGGGCAAGAACAGAAAAAAAGGGAAAGGACAGGTATTTGTGGAAAACCTTGCGGAAGCCCCATGTGCCCTGGGCACTTAAGGTTCAGAGAGAGAGAGAGAGAGAGAGAGAGAGAGAGAGAGAGAGAGAGGAGTAACCTTAATATCAGTTGTGTCAAAAGTATTGTGCAAGGTCATTTTGAATAGAAGATATAGTGGATACCACAATGAGAGAAGAACAAGCAGGATTTCGAAAAGGGAAAATCTGTCTCAATCAGATCTTTACTCTAAGGATAATACTTGAAGAACATATTGAAAAGCAGAAACCATTAATACTGAACTTCATAGACTTTAAAAAAGCGTTTGATATCATACTCTGAGATTCATTATGGAGAATTTTAAGTCTATATGGAATACCATCTAAAATTGTCAACATCATTAAGGACTTATACAATGGATATGTTTGTGCTTTCAAGACAAAAGAAGGGATGAGTTGTATACTGTCTCCTTTGCTTTTTGAAATTACAATAGACGTCATAATGAAAAAATGCTGCACAGGTAACACAGGTATTGACTGGGTACATGGGACCCAACTAGAAGATCTTGGTTTTGCTGATGACACAAATCTTATCAGTAGAAATGTGAATTCCGTGCAAGAAAAAACAAATAGCCTGTCTTCACTGGCTAGCAAAATAGGACTTGAAATTAACAAGGACAAAACAAAAATAATGAAAACTTCCCTTAATCAAAATTAAAAAAAATACACGTAGAAGAGACAGATATTGAAGAAGTCAATCAATGTGCATACCTCGGCAGCTACATAGACCAGGATGGTGACACTAGAAAGGAAGTTAGAATTAGAATTGCAAAAGCAGCATCGATCTTGAAGAATCTTGAGAACATATGTAATTCAAAATTTATAACCATAAAAACCAAGTTTAAATTATTCAGTTCAAATGTAATATCCGCCCTCATTTATGCACGTGAAAGCTGGAAAACAACTAAAGAAATAGACAAGAAATTAGACTCTTTTGAAAACAAATGCCTAAGGAAAATACTCGGCATCAAGTGGAATGAATTCAAGAATAATGCAGAGATAAGACAGATAACTGAACAACAACCAGTCTCATGGGTGATCAGGAAAAGGAGATGGACATATGTTGGTCATGTGATAAGAACAAACGATCAAAGAATCCCAAAACAAGCTATCAAGTGGAACACAACAGGCCAAAGAAAAAGAGGCAGACCGCGTGAAACTCTGAATAGGACATTGTTAAGAGAGGCCAAATTAACAGGCATAAAATTCCTTGATGAAGTTGAAAGACTCGCCGAAGACCGTAAAAATTGACGAATTACCTTGCGAGCCCTATGTGACGGTTAACGGCACGGTAAAGATATAAGATATAAGAAGAATTCATGATCAGTTACAACAAATTCAGTCAGTCAGTCATTTGAATGTCCCTTGCGGAACTTTGCCTCCCTAACAGCTCTCCTGTCGGTTGTAAGGAAGATGCCCTGCTGCTGATGCATCCATTCGCAGATAATCAACGATGTCTTGCAGCCATCTTCGCCTTGGTCTTCCTCTCTTTCTTTTTTTCCATTATTCACCCTTCCAAGACGGTCTTCTCTAAATTATCATGACGTTTAATGTGTCCAAAATATTTTAAGTTTTCTCTGTTTAATCTTTACTCATCAGCCTCTTCAATATTAAGTTCTCGCAGCATGGATATATTTGTTCTTTTATGTGTCCAGTACATGATATTTGAAGAACTCTTCTGTAGCATTTACATTCAAAGGCACAACAGATTACAGATAGTAAATATCTGCTACATCTCAGTTGAACGCCTTGTCTTAACAAGTGCAGTGTTACGAATATAATAACGAGTTTCTTTTCTGGATGCCTAAACCGGCTCAACCCAGGGGTGGAAGTCACAAGTGGCGAGGATTCGTCCTCCTGGACAAAAGCTCCATCCTGGTCACAACTAGGAAGGGTAGCGGCCACGACTACAAAATGCTGAAGTCGGAGACACTGGACCAGGGAAGTCTAGATAGGCAACCACCTCTCACCCGGCGGGGATGTTTGCGTATCCTAATCACACTGAGGTTTTCTGGTGAGAAAGTCCAACCCTGGACTGGATGGGCAACCACCTCTCACCCGGCGGTGATACACGGGTATCTCAAAACACATCGAGGTTTTCCGGTGAGAAGGTCCAACTCTGGCCTAGGTGGGCTACTACCTCTCACCCAGCGGGGATGCACTGATATCCTAAAC
>CM019721.1:53791394-54181856 GCA_009760885.1 Achatina immaculata | reverse complement strand
AAATACATGTAGATAAAATTAATTCCATTTTACACTATAGATAGAATTAATTCCTTTTCCTGTCTAATAGATTGCGATAAATAAATACCTGGGCAATGCCGGGTAATCAGCTAGTTATTTATAAATTGAACATTTGTTTGAATTAGTTTTATAGAAGCTTCATGAATCTGTCACTTAGAAGTGTGGTTCAAGGTAAAAATTCTTTGCATCTGGTACTTAATACTTCCTGTGCTTAGATGAAGTATGATATACACTATTGTTACAAAGCCATGGATGAGATATTGTAACAGAAAGAGCCATGAATGTTGGTCTTGTATTTCAGTGGTCAGTAAACCAGGGCCAGTGGGATGGATGCAGTTCTCTGCTTAGTATTATTTGGTCTGCCACAGATTTTATCTCTGTTTTGAATCACTACTTCATTTACATCTTAAGGATTAACATTCATGGAGTTCCAGCTAATAGTTAAGTTTCAAGATGCTGTGGCAGCGGTGTTAGCAGATTCACATCAGAGACAAAGCAGAGAATCTATTGCCCATAATTGTTGTAAACATTGTTGGAATCACTGTACAGCTTAAGTACCTGGTACAGAAGTTTGTACTGGTGAACTGTGGGTATCACCTGAGGTCTGACAGCCTTCATAGCTCCAACAACAAGGGGCACCGTCAGATGGTGATCATTGTCCATTCTGGCCAGAAGAAGGAACATGGCACATACAAGTCCACTATAATCAGCTCCATTCCTGCACATGAGCACAGTTCTTCCTTCACCTATAGGACTGAAGATTCTCACCTTTTTCATCAAGTCCAAGATATCTTCAAGGTTTTGATCTGTAGGTATACCTTTGCATGTCACCTGTGTTACATGATGCTCTTTTTGTGAATGTGTGTCTGTAGTAACAGTTAACTTTTGCTTGTTCCATAAAATTCCTGAAGATGCCTTCACTGTTTTTATTTTGAATGGTGGCACAGAAATTTCATCATCTTTATTCATAGAAAAATATCTGCCAATGGTGGAGTCTGTGGCCATGAGGTCCACCTCAAATGCCACAACAAATGTAACCTTATACTGAATGACCATTCTCCAGAAATCTGTGACAGTTGTAGGTAGTGGTAGCTGTGTAAGAATTTGCTGGTTCTTCTTGGTGAAGCTTGGCATGAAGACAGCATTGATGTAGTCTTCCTGATCTTCATCATTACCATTGCTGTTGTCAGTCAGTATAACTCTGCTATCTTCCTTCGTCAGAATATTCTGGAACCTGTTTTTCAGTTTGTTTCCGACATAAAAATTACTGTATGGTTGCTTGTCCAGCTGGTCACTGTGTTCAGTACTGTCATCACAGATGGAGCATACAGAGTTAAACTCTAGTTCTAGCTGAGTTTTTCCTTGTTCTTTTGTGTTCTCCAGTATCTTCATTCTGTCAGAGATGTTGTGTGAGGTGACTGTTGTTCCCATGCAGATAATTGCTACCAGAGCTGCCCTGTGCAGGAACTCATACTGATCTGCAGTCTGTACCATGCACATCCTGTCATTTCTAAGTTTTTGTACTGCAGTAAAAAAGTCCATGGAACCTGTGTCCATTGCTTCCCTTATGATGTTGTGCAGGGCAATGAAAGTTCCGGTACGGCCCACACCAGCACTGCAGTGGACAACTATTGGTTTGTTACTGGAAATAGTGGAAAGTCTCTGCTCAAAGTCAACCAGGCTCCAAGCAGTTGTGGGGACATCTTTGTCAGGCCAGGAAGTGAAGTGAAATTGTGTCAAGGTCTGTTCAGGTCTCCTGTCTTGCACAAGCTGTAGTCTTCTGATGGTGTAGTCAGCAAAAACTTGAGTGGTTGCAAGCTTGATTTTGATGTCACCAATTTTGATCTCATTTTCCTCTGGCCAGTACTGCTCACATTTTTTCTTTCCTTCTTCTGTCAAGTTTGTCAGCATCACCACCACTTCAACATCTTGTTCAGACAGCATGCGAACAAAATCTGCCAGCATAACCTTTGTGGGGCCTTGTGAAGCTATGAACTTCTGTTGTCCTTCGTATCCCTGGATGTGTGAAGCATTGATATAGTTCCCATGTTTCTTCCCCTTGTTAGTCTTTAATTGTACCCGTGAGTGGTCGTAGGCGCAGATGTTTTTGTAGCGGTTCTTGTGTACGTTCTCCTCACTCATTCCAGTAACTGTTGTGGCATTTGTGTTAACAGGAATGGCAGTGAACTGTTGTTGGAAGAAAGTTTTGTTATGTGATGCCATAAAGTTACTGAGGTTATCAACAGCAATAGAAGTTGAGCTTGGTCTTGTAGTAGCAGTGTTATAGTAAACTGTTTCTTCTTTCTTTGTCTTCTCTGTATGTATTTTCTTGATGGTTGTCTTTTCTGTGAGAAGTTGGTTTGATTTATCTTTATCTGTGTTACCAGAGTTTGCAGGATTAAGTTCTTGGAGTGTGGCAGATTCATCCTCAGTTGAATTCTCATTGTTATCTCCCCTGTCTGCATCAGCCATATTTTTGTTTACAGTATTACTGTATCTTCTCCAGAGAAAGTAACCAAGTCCTGCCAGTATAACAATAACAACAAGAGCAGCAAGAGAACTTTCATTACCTATTTTCAGCTGATCACATCTTGGTTCTTGATATCCAGTCTGACAGCCAAAGTGACAAGCACCATCAATATGTTTACATGATGTACTAGAGCTGTTGCTTGTAACACAGAACTGACTACAGTTAGAGCTACATCCTTTACCAAACTTCCCAGGGTCACATGGTTGATTACAACCTTCACCTTGGAAACCAGCAGAACATCCAGTTGGACAGCCTCCTGTACTGACAAAGCATGGATCACTCTTTACAGCACAGTTACATGTTTGTTTGCATTCACGTCCATACTTTGAAGGTGGACATGCAGAATCACCATATAATTCTACTTCACAAAGTGTGAGAAGTGGTTTTTGTGTTTTGTCTATGTTGTGTGCCTGGATGCTTACTTTGGTGATTGGTTCATTTATTTTTATATCTGTTATTATGTACATGTAACTTACATTTTGCTCCACATCTGTATGGTTAAATACTCTCATATGCTTCTCTGTGAAACTTTCTAAAGTGAATCCTTGAAGTCGATTTAAATTATTATTTCTGTTGTATAGAACATACCTGGTTATAATGTGTGGTTGTGACAAGCTCACATCCCATGTTGGATTTCTGTCTATAGAATCATTTGTTGCAGTACAGCTTCCACCATTATATTCTTGATTTCTGTCACCATCTACAGCATTCTCAGACCGAGACCTATCTGTTTCACATCCAACTTTAGGATCTGTACATATACTGGACTGGTTGGTCTTCTGATGGAGTGCCACATTACGACCTCCACTGATGTACAGAGAACACAGAGACTTGACTCCCTCTCCTGTAAGAATCACATTCTGGACCATCACATTCAGCTCACAGTGGATGTCCAGTGTTCTATCACTGACCATGGCTGTTCTCATCTTCTCACACCCAACATTGCCCTGACTTGATGAAGGTGAGAACATGACCTGAAATTCTTGCAGTAATGAAGGATCTTTAACCTGTAACCTTAGCCAGGTAAAAGGAAATGATGAATTCAGGTCCACATTTATAGTTTGTGATGTTGATGTGAGATTGCATGTATTATTATCATCATCAGACAACCATGATGGAGTGTTGCTGGTAGAGTTAGTAAAGACCAGATCTACATACTGACATCCTGGACCAAACCAACCTCTTTCACAAAATCCATCAGGACATGTACCATTAGCATCACAAGATCTGTTGTCATGACAGTGACACTTGTACTGGCAGCCTGATCCAAACCAACCAGACCCACAGGCTGGTTTTTGTGTTGTCTGAGACAATGTGGGAATGATCAATAATAACAGGAACATAGCAGCACAGATGGTATATAGTATCATCTCTGTAATGAAGCTGTTGACACTTTTTGGTGCCATATTCATATTGACTATCAGCAGAACACAGATTTAGTCATTTATCCTTTTCACTCGGCAACACTTAGACTGGGACTCTAATCTAAATCAGATGTAACAACAGACATTCATTTTCCATGCAGTCTGTGACTGAGTGGAAGTTTTACCAGCAACTATTATACTTATCCAGAGTGACAGATTATGTAATTCTCTTGCTGAAGATGCTATCGTTTCATAATGTTAGCCTGGATTTGATTGGGACTGTCAGATAGTAATAAGAGGAGAAAACTTCACTGTATCTAATTCACATCCAGCAAAGTTCATTCTTGAACTGAAATGAGACAGACATAATTTATCATTTAAAAAACATTAACAAACACTACTTTGCGAGCCCTATGTGACATTTAACAGCACGGGAAGGATATAAGATATAAGATAAGAAGAAACACTGGGTTTCATATTATTACAAGTCAGCGGAACATTACTAATAGCCGTAAAATAGAAGATTTTAATAGCATATATCACATGTGTATATCATTAATATTCTGGGAGTTGAACTTGTTAATTATTATTTACATAATGGATTATCCAGTTTTAATTTTTTTTATCAGAAAATGATAGATGAGGCAATTCAGAAAATGCAGAGTGAAGGATGAACCAGTTTTGATTCAGAAAACAAAAAGTAACAGATGATCTAGTTTTGATTCAGAAAACACAAAGTAACAGATAAACTAGTTTTAATTTAGAAAACACAAAGTAACAGATGAACTAGTTTTGATTCAGAAAACACAAAGTAACAGATGAACTAGTTTTGATTCAGAAAGCATGAAGTAACAGATGAACTAGTTTTACTTCTGAAACACAAAGTAATAGATCAACTAGTTTGAATATGTAAGCAAACAGTTCAGCCTTGTACAATTCTGGGACCTGATGAAGCAATATAAATCACCAACCCCTGGGATATATCACTTCTCTCTTTCTGTTCAAATAACGAGTTGTCACAATAACTCAAGGAAACCTTCATGAGCTGTCAGCAGCCTTTAGATTACACTGGCCGCTGTTTCTGGGCATATTTCACCTGCTGATTCCAAAAATGGCACAAGTTTTCCTCTATCAGCTTTAGTTTTTGAGATAGAGAATATATGCCACAGTCTACACATCCACTCTTCACTCTGCTCGTCCATAACAAATTAGGATATTTTAATGTAGTCTTTAAATTAATATCTTTTAAGCATGAAGGAAACATATTAAAAATTAAAAGAAAGGTGTACTAGGTGAAAATGTACTTCTTTCATACCAAAAGCACAAGTTTATGATACACATTTTCCACTGATTCGACGCACATGAAGCTCCTTTTGTAAGACATCTGAGAGTGGGGTCTGCCAGGATAATCCTGCATAAGATTTAAACAATAGTTTGCCATCATGTGTGCATCACATCCTCCTTGGTATCTGGCTTCCATTGTTTTTATGTCTTGGTGAAATCTTTCACCTTGCTCTTTGCTTAAGTCACCAAGGTTCTCTGGAAAGTGATCTAAGTGACTGTGCAGATAATAGATTAACACTCATGTTACAGCCAAGCTTGTTGAAATGAAAGAGCATATCCTCTACTAATTGTGTGTAGCTGTCTGTGTTCTTGTTGTCAAGAAAGCTTTTCTCAACAAGAACAAATGAAGACCAGATGTGGGTCATTTATAAGTTGTCTGGTCTGTGAACCATTGAAAATTCCTGCCTTCAGTTTTTCCATGGTAAGTACAGGTAACTTATGCACTATGTATTCAATGCATGGACCGTCTTTATTCAAAGCCTTTATAACTTGTTTCATCAGACCTAGCTTTATATGTAGTGGTGGCAGTATGATTCTATCTCGTGCTACCAAAGTTTCATTGATTACATTTTTTTCCATCTACCATATATTCCTTCGGAGGCCAATCTTTTCTTGCCCAATGTTCATGTTTGGCTCTAATATTCCAAAGGCATAAAAAGCAGGGATAGTTTGTGTAGCCACTGTGTTGACCAAGAAGAAAATTAACCATCTTCAAGCCTACACAAATCACCGACATTGATGTTCTTGTAATTTATCTTTCCAAGAGACTATATATACTGTCCAAAAAAGAAATGCATAACTACTGATGACCCAATTTTAACCATAACTTTGATATTCTATAGCTTTTTAAATTGAATGAATAACATTTTTAAATTGCACACAATAATACCTAAGGGGTTTAAACGCTCACTTGACACTTTCTTGCATCTGTGTGACGAGAATTTGTTAGTCCTAGGGGTTCTCAAGTTAGTATGGTGTGTGGCCTCCGCTTGCATCGATCAGTGACTGGCTTCTCCTGGGCATAGATGCGATCAGGTGTCTGATGTACGCCTGTGGGATGGCTGCCCACTCTTCCTGGAGTGCCTGCCACAGATCACGACGATTGGCTGGAGAAACATTTCGGCGACAAACACGTCTTTGCAGCTCATCCCATAGGTGCTCGATCGGATTCATATCTGGAGACAGGGATGGCAAGGAATGGGTGAGAATGTTGTTGGCAGTCAGGAACTATATGGTGAGCTGTGCAGAATGGGGTCTGGCATTGTCCTGTTGAAACACAGACCTTTGCGCAGCCAAAAATGGAAGGACATGGGGTCGAAGAACTTCATTGACGTATCGTTGCACATTCAAGCTTCCTTCAGGCTGCACCAATGGACTCCTTCCGTTGAAATTGATAATTCCCCATACCATTACACCTCCATCACCTTGCAGCGGAGCTTCATCAACGCAATTTTGGGCAAAACGTTAATTTGGCCTATGGTAGACCCTTCTCCGCATATCATGGCGGTGCAATGAAAAGGTAGATTCGTCACTAAACCAGACACTTCTCCATTGATTATCAGTTGTCCAGGGTCGATGCTGGTTGGCACAAACAAGTCGATTTTCGCGATGGCGTCTTGTGAAGACAGGATTCGGTGAGTCGTCGTGCCACCAGTCCAGCTTCATGCAGTCTATTCTGGATAGACACACTACGTCCTGACTGGGCACTTGAGGAAGCTGTTGTAAACCTGTTTCTGAGGTGATGAACCAGAATATAGCGATCATCAGCTGCTGTTATCACCCTTGGTCGTCCACTGCGGTGCCGGTCTTCAGCTGAGCCAGTGGCTTGGAAACAATGCCAAAGTCGACTGATGGTACTCTACTGCACGTTTAAATACCTGGCAACCTGACTTTGACTTTCGCCTGCTTGCAGTCGATCAATAGCAATGTTTAGTAAATTTTGCGATAGATGCGCCATAATTGTCTGGTTGAAAATTAACTGAATTTGTTTATGTAACCTCATCCTTTAATAGGATTTCATTTGTGTGGGAAGTGAGTTGTACTCGCCAAAAAAAAATCGCGTATTTTCTATAAACTCAACGTGAGTTATGGTTAAAAAAAATGCGTGATTAGCAAGGGCAGCTACTGCATTCTGACTATACACGAGAATAGCAAAATTCATTCTAATTCATGGACCTGATATCTTATTGACAATTTTTGGTTTTTGTTTGAGATACCCGGGAAAATGTTTTTGTCATAACATAAAAAATTAATCTTACATAAGCTATGAGTTTCTTCTTTTTTTTTTTGACAGTATAGTTGGCCTTGTATTCTTCTTTCATCTCGGTGGAATGATCGATTAGGTTAGAACTATATTTGTTGCAGTTATTTACAAGAACACGTTTCAAACTAGGTTTTGAACTGTTGATGAAAAGACGCCACTCACTTGGGTTATATTCTGAAAGACCAGTTTTCTTCACTAAGTTTCCGATGTCTCTGTGGAATACTAAGTTGTTGTCTTTGGTAAAGAATGGCAGCAAAACCTTTTCTCTCCTTCGATACAATGTAATTTTCGTTTCAGGCTGAAGTACATTCTTTTCTTTTAGTCTGGAGACAAGCAATTCAGAAGACTCCTTGGAAAGATTTATTCTTTTCCTTTAGTCTGGAGACAAGCAATTCAGAAGACTCCTTGGAAAGATTTAAGTCCCTGATCAGATCACTCAATTCATTCTGATCAAAACGATCACTATGTTAAGTTGTTTGGAATTCACTGTCACTATCCCAACTTTCTTTACCTTGTGTGATATCAGACATTCAAGACTCATCATCTGAGAGCTGTGGTAGTTCAAGGAAAGGTGGAACGGGTACAAGATTCGAGCGTGGAACAGGTCTCATGACTGAAGATAGATCAGGGTAAGATCACTTGTCATGATTATTTCGATTGATGATATTAACAGTACAAAAAAGTAACAGTCATCGATGTGGTTTTTCTGCTCCCTCGGCACCTTTGTTACCCCAAATTTCAGGCAGCTTCTCTTTCCATTTGTCCACTGGCGCAAATGCTCCGTACAAGTTTTGCATCCAATATGAAGAGTCCATGGCTTATCTTGATCTCCAAGCTTGGCACAAGAAACCTACATATGCTCTTTTTACAAACTCAGAAATAAGTTTCCTACTTGCTTTCAGTGTATACTCCCCACAAATATGGCAAGAGACGTCGGGATGACTCAAACAGCTCCGTCTTGAAGTAGCCATAACCTCTATGGTGTTCGATTTGCAAAAATTAAATGACATGATTGGGAATAAAGACACACCTCCTATAAAATCATAACTGTTATACAGCGCAACTGTTTTAAACAGATCAGGTTGATAAACCTTTAAAATAAAAATTTATGTAGTCTACAAAAATCATGATTTACCATCTTAATTTTTTGCATAGAATGATAGAATAAAACAGAAGAAAATTTATTCTGTCATTTGAGCTACACATTTTTATGCCAGTGTGCGTTATACGAAAAGAAAGTAGACGAAGAATTGTGAAACAATGGTCACTGTACACAAAAATCGAGGGTAAATTAAATACATAAATTTTCCATTCCATTAAGACAGCGTGTTATGACATCCCAATTCTGTAGAAGAGATTTGTTCAAGAGCGGACTAAAATTTTATAAATTCAACCATTTCTAAGAAACTAGAGCTGATGCGGTCTACCTATTGCAATGTTCTGAATCAGCGCCCCAAATAACCCCAGGAAAAAAAACCAGGACACCAAAGATTTTGTTGTTGTTGGGCTGTGTAATTAATCCGACTAACTCCTTTGCTGGAAGAGTTATATCTCTTTTTGTATTAATCTATTAGAGTCTGCTTGGTTATGGTGTCTCTGGTCTCTGTGTGTGGCGTAACAGTAGCTTGTTTCATTGTAGAAGACGGCCGTGGTGTAGATAGATGCCAGCTCTTTGTGGAAAATACCAAGCATAATTTAGCTGAGTAGTTTGTCTCAAGGCTGATTCTGGCAATGTCTGGTCGGTGATAAGCCATGTTGATTGTTGTGAGGTGCAGATGCAAGATCCAGCAAGGTACAAATGAAAAGCAGGTTCATTGGTAATTTTTAGAGCAACTATTAGGCACATCTTGTCAGGGAACTCGATCCACCATTGTTGCAGTTAAATGTAATTCTTGTAGCATAACAATTTCCCTCTATCCGGAGAATGGTCGTAGTTGTCATCATCGAATTTCGTGACGACCATTCTTTTTCCCGTCTTCCTACTTCCCACAACCAGTAATTGATGTGATTCCTTTCTTACCACATATAATTAATGGCCCTCTTTAATTAATGACCCCTGCCCTCTCCGCATCCGTAATTAATGATTACATTCTCGCTGCTTGTAATTAATAATCGCACACTCTCGCTACCTGTAAATGATGAACACCGCGCCATCTGTAATTAAGACCCCGCACTCTCGATATCTGTAAGTAATAATCCTCACTCTCTCGTCATTTGTAGTTAATGACACTCGCCCACTTGCCATCTGTAATTAACGACCCCGGCTCTTCGCCACATGTAATTAACGACCCGCCCCCTCTCGGCACATGTAATTAATGACTACATTCTCTCGTCGCTTGTAATTAATAATTCCCTCATTTCACTGCCAGTATTTAATGATCACTACCTCTGTAATTAATGACCCCTGCAGTCTCGTCATCTGTAATTAATGACCTCTGCACTCTCGCCATCTGTAATTAATGACCTCCACACTCTCGCTGTCTATAGTTAATGAACCCTGTCCCTTCACCATCTGTAGTTAATAATTCTCTCCTTCTTGCCATCTATAATTGATGACCTCCTCACTCTCACCGTCTGTATTTAATGAACCTTGTCCCTTCACCATCTGTAGTTAATAATTCCCTCCTTGCCATCTGTAATTAATGACCCGCGTCCTCTCGCTTAATAACTACACTCTCTAGTCCCTTGTAATTAATGACCTCCACACTCTCTCCATCTGTAATTAATGTCATTAATGACGCTTTATTTCGCCACCTATAATCATGATGACCCACCCTTGATCGTCCCCCACACCAGTACACCGCCACCACCATGTGGAGGAGCCTGACCCATGCTGTTCTGTGCGTAGCGCTCGTGGACTCTGCGGTAAATTCTTCTCCGTCTATCATGTCGCTGGAGCAGAAAGAATGATTTATCACTAAACCAAACCATTCTCCAATCATTCGCAACGGTTCATTGACGATGCTGGTTCGCTCACTGCAGTCGGTTCTGGTGATGCCGTTCCATAAGAACAGTACCTCTGTAGGGTCTTCTAGCCAAAGACCAGCGTCGTGCAGCCTGGTCCTGACCGTTTGATCTGAAATTCGACGAGCTGCTGTCATTGACTGGACTGTTGAGGGCGCAGATGCAAATCGATTCCTGAGGTGACGCAGCCGTATGAAGCGGTCTTCGGTAGGAGTTGTGACTATGGGTCTTCCACTGCACGGCCTGTCTGCAACTGAGTCAGTTTCTTGAAATCGTTTCCAAAGGCGGCTAATGGTGCTTCTAACCATATTAAATTGTCTGGCCGCTATACTTTGTGAATGTCCAGTCTGTAAACGTCCAGTGATGATGAGTCGTTGTTCTGTAGTGAGATGAGCTATACTTGCGCACTGAATTGATTTGAGGAGCGTCAGTCTTTTATAGGCATTCAATAATATGATCAGTGAGTTTTGTGTTCAGTAAGTGTCATGGGATTCTCGTGAACCTGTCATGAGTTATTGCCAAAATGCTGTTTTGACTAGTGTCGGTTTTCTATGCTCATGAATCATCTGCTGAGTACAATTCAGGTCGGCACATGAAGTTGATGTCAGAGTGAACGTTTCAGCCAAGTTGCCCTTGTCTGATCAGCAAACTTCAGTTTAGATCGCAACATCGTATTTGTTGCGTTTTTTTTAAACAGTATATATCGGACACGTGATGAGAAGAAACAGCGAGAGAATCACAAAACAAGCTATCAAGCTGAACACAACAGACTGAAGAAAAAGATGTGGACCACGTGAAACTTTAAAGAGGACATTGCTAAGAGTGGCCAAATTAGTAAGCCTTTGATGAGGTTGAAAAGCTCGCCGAAAACAGGAAAACTTGGCTAACTACCATGCGAGTCCTGTGTGACGTTTAACGGCACTGGAAGGATGTAAGATTCTCTGACGAGAACGTAACTAAAACCACTTAGAAAAGACATCCCTACTGTTACATACATCGTGTAGCATGTAATACATAATCCTGTGCTGTTACTTGGCTGGTTCTTCCTTCCTGCATGTAGTGCATGATAAAAAGTAACCACAGACAAATGTTTTACAATTTGAAAACCATCTACAAACGCTTTACTTACATATCTCCTGCAAACTGTGAGACGCCGTTTGTCCAACGCAACATCCTACACCTCGGTTCTCAGGGAAATGTTTGTTTAAAAGTTTTCTTCTTCAAAATATCTCTTTGTTTATGAATATCTATAATCTCATTCACGATCACGCTATGTCCGCTTTGTTACCAGGAACAAGATACAAGAGCCGTTGTTCCTCAACGAGGGAACAGCGCCGGACCCTATGAAGTAAACGAGTTAATAAACATTGCAGAAAATTATTCATGTATGATATTTGCATTGAAGCTGCGGCCATGGCTCTAGCATGACACATACATTATTCGTTTGTAATCTTACATTAGGTACATGAAAGAAAGTAACAGAAGAAAAAAAAAAGAAAGAAATGCAGGCAGAAAGACAGAAAGAAAGAGATGCAGGAAGAAAGAAAGAGATGCAGGAATAAAGAAAGAAAAAGCAAACGTTACTACACTGTGGATGTAATGAATGCTAACTTTTTATTTCGGCAATCCTGGAGGTTTCAAACGTGTTTCATGGGACATCATTCCCTCCTTCTCCTCCTGCTCATCTTCATCATTTTGATCTTTTTTTAATATTATCGTTATTGGGAATCATGACGACTGCCCAGGTAATCATGCTGTCTAAAGTGTTGCTTATCATACATAACATGTCAGCCGTGCCGAGCTGCACAGCGTGGGCTGCTGTTGCGCAGGCCGACCGTTCTTTTGGCGAAAAACCGCTCTCAAGTTCCGTGCGTGGGGAGAAAGGTTTTCGCTCCTTTCCCGGACGGCGAGAGTTAAGATGTTTCGATGCAGAAGCGAGTGGTTTGTCCGTCGAGCATAGCCTATAAACGGCTAGCCAGCCAGGTTGGTGCTAACGACGCGTTAGTGGTGTACTACGATGTTGTCGACCGATGGTCTAGAAACTGGCCCATCTCTCGCAAAGACCATCGGTTCTGTGGTATGTAATGTTTGTTGGTTGTCGGTGCCACGCTTTCTTCTCGTTCGTTAGAGCAGAGAGAGCCGGCCGCCGCCGCCAGTGGTTAAAGTAAATGAAACGCCGCCGGGGTCGAAAGGGATCCGCTCTGAGCAGAGCGCTGTCTCCCTTGCCCCGCGTCGTCTGTCGGCAGATATCCGACTAAAATTCGGTGAAGAAAGCTATCTTTTTAATCCTGCCAGCGGTCATATGCTTGTCTCAAAAAATAAGGCATGCATGTCTAAGTTCACACTGTCTCACTGTGAAACCGCAAATGGCTAATAAAATCAATCGAGGTTCCTTAAATGACACGATACTACTATGATAACTGTGGCAATTCTGGAGATAATACATGCTTACCAAGCTCCGACACTCGTGGAAAGAGCGCTTTTATTAGTTCAAAACCAATCGTCCTTGCCCTTCGCAGGGCGCGGCGTCCCAACTGGTGACTCTGGACAACTTTGTGCTGATCGCATGGCCTTCTGTGCCGGCGACGCATTTTTCAAATGTCTGCTCTATCAAATGTCAGTATGTGATAAAATCCTCACAGTCAGACTTAAGGACACCCCTAGAAATGTAACAGTCATCCAGATAAATGCACTTACGAGGGGAAGTCACTAAGTAACTCGCAAATTGAAATATTTTATCAGTGGCAGTTATCAGGTAGTATTTAAATATATCCTTAGATAGTACCATCATCCAACTTTATAATAGTTGTATGTAGGGGGCGCTGGGAGTTACTGCGTATGCGCAAAGCAATAACAAAATGGCTACCCAACTGTTAGTGTGCACCAGAAAGAACAGAGAAATGTAGTGTAATTTTTTTTTGTGGGCTAAAGGACATTCAATTGAGGGCATTCAATAGGAAATGATTACAGTTTATGCTTAAAAGTGTTTTTGACGTAAGCGGTCTATAACTGGATAAAAGGATTTTCTCCTGGACGCACCGAAATTGTTGACAAAGTCCGACTTGGCGGTCATGTTCAGATTGCAACAGAAGCGACTGTGCAACGCGTGAATGAGATTATCAGAGCTGATAGACGAGGAACGATAGACTGTGTAGCAAGTGCAATCGAATGTTCACATGGTTTAGCCTACTGAAAAATGCATGAGCAGTTGAATTTTCGGAAAGTTTGTTAATGTTCAGTACCCAGAGATCTGAATGATGAACACAAAATGAAATCATTTGGTTTGTCATTGCAGCATCTCTGTCATTACACATATGAAGATGAAGACATACTTCAAATGATTATTACTGGAGACGAATCTTGGGTGCACCACTACCAACCCGAATCAAAACGTGCCTCAATGCAATGGAAACACCCGTCATCGCCATGCGCAAAAAAAAAAAATCAAGATTACGCCTTCTGCGGGGAAGGTTATGTTGACAGTGTTCTGTGATTATCAAGGAGTGTTGTTAACCAAGTTCCAGAAGTATGGTGACAGTGTGAATTCTGTATCGTACTGTGAAGTTCTGTCGATGTTACGGGATGCAGTTCGAAGAAAGCGTCCTAGTCTACTGACTAGAAGTGTGCTTCTCCTTCATGACAATGCCAGACCACATACGGCTCGGTTAACCCAAGAGAAAATTAGCCAGTTGGGTTGGGAAGTTGTTGAACATCCACCCTATAGTCCTGACTTAGCTCCAAATGATTTTCACCTGTTTGGTCCATTGAAAAACCACTTTGGCGCTAGAAGATTCTCGAGTGACGAAGAAGTAAAAAAATGTTTAAGAAATCTGACTCGCGATGTTTACGCCTTGGGTATTGCATCACTGATTACACGATGGGACAAATGTATCAATGTTGGTGGCGATTACGTTTAGAAATAGGGAATACTGTAGATTCAAAAATTTAAAGTTTTCAAATGACTGTCGCATTTAGTTTTTTTCCACAGGCATTTGCGAGTTACTTAGTGGCTTCCCCTCGTACATCAGCAGCAGAAGTAGAGGAAGTAGAATACTTTTATAACACACTGCAAACGTCGATAGACCAGATATGAAAAATGATATTGTATTACTAATGGGGATTTTAAACAAAGATTGGTACAGAAAGAGCAGAAGGCGAAGGATATGTTGTGGGGAAATTTAGCATAGGACATAGAAATGAAGCAGGTGACAATCTAATGGCGTTTTGCGTGGAAAATTAGCTAATTATCGCTAACACACTCTTTAAACAACATCCAAGAAGACTTTACACATGGGCATCATCTGATGGGAAAACCAAGAATCAAATAGATTACATTTTAGTGCAAAGAAAGTGGAGATCAAGTATAACAACAGCAAAAACTTTACCAGGTGCTGATTGTGACACGGACCATGAGTTATTAATAGCAGACATGAAGATAAAGATAAAAAAGACATTTATGGGATCAAGACCACTCCGCTTTGATCTTACAAAAATACCAGAACAATACGGTATAGAAGTGAAGAACTGTTTCGAAATCCTGATGACTGTATAGGAGGAGATGACACCAGATGATTTGGCTACGCAGGCCAGAGATATCTTAATAACAACAGCTAAAGACATGGTTCCAGTAAATAAAACACAAAAGAATGGATGGATCACAGCAGGCTGATAAAAAACGTAGAGAAATGAAGACGCAATGGAAAATGACAAACAAAAACAAAGATGATTATAAATCTTTAACAAAAGAAGTATGAAGAAACGTAAGAAATGACAACAAACAAAAAAAAAACAATACATATAAGGACATCAGGTATGTGGAAGAGACAGTGAAATTTTAAAGAAATGAAGACATTAACGAGAAATGTCACACTTATGCTAAATGTAATTTGTGACGAGATAGGGAATACCTTGACAGAAACAGAGGAAATTCTAGAAGGATGGAAGTAATATTGCAGAGGAATGGATGAAACAACTGACTGTGACAGCAGAAATCAACAGTGTGAATTATTATTGGTGGAGAAAGAACCCGAACCGACAATAGAAGATGTTTTATGGGCAATAAAGAATCTGAAAAATGGTAAATCACCATGATGTGATGAGATAACAGCTGAAGTTATTATCATGCACTTTGTAAAAAATATGGCATTCAGGTATCTGGCTAAAAGAATGGAAAAGAACTGTATTCATACCACTGCCAAAAAAAGGGTAACCTGAAATTATGCACAAACTACAGAACTATTGCCCTGGTTAGACATGCCAGTAAAATTCTGCTAAAAGTCATAATAGATAGACTTCGTAAGAAAATAGAAGAAGAAGTCAATATGGTCCAAGCTGGTTTCAGGCAAGGAAGAGGATCAAGAGATCATATTTCAACATAAGATTAATAATAGAGAAATGCAGAGAGTTTAATGTGAATCTATATTTATCCTTTATAGACTACTCAAAGGCATTTGATTGTGTACATCACCAGAAACATTAGGAAATAATGGAAAAAAATTGGATTTCCAACACATTTGATACAATTAACATCACTGCTGTATCTAGACCAACAAGCAGCAGTAAGAATAAATGGTGAAACAACAGCTTGGTTTGACATAAAACAAGGGGTCCATCAGGGGTGCATATTGTCGCCTTACTTATTTAACTTGTATACTGAAAATATAATGAAGAATGTTAGAGAAGATGTAGGCAAAGAATATTTCAATGCCATAAAAGTTGGAGGTTATGAAATAACAGAGATTAGATATGCTGATGACACAGTATTACTGTCCACAGCACAAAAAGGAATGGAAAACCTAATTAAGTCAGTCCGTAAGAACAGCAAAGAGCAAAACCTCTATCTTAATGCGAAGAAAACTAAATTGATGACAACTGACAAAATAAACAAGGCAGCTGAAATATGTATCAATGAGGAAAAATTGGAAGAAGTGGAGAGCTTTGAATATCTTGGATCACTACTAACTAATAATGGAGATACAATGAGGGAAATTAAAAGGAGGACATCTATCGCTCTTCAGAAAGTAAAATAACTAAAGAATCTGTGGAGAGGAACAGACAGAAGTACAAAAATAAGATTGTTAAGGGCATGCATCTTTCTCATCACAACATATGCCTGTGAGATCTGGGCACTTAACAAAACAGCTGAGAAACACATAAATGCCTTTGAATGTAAATGCTACAGAAGAGTTCTTCAAATATCATGAACACAGAAAAGAACAAATATATCCATACTACAAGAACTTTATATTGAAGAAGACTGGCTAGTAAAGAGGATTAGACAGAGAAAACTTAAATATTTTGGTCACGTCATGATAATTTAGAGAAGACCGTATTGAAAGGGTACATAATGTAGGAAAAGAAAGAGAGGAAGACCAAGGCGAAGATGGCTGCAAGACATCGTTGATGATCTGCAAATTGATGCATCAGCAGCAGGGAATCTTGCTTACAACCGAAGGGAGGCAAAGCTCCGCAAGGGACATGCAAATGAATGGATGAATGATCAAATGTCGATGGTACATGACATGCCTACCATGTTTGTAACGGGGAATCGGGATTCGATTCCAGAGAGGGAGCATGAGATACGGCTACCACAGCCAAGGAAGGCAGCAGGCGGGCAACTTACCCTCTCCCGGTACGGGGAGGTAGTGACTAAAAGTAACAATACCGGACTCTTTCCAGGCCCCGTAATTGGAATGAGTATACTTTAAACCCTTTATCGAGGATGTATTGGAAGGTAAGTCTGGTGCCAGCAGCCGCGGTAATCCCAGCTCCAATAACGTATATTAAAGATGCTGCAGTTAAAAACCTCGTAGTTGGATCTCAGGCGCAGGCGGGCGGTCCGGCTCGCGCCGGTTCACTACTCGTTGTCTCCTGCCCTACCGTCTGCCGGCTCTCTCCCGCGGGTGCTCTTCGCTGAGCGTCCCTGGTGGCCGGCGCGTTTAATTTGAAAAATTAGAGTGTTCAATGCAGGCCCTAGCTGCCTGAATAACGGTGCACGGAATAATGAAATAGGACCTCGGTTCTATTTTGTTGGTTTTCGGAACTGGAGGTTTAAATAGCCTCTAACAGTCCAAGTCCAGCTCCTGGCCTTCTCGTGACGGAACTGTTTAAACTGACAAGAGATTGGGCGAAAGGCGAATATCTGGCGCCTGAAAAACAGACGCTTTTGGGTAGATGAGACTCCTTAGTCTTGGTTTGTAGCTCATCTAGAAGAAGGAAAGTTCCTGCTCGCTGGTGGCAAGATTTTTTAGCTGGCGTACGTGGGGTGAAACTCCTTCCGGCCAATTAAGAAAAATGCGAATAAGATTGTCGCGCGGCGCCGTCGTGGAAAAAGGTGATGGAAAGGATTAAGTGAAGTAGCCAGTAGTCTCGCGGTCATGGCTACTTATATCAAGTCACCTCTGCTCTAGAGGCCGGCCACGTCCTATATACATACATACTGGCTCAAATACCTAAACCGGCTTAACCCAAGGTTAAACTAAGACTCTGCCGGCGAAACTCTTCGAATGCCGCGCGTAGGGTGAAATTCCTCCCTTCCAGTGAAGAAAAATACGATTAGGGTTGTCGCGCGGCGCCGCTGTGAAAATGGTGATGGAAAGGATTAAGTGAAGTTTAATCGGTATGGCCAGTAGACTCGCAGTAAGGGCTACTCATACCACGTCTCTTATCACGTCTCATACCACGGCACCTCTGCTCTAGAGGCCTGCCATGTCCTATATACACCTATACTGGGGCGATACACCTAAACTGGCTAAACCCATCATGTCCAATGAAGGACATACAGCTATCCAATATTTCGTTAAAAGCCTTTTTCAGGGAAAACATACAAAAACACAGCAACAGATACAAACACGAAAAACTGAAGAAAAATATAGACTTAGCTTTTTATTCCCTCCTCCTAGTAGGAAGTCGGGCATAAAGTGCGCCCAGATATATGTAGTAGAGCACAACGTGGAAGCCAACGATTGGCTGAGAAGTGAGGTTAAAGGGAGACTGACAAAGGGTACCATATGGTAAAAAACATGGCATCGTGCCTCAGATAGCCCCAGCTAGCCCCCATCGGATACCTGTAACCTAAGCAAAAGCCGTCGTAACATGATAAAAGAGTTAGAAGACAGTATGGGGAGAGGTTGATGGAGGAAGGTTCAGAAGAAAAGAGAACATTGAGAGGATAAGACTACTCACTTAGGATGACTAGACAGGGGAGCTAACAAGGCATACTTGGGGCCACAGAAGAAGGTTAGAAAGGACTGGAAAATTACCTTTAAAAACGCTAACGGCAAGAATGAGAAAATGCAGCAAATTAAGTGAGGCTAAGACAAGAAAGTTGGGCATGAACGGCAGAGATAAAAAGAGGCAGCAACTAGATAGAAATGTAGTTTAAGGAAAGCTGAATTTATTGTTCATTCCAGCTAGGCAGAGGCAGCCAGTCTGAAAATAAGGCTGCTCCAGAGCTTTCCGAGATCTTTCAGCAGAAGAACAGGAGCGGACTGCAGTTTACCTTGGCGGTCTCTTTAGCAGAATTGCTTGGCATCCGGTGTCATTGCCATCTTGGATATGTCTTTCAGACGCTGGCGAAATCGATCTCCTAAGTGTAAGCCAGTCTCCCAGGTGTACTTCATACCACAACGCTTGCCAGAAGAAGACCTCGATAACTTCATCAGTTTTGTTAAGAAGTTCAATCCTGTTACTCCTTTCACCTCCCATGTCTCTACAACTTCTGTTAACTTTCTTGACATTGCCATCACTATCAGTCCTTCTGGATTCACAACGTGTGTCTACTATAAACCTACAGACTCTCATAGCTATCTCTTGTACTCCTCCCACACCAGAACGTGTAATGATTCTATTCCTTTCTCCCAGCTTCTTAGATTGCGACTCTTGTGTCAAGTTCACAGAATGTTGGATTTCTTCCTGGAACGGCGTCAGTCATATCTCGAGACAACAAGCCCTCACTCCTAAACCACCCTGTAGCTCGGACAGAGTTAAACTGATACTCACGCACCAGCCCCATAGTTTGGCATTTAAGGACATCCTGTTTCGACACCTCCACCCCCTCCAGACTGAGCCAGATACACGTAAACTCTTTAGAGAACCCTCATGGGTGGCCTACAGACGGGACAAGAACCTCGGGAACCTACTAGTTAGAAGTCGTCTCGAGACAGATGACACGACCTTTTATGGTACTAAACGCTGCGGTCGCTGTAAATGCAATACTTGCCCGTGTGTTGTTGAAGCTAGCTAGGTTTCCTTCCCTAAGCCCACGTTATCAGTTCAGGAGGGCCTCGGCTGCATTCCATGCAATGTTATTTTATGCCATTATGTCAAAGCGCTGCGGTATGAAGTATATAGGGGAGACCGATTTACGCTTATGAGATCATTTTCGTCAACATCTTAACGTCTTATCAAAGAGAGCATGGACACCTGTTGCAAAACACTTCTGTCAAAGAATCCGCCCAGGAAAACGAGACATTTCCGTTACTGAAATCAGCTCCTGTTCTTCCCATGCGCGTTCTCAGAAGCCTCTAGAACAGCGCCTTATTTTCCAGGCTGGCTGTCTCCACCCAGAGCTGGAATTAACAATAAATTCAGCTTCCTTTAAACTTCTTCAGTTTTTCGCCTACTTTCTTCTATTCATGCTCAACTTTCTTGTCTTAGCCCCAGTCATTTTGCCGCAGTTTTTCATTCATAAATGTTAGCTTTCACTGTTTAGCAGCTACAAAGTATCTATAGCTTCCTTGTCTCTTTCTCAACCTCCCCCACCCCTACCCCCACGTCTCCACTTGTACAGTCTCGGTTTTACGCTACTGGTATCCCATTGGTTAAAATTGTTATCCTTCGTCATCTCTCAGCCAATCATCGCACCCACTTTGTATTATCTGGCACATTCGTCGCTGTATTTCGAGGTAGGAGGATACCATAAAGCTATTTTTTTCATCTAATTTTTATGGGTTGTGTTGTTCTTGTGTGTGATTCTTGAAAAAAGGCTAATGCTGAAATACTGTATGTTGTATGTTTTTCATTTATACGTTCTCATCTTACAGTATATAGGACGTACATTTTGGCTACTGTACTTGTAATTATACAGGACCTATACCTCTGTGATTGCTGTTCTCATTATATGGGACGTGTATCATGATGAGTGTAGTTGTCATTGAGGAGGGGAGGTCTATGCATATGTGGCTGCAATAGATATTATGTGTTCGTATATCATGGTGACTGTGGTTGTAATTATACGGGACATAAACCTTTGTGACTGCAGTTATCATTTTATTGGACGTACATTGTATCTTGGTGACCAAGCATACGTAAGAAAAGTGCCAACATAGATCATGATACCTACAACTTACTGATAACACTTAGCCGTGTGCTAAGATGTAATATGTACAGAGAAGTTCTCTAAGACTGAACAATTATTTCAATGCATTTAACATAGAGAAAAGTTTGAGAGAGATTGCACTGGCTTAGCGATTCTCAATTTCTTGTTCTTAGCGCGGCCCTAAACCAGCAGTGGGGGGGGGGGGGGGGGGGGCGCCTGTGGCCCTTGAAAAAAGATTTTTTTTAATGATGAAATCCAACAAAAATTAACAAATACAATTTCAATGTTTTTCACGTGACATAACTTTATTACTTAGATTTGTAAACATAAAGTAGGAAGATTTCCCCCAAATTCTGTCATTTTTATTGCTAGAGACCCAACCCCAGACCCCACTGTGACTTTAACTTGGATCTCTACCTAAGTTTAACAAGCAATACTGTGTCTGAGTGGTTTAGCTGAAATTTTACTCTATCTGTTCTCTCTCCCTCTTTCTCTATCTATAGTTTCTTTCTTTGTGTCTCCCTATCTACTTCTTTCTGTCTTTCTCTCTGTTTCTCTCTTTGTGTCCTCTCTTTGTCTTGCTGTTTCCCTATCTCTCTTTGTTTCCCCTTCTCTCTCTCTTTTAACCCCTCCTTCCCCCCTCTCTGTATGTGCGTGTTTCTATCTGTGTGTTTCACTCTCATTTTCTTGCCCCTTATTTTTTTCTCTATTTCTCTCACTGTTTCACTCCTTGATCCTCTGTTTAGCTTTTTTCTCTCGCTGTATTTCTCTTTCTCTCTCTCTCTCTCTTGCCAGTCTCTTTGTTTGCCATTTCTGTCCGTTTTCCTCTTTGTTTATCTAATATTTCTCTCCTTTTTTCTCGCATTGGTTCTCTTGATCTGTTTATATATCTCACTCTTTCTCTGTATTTTATTTTTTATTTCTATCACTATCTGTTTCTGTGTGTGTGTATTTCTCTCTCCATCTCTCCCTCTCTTTGATTCTTTTCATTTATCTCTCCCTCTTTGTTTCAGTGTTTCTTTCTCTGTCTCTCTCATTCTCTAATCTGTGTTTCACTGCGTCTCTATTTCTTTCTCTATCTTTCTTTCTGTCTCTATATCCATTTCTCACTGTTTATTTCTTTCTTTTCTCTCCCTGCCTCTGTCCCTGTTATCTCTTTCTCTCTCCCTTTCTCTCTGTGAACAATTTTGTGCTTGATTCACTTCTTACATATTTAATATCACTTTGTGTAAGCCAGGCCAGTAACCAGCTTCAAGTTAAGTGTGCATCATTTTCTCAGTTTATCGCTTATGTTGACAAGAGAAGAAAAAGAAAACACGGCAATTACTAGGTATTTTTTTTTAATTTGAAAAAAAATATGGTTGTTTGTAAGTTAATACACTGTGTATTAACATAAACGTTTACTCAGTTACAGTTGTATGTTAGCCTTTATAATATTTTACCATTTTATTATAGCAGTTTTTTTCATGAATTCGGCTTTATCTTTCTGAGCTGTGTCTGCATAAAATTTCTTGATTGTCATGATTGTTATATCTCTTCATGCGTGTGATTGTTATGAAGTTCTCTTCAGTAGTACCTGATTAAGATTTCTCTCTGTGAGATGGTCAAGAGCAAGAAAAGTACAGCACTTTGTTATCTGACTCAGCACTTGACAAATGCTGCTCTCAGAACCCACCATCAGCGCCATCTATCAAACCAGCTGTAAAAATTGGTACCTGATTCTCCTTAATACGGGGAAGACATCTTGTGAAAATAAGACAATATCTGCCACCAGGACAAAGATCATCTGACCATGTTGTATAGGCAGTCGAAGGTGAAGAGAATGTGTAATGTCACCTGATATTCAGTCCCACAAATATAGGACTTCAGCCAAGTCAACAACCAGACAACCTGCAAATAACAAACAAGCAAAAACAAAAGAAGACAGCTGTGGATACATTTTTCTTAATAGTATTTATCATCATCATCATGTGCCGTGCCGACTGGTGTTGGCTATTATGCTTCTCCAGAGTACCCGATCCTTCATGCAGGCCATCAGATCAGTTGGTGATCTCCTCTCACACCATCCTGTCAGACTGTCCAGTATCATTTCCCTTGGTCTTCCTCTTGATCTTCTTCCTTCTATTTTTCCTGTTGTTATAATATTTTCAATGCCCCCTCTTCTCATTGCATGTCCTATGAAAGTACATTGTCTCTCTCTTATCATTTTTGTCTCTCCAGCTCTTCTCATACATTCTTCATTAGTTATTTTTGCTGTCCAGGGGATTCGCAACATTCTTCTAATGAACCACATTTCTTCTGCTTCCAGTGGTTTTTGTGCACACCTGCCTATTGCCCATGATTCACTTCCATATGACAAGATTAATGCAATATAGCATTTTAGGACTCATTTTCTAACATTCATTGATAAGGATGTGTTGCTTAATATGTTTCTCATTCTCTGAAATGCAGTCTTTGCTTGGCCTATTCTGTTCCTAGTTTCTGTTCTGCATTTCCCATCTGAAGTTATTACTGCTCCAAGGTATTTGAATTTCTGCACCTGCTTTAGAATACTTATATTTAATTTTATACTGCATGTTGGTGGAATCTGTTTCTTAGATATAACCATAGTCTCTGTCTTTCTGATGTTTAAAGTAAGGCCTTTATGTTTACTTCCTTTAGCGACTTTATCCAAGAGATTTTGCAGGTCTTGTTGGTTCTCAGCTATCAGTACTGTGTCGTCAGCATACCGAAGGTTATTAATATTGTATCTCCAATTTTTATGCCTGGTTCTGTTATGATCATTCTTAGAATATTCTCGCTGTACAGAGAAAAAAAGGTCTGGAGATAGCACACACCCTTGTTGCACCCCATGTTTTATAGGTTGATATTTTCCAGTTCTGTTTTCAACTCGAATTTCTGCATCTTGGTGCCAGTATAGATGTTTTACAATCCTCAGGTCTTTGCCATCTATATTGATGTCTTTAAGCATTTTTTAAAAATAATTTCATTATGTTTCACCTTGTCGAATGCCTTGGTGTAATCAATGAAACATAAGTAGAGATCTTTCTGTACTTCTAAAACTCTTTCTGTTAGTGTTCGTAAAGCATAAATGGCATTGTATAAATAGTATATAATAGTATTTAAATATAAAATAGTATTTAACTTTGTTTAATTCTGTAAAGTTATTAAACGAGTTTTAACATTTCAACTATAGAATGTTCTTAAACAGATAAAAATCCTAGCAAACAATAACCTTGTAGATTTATACACAAAAAAAACATAGAAAATTAATATATTTATTCACAGGTTGTAGCAGCCATGCACTTACACCAAGGTGGTAATAGTAGCTTTGTCACAGAGGTGTTGCTACATAGCATCTGTGCTGCTATGTTCCTGTTATTATTGATCATCCCCACATTGTCTCAGACAACACAAAACTTAACCTGTTGGCGTGGTTGGTTTGGATCAGACTGCCAGTACAAGTGTCACTGTCGCAACAGCAGATCTTGTGATGCTAATGGTGCATGTCCTGATGGATTTTGTGAAAGAGGTTGGTTTGGTCCAGGATGTCAGTATGTGGATCTGGTCTTTACTAACTCTACCAGCAACACTCCATCATGGTTGTCTGATGATGATAATAATACATGCAATCCCACACCAACATCACAAACTATAAATGTGGACCTGAATTCATCATTTCCTTTTAGCTGGCTCAGGTTACAGGTTAAAGATTCTTCATTACTGCAAGAATTTCAGGTCATGTTCTCACCTTCATCAAGTCAGGACAATGTTGGGTGTGAGAAGATGAGAACAGCCATGGTCAGTGATAGAACACTGGACATCCACTGTGAGCTGAATGTGACAGTCCAGAATGTGATTCTTACAGGAGAGGGAGTCAAGTCTCTGTGTTCTCTGTACATCAGTGGAGGTCGTAATGTGGCACTTCATCAGAAGACCAACCAGTCCAGCACATATGCAGATCCTACCTTTGGAAATAGAACATATATGGCTGAAGCTAAGAATGCTGTAGATGGTAACAGAAATCAAGAATATTTTGGTGGAAGTTGTACTGTAACATGTGCTTCAGATAAAAATCCAACATGGAATGTGAGCTTGTCACAACCACACATTATAACCAGGTATGTTCTATACAACAGAAATAGTAATATGGAACAACTTAAAGGATTCACTTTAGAAAGTTTCACAGAGAATCATATGAGGGCTTTTGACCATAAAGATGTGGAAACTGTAGCACTCTCCTTATACACAATAACAGATAGAGAAACAAATGAACCAATCACCAGAGTAAGCATCCAGTCCCACAACACACATGATCCATTTTTCACACTTTGTGAAGTAGAATTATATGGTGATTCTGCATGTCCACCTTCAAAGTATGGACGTGAATGCAAACAAACGTGTAACTGTGCTGTAAAGAATGATCCATGCTTTGTCAGTACAGGAGGCTGTCCATCTGGATGTTCTGCTGGTTTCCAAGGTGAAGGTTGTAATCAACCATGTGACCCTGGGAAGTTTGGTAAAGGATGTAGCTCTAACTGTAGTCAGTTTTGTGTTACAAGCAACAGCTCTGGTACATCATGGAAAAGTATTTCTATATTTTAAACAACTTTACTGAATTCAGTATTAAGATACAGCTTCAGCATTACAATGTAACATTTGTATCAGATTTTAGAACTTTAACAAGAAGCAGTTGTTTGTGTCTTAGTTGAGCTACCAACACTTATTGTTTGAGAACTATAGTTTGAACTGTACCACACACACTGTAGGAGCAGTCAGTCATTTGCATGTCCCTTATGGAACTTTGCCTCCCTAACAGCTCTCTTGTAAGCCTCTTGGTTGTAAACAAGATGGCCTGTTGCTGATGCATCCATTTTCGAATTATCAACGATGTCTTGCAGCCATCTTCACCTTGGTCTTCCTCTCTTTCTTTTTCCTATTATGTATCCTTCCAAGACTGTCTTATTTAAATTCTCGTGACATTTAATATGTCCAAAATATTTAAGTTTTCTCTCTTTAATCCTTTTACTAGCCAGCCTTCTTCAATATTAGGTTCTTGTAATGTGGATATATTTGTTCTTTTTTGTGTCCATGGTTTTTGAAGAACTCTTCTGTAGGAGCAGTAGTATGTACACCATGTGTAAAAATCAAGACTCAAGAAAGGAGACTTCAGAATTGAATTCAGTATCAGTTAATATTCTATACTATTTTGCCATTGCAGTATAATTTAAGTTGTAAAATAATATTGTTTGATAAATGTAAGAACTGTTTTTACATGTATATTTTCACATGATTTTATTGTAAAGTGATTTTTTTTTTATGTAATGAGATGTGAGGTAAAGAGAACAAGAAAGTGCAGGAAGACAACAGCTTTTGTTATGAGATCAAAAGCTTTCTGGTGCTACTTTGGTGTTCTAAAGAACTATTTTAATATTTGTCAACATCTTTCATTCTTTTTCTCTTTCCACACATCCAACCATCCACATACAAAAGATAACATCACTACACGTGTAAGAAAATATTTTGCTTTCTGACTGTCAGTCATGTTTTACACATCAGACATTCTTCATGTTGCACAACTGTAACCAAAATGTCAGAAAATTAGCTTTCAAAAATACAATGGCTGTTTACAAATTTCTAGGAATTTCTGCTGAATGTTTTTTTTTCACTAATTGAGTAGACCAACTGCCTTCTTGGAATAGTCTGCTTGTGAATGTATGCACTTATTCCAGTGGTCCTGCTGTGATGTTAATGATATAGGATGATTTTTGTTAAGAAGTATTTGAAATGACTGTCCATGGAATTCTTGTATATTTATAATGATGTATACCAAGATCTAACAAAAAAATGTTACATTTCTCTTAGGCAGGCAGCAAATAGTGTGCTTCAGTAACTCAATGTTGAATTCATCTGATGTTAACTCTTTCACTCTTGAATTAATTTCCATGCTCTTCAAGAATTACTTTTGATGTGAAAATTTGTTAGAAAGAAACTGGAAGGAAGTTATTCTAAATTTTTTAAAAATCTGACTTGGGTTAGAAATGTTCTACTTTTCATTGTATTTAGACTTTGCCCAAATATTGCTCTGGGTATTGATTTGCATAATGGACAAGATCTACCAACACTGCCAGTGCTGCTTTGGAGTCAAAGAGTTAATACTGGTGCTCCATAAGGTTATATTCTTGGCCCTTTTCTTCCATTTGCTATTTATATCAATGATCTACTTCATGTTAAGCTATCTTCTTATGCCCAATTTGTTGATGACTATACAGTTTACACTAGTGACTACAATAAATTCTTTAAACTTTATTAAATTTTGCAACAACACTGGCAGGCTGATAAACACAGACAGAACAAAATCTGTACAGAAGTTTATTACAGCAAAACAGAAGTTTCTAATCTCATCAAATACAACACCACAATTATGTGTTGGTACTTTAGAGTTTGGAAAACATGAGTGAACATAAAACTGTAGGTCTCATTATTGACTAACACTTAACTTGTAACTCTCATGTACAAAGTTTGATAAAACACTTACTTTACCAGCATACCAGACTTAAGCATTTCATCAACCAAGACACAAAGAGGACTATACTTAACAAATACAAACAAATTTAGACTATTGTTTCATGATCAGTATAGATGCACTGGGAATAACACTAAAAAGCTTTACTCACTTCAGAAATGAGCAGTACCTCTTATTAGTGGCATGCATCCATCATAAACTACAGATCAATACAAACAGCTCAAAATTCAGTCTCTCAAAAGTAGATTCATTTTCAACAAAGGCAAATTAGTTCATAGAATTCTATCACAAGTTGCTCCACTAATTAAATCTAATCCAAGACATGGCCAACATCAAATAATTGTCTTCTCCCTAAACCTAGGTTTGACCTGAACAAGAAAAACCTTGCTTAGTCTACTGCTCACTTTGGAATACCCTTCCATCCCACCTGTGAATATTCAATCTTTCAACATTTTCAGAATCTTCTTGAAAAAAGATTATATGGCCCTTAAGATTTGGACTGCACATGCAGTTTTACAATTTTTCAAATAATCAGAGTATCTGCAATAATTCTTTTAATGTATATTAACTTGTGCTGCACAAACATGCATGCCACACTGTACGGTATGAATGTAAATGTGATAGTAGTTATATTGTATATGCTTTGTATTTTTCTGTATTGTTGAATATGTGGATTAAAGGTTGAATGACAAAACTTTGCTATTTGACATGCTCTTCTCAAAGTGTTTATTATTATTTGTACTAAATGGAATGCTTACCATAGAGTGAAAGTTGAAAGATGAAGAGCAGAAAGTCAGATGAGCCTGACTGCCCAGTTATTTACCATTTGAAAATAAGTTTTGTTCTTTGATTCACTCATTCTCTGTGCCTGCCTTCATCTCTGTTGTTACTGTTCTTTCTCTTACCTGTCAGGGAAGGACCTTCCTCTAATATGTCACATCCTGAAATTCAAAAGAACTACAACGTCTGAATGAAGGATAGTGAGTTGTCATGGCCTTTGAACTAGAGCTGTCAAAGACCCTGTCCTATGTCATCACTGGTGCTCCAGACAACAGGCTGTTGTTTTACTTCAGCTTGGCAAACAGGATGGGGTTTGACATGATCTTCATTTTGGTGAAGTCAGCAGGAAATTAAAACAAACCACAGTTGTCTGTTTTCTGTCTTTCACAACCTTAGTTTTATAATTATGAAGACTCACGTTCACAAATACAGACATATCAGCAACCAGAAATCAACTTAATACATCATCTGATCAGAAGAAATGCATAGTATTAACAGATAATAAAACAGATCAGTCATCCACTGAGGGACATAATCACAAAAAAGGGGAATATATCATCCATATGTTCTTTAGGCCACCAGGTATGATGGCTTTAATTGTGTAGAACTCGGGAAGAAGAGAGAAAGATGAAATAAGAAAAGAAGCATCAAGAGCATTGCTGAAATGGACCCCAATAAATGAGAGATTATTATATGCACGGTTCAACTCAAGATTCACGAAGCTGTCTATTATAGTTTGTTATGCACCAACAGAAGCAGCTGAAGAGGAATTAAAAGAAGATTTTTACAACAGCCTCCAAGCAACAGTAGAAACAATACCCAAGCATGATATGCTACTCATCTTGGGCGACTTCAATGCAAAAGTAGGTGAAGGAAATGAAGATAGAAGAAGAATCATGGGAAGAGAAGGAATCGGAGAAATAAATGAAAATGGAGAAAGACTGTGCAGTTTCTGTGAAGAAAACATGATGACCATCGGAGGGACAATTTTCCAACACAAAAACATCCATAAGGTGACTTGGAGGTCACCAGATAAAACCACAGAAAACCAAATCGATCACATACTAATAAACAACAAGTGGAAACGGTCACTACAGGATGTGCGAGCAAGGAAAGGAGCAGATGTAGGAAGTGATCATAATCTTCTGGTAGCAAAAATAAAACTAAAATTAAGGAAAGCCAAAATCGGAGAACACAGAAAGATACATTTTGATACAAGAAAACTGATAGACCAGCAAACAAGAAATGAATTCTCAATAGTACTTAAGAACCGCTTCAGTGTCCTACAAGACGAAGCAGAAATGTCCATATTAGAGTTCAATAAAACACTACAGGAAACAGCAAAAGAGGTGCTGGGATATCGGAAACGGAAAAAAGAGGAATGGATAAGCAAGACCACATGGGAAAAGATAGAGCAAAGAAAAGAAATCAAGAAAAAATTACTGAACACCAAATCACAACGGCTTAAAGAACGAATTTTAAGTAATTATGCACAAAAAGACAAAGAAGTGAAGGAATCATGCCGTCAAGATAAACGTCAATATTATGACAACTTAGCAGAAACAGCAGAGAAAGCAGCATATACAAATGATATGAAAACCATATATAAAACCACAAAGCAGATGACAGGGAACTTCAACACAAGATGTGAAAGTGCAGTAAGAACACAAAATGGACAACTGGTCAGTGGAGAAAGAGAAAAAATTGAAAGATGGAGGGAACACTTTAACACCCTACTAAACAGAACACAAGCAGCACATACAATAGACATACCTGAAGCAAAAACGGAACTAAACATCAATACAGGACCAATAACAATAAATGAAGTAAAGGAGGCGATAAAGAAGCTAAAATCAGACAGGGCACCAGGTGAAGATGAAGTGACTGCTGAGATGTTGAAAGCAGAAGAAACAGAAACACCAAAACAACTTTGCCGGATATTACAACAAATTTGGGATCTAGAAAAAGCCCCAGAGGAGTGGAAAACGGGGCTTATAGTAAAACTACCAAAGAAGGGTGACCTCAGAGATTGCGGGAACTGGAGAGGCATTACCCTACTGCCACTCACCAGTAAAGTATTTTGCAGAATAATCATCAACAGAATTGTACCAACACTTGAGGAAAAACTTCGGAAAGAGCAGGCAGGATTTAGGAAAGGAAGATCATGCATATACCACATATTTGTACTTAGACAAATATTAGAACAGGCAAATGAGTGGCATAGCACAACATATGCATTATTCATAGATTTTGAGAAAGCCTTTGACAGTGTCAACAGAGATGTACTGTGGAAAATCCTAAGATGGCATGGCCTCCCCCATAAAATAGTTAATGTAATCAAAGCCCTATATGAGGGTTTTCAGTGCAAAGTGATCTGTGGAGAACATACCTCCAGCAGCTTTAGGGTACAAACAGGAGTGAAACAGGGATGTGTACTATCACCAACATTATTTATCTTGGCAGTAGACTGGTTAATGAATGAGGCAACATCAGACAAACGCAGAGGATTACAATGGACCCTTGACACAGTGCTGGAAGACCTTGACTTTGCGGACGACATTTGTCTATCATCAAGCAGTCACAAAGATATGCAAGATAAAATAAACAAGCTAACTCAGAATGCAAACAACATAGGACTAAAGATCAACATAGGAAAGACAAAGTTAATGAAGCAAAATGTGAACAACAGAAATGTACTCAGAGTAGATAACAAGTTAGTGGAGGAGGTCAACAAATTTGTATACCTTGGCAGCAGAGTAGTAGAAAATGGAGACAGCACAGAGGACATCAACAGCAGACTTACTAGAGCAAACCAGGCTTTTGCAATGCTGCAGACTATATGGAAATCAAAAAAACTAAGCATAAATATGAAAATCAGGATATTTAAGAGTAATGTTCTAAGTGTACTACTCTATGGAAGTGAATGCTGGAAAATCACCAAAACCTTAGAAAACAAGTTGAATTCTTTCCAGACTAAATGTTTACGAAGAATTAGAAAAATATTTTGGCCAAACACCATAAGAAATAACATCTTATTAGCAGAAATGCAGATGAAACCACTGACAACAATTATTGAGGAAAGACGCTGGCGATGGTTGGGACATGTGCTCCGAATGACTGACAACTCACTACCAAAAATAGCACTAAGATGGACACCACAGGGGAACAGAAGTAAGGGTAGACCAAAAGAGACATGGAGAAGAACAACAGAAAGGATGTTGAGCAATAGAGGGCTCACCTTATCAAGAGCAGAAAAAAAGGCGAAGGACAGGCATTTGTGGAAAACCTTTGTGGAAGCCCCATGTGCCCTGGGCACTTAAGGTTCAGAGAGAGAGAGAGAGAGAGAGATTTCTATATTTTAAACAACTTTATTGAATTCAGTATTCAGATATAACTCTGGCATTACAATGTAGCATATGTATCTGATTTTAGAAGTTTAACAAGAAGCAGTTTATGTCTTGATTGGTTTACTGAGGTTGTAGTTTTAATTCTTGTGAAATATCAGCCTGAAAGAGGCCACATACTCTAGGGGCAGTGGTTTGTTAATTTTCATTGGAATTGAAAATGTGTAAAAATCCAGACTCCAGATGGGAGACCTTAGACTGTGCACCATAGAGCAGTATGGAGAACATATGTATAGTATTTGATGACTCTTATTTTCAGTTAGCGTGCTATATGTTTCAGTAATTGTTTAATAGTTATCAAAGTACATTGATTTGAATGAATGATTAATGCAAGTGGAGTAATAATAGGATTGATTAAAAATGTGTGCAGTTTGGCTTATTTGAATGACAAACATGACCAAGAGAACTGAGAACCTCAAAAAAAACTGGTACAGCTTTTCCTTACCCAACAACATTATGGCCCTTAAATTGAGAGAAGTACGAAGGGAAGTCACTAAGTAACTCGCAAATTGAAATATTGTATCAGTGGCAGTTATCAGGTAGTATTTAAATATATCTTTAGATAGTAACATCATCCAACTTTATAATAGTTGTATGTAGGGGGCGCTGGGAGTTACGTGCGCATACACAAAGCAATAACAAAATGGCTACCCAACTGTTAGTGTGTACCAAAGAAGAACAGAGAAGTGTAGTGCGATTTTTGTGGGCTAAAGGACATTCATAAGGAAATTATTACAGTTTATGCTGAAAAGTGTTTATCCGTAAAGCGGTCTATAACTGGGTAAAAGAATTTTCTCAGGGACGCACCGAAATTGTTGACAAAGTTTGACTTGGCCGTCCTGTTTTGATTGCAACAGAAGCGACTGTGCAATGTGTGAATGAGATTATCAGAGCCGATAGACGAGTAACGATAGACAGTGTAGCAAGTGCAATAGGATGTTCACATGGTTTAGCCTACAGAAAAATGCATGAGCAATTGAATTTTCGGAAAGTTTGCTAACTTTGGGTACCCAGAGATCTGAATGATGAACACAAAATGAACCGATTTGGTTTGTCATTGCAGCTTCTCTGTCATTACGCATATGAAGGTGAAGACAAGAACCAAAGGATTATTACTGGAGACGAATCTTGGGTGCACCACTACCAACCCGAATCAAAACGTGCCTCAATGCAATGGAAACACCCGTCATCGCCATGCGCAAAAAAATCAAGATTACGCCTTCTGCGGGGAAGGTTATGCTGACAGTTTTCTGGGATTATCAAGGAATTTGTTAACCAAGTTCCAGAAGTATGGTGACAGTGTGAACTCTGTATCGTACTGTGAAGTTTTGTCGATGCTACTGGATGCAATTCCAAGAAAACGTCCTGGTCTGCTGACTAGAGGTGTGCTTTTCCTTCATGACAATGCCAGACCACATACGGCTCAGTTAACCCAAGAGAATATTAGACAGTTGGGTTGGGAAGTTCTTGAACATCCACCCTATAGTCCTGACTTAGCTCCAAGTGATTTTCACCTGTTTGGTCCATTGAAAAACCACCTTGACGGGAGAAGATTCTCGAGTGACGAAGAGGTGGAAACAGAAGTAAAAAAATGGTTCAGAAATCGGACTCCCGATGTTTACGCCTTGGGTATTGCATCACTGATTACACTATGGGACAAATGTATCAGTGTTGGTGGTGATTATGTTGAGAAATAGAGGAATAATGTAGGTTCAAAAATTTTAAGTTTTCAAATTACTGTCGCATTTAGTTTCTTTTTTTTTGTAATAGGCATTTGCGAGTTACTTAGTGACTTCCCCTCTTAGTAGCTCCTGTGTTGCTGGTTTCTGGAACTGTGTTGTCCATCTGATGATGAGTTTGACACAGTATTATCAGCTCTTGGCTTGTATAATAAAAATGTTCAGATAACAAACTATTTTACTCACTACAAAAGGAAAAAAAGCAAAGGAAACCATTATGTTTTTATGCGTGATCCACCAAAAATGATTTGGTTGTGGGCTAATCGTGGTCCCGGGCTGATAAGGTATGAGCTGAGCTCACAGCAGTGTGATATCATGATATAGAGAAGTGATGAAAACTCTGAAGATATCAAAAATGAAGAGTGAAAAAAAAGTGGCAAGACTATAATCAAAGGAGAGGAGGGAGATGTTATTGTCGATGTGCACCAGGCAACGTTTGCTCCCTAGACAAGGCCGGCTACTTGCGCTCTCCAGAAGAAAAATATGGATGAAAGTGTGCCGTTCGAAGCCAGCTCCTGCAACTGTAAAGCAACTCCCCCAAGTGGTCTGATGTTACTGCTGCTTTGTTATCTGCACTTTTGATTTATACCGGCTGATGATAAATCGTTGATACGGCATAACCCTAAAAACACAGCTACCACGATTAGTTTTCTCTTAACTCTTCACCTACCATGAGCTAGTACAGTCATGTGGTTTTGTTCTGTAGTATGGAGTTCATAATTTTAAACTGTGGCATGTGCTAAAAATAAGCATTACATTATTGATTTACTTATTATTAAAAAAAAAAAGAAAAAGTTCACGTGTTAGGGATTTTGTTTGAACAATTAAGAGTTAATCAAACAATTTAATTATGCAGACCTGAAGAAACCCAGGCAGAGCTTAGACTTGAATCCCATAACATTATAGCCTTTAATACAAATATTCCAGTTTTTTTAAAACCAAGGAGTTCATCAAATATATTTAAGCCATAAATATGGCCAGTCAGATCAGACACAACCTTTTTTTTTGTCTTTTTTAATCTCTAATGACCTCAAATTTGTATAGATATGTGGTAGTTTTTCATTTTTAATGTGCCATTCAGATAGTAATGACCTAGGTATTTCTAGTCAGATCAGTTGTCTCTCTTTTCCTGTGTCACTTGTCCAGACCACACTGATATTTTTAGTGTCCTCCAAATTTTCACTGATTGTCAGGTTCTGGTAACTTTTGTCTTCTCATTACATGTCCAGAGAATTTTTTTTCATATTGTTTTTTCAGTTATTTTTCAATATTAAACTTTTTGTCAAAAAACTTATAAATTTGTGTTGTTTTCTCAGAAATGAGTATATATGTTTTTCTCATTCTCTAAAATTCTTCCCTCTTTCTGTTGCTTGGTAAGGTAAGAGAACACAGTTTTGTAGGGTTAGACCTAGAAAAAAATCGTAGACAAAGCACTTTAGTGAGACGTGAGAGAAAGAAAAATCACAAGAGAATTTGTCTATGATTTTTTTAGGTCTAATCCTACAAAACTGTAGTCTCTTACTTTACTGTATGAAAGCCCTTTCCTATTTATAAAAAATTGTTTCTGTTGATTGTAGTTTCTGTTTAACTAATTTATTTATTGTCCCAGTCTCTGAAACAAAGAGTAATATTACACGATTACAATATGGGGCATTAAATTCATGGATGAGTAGATATGTCATAAAGTCCATGTATGTTAAGTCTGTTATAAACTTTGATTTAGGATAAGGACTTTGTGTAGCTATAAAATAAATCAGACATTTGTCTTCAGTTTATCATATAAACAAGGGCAATCTTTGATACTCAGAAAATGTGAATGGTGCTGATATAGAATAATGTTTAAGTGAAGCTGGAGATGAATTGAACACATTTAGGAACAAAATAAATCTGAGGTCACTTGCAGGGAGATAAAAGTTCATTATTTTGGTTGTTTCAACTATGAATACAGAATGTGATGACTGACAACAAGCAGTAAACTTTTGTCAGTATATTACTGTTGTACATCCTGAATCTCAAGAGAGCTTAAACTGTTGCACTAGAAGGATAGTGAATTACCAGGATCACTGAACCAGAGCTGTCAGAGACCCTGGCCCACCTCCTCATGGATGCTTCTGGCAGTAGGCTGTTGTTTAACTTCAGCCTGGCAACCAGGATTGGGTTGGACATGTTCTCTGTGGAGAAGTCAGCAGAGAATTAAAGCAAACCACATTTGCCTGCTTTCTGTCTTTCCTTATCCTTAATGTTATGCCTATGAAGACTCACATTCACAGATAAAGGGATATCAACAAACAATAATAAAAAATCAACTTAAAAAAAAAGATGTGTATAGATAGTATTGACATATGATCAAGGACATAAGCAGAAAAAAAGAGAATTGCATAAACCATATGTTCTGTACGTCACAAAGTGTAATAGTAAATGAATGAACAAAAGAGTGAGTGTGCATGTAAGAGTGTCTGTATATGTGTGTGTTGTGAGAGCGAGAGAGAGGGGGGATGGACAGAGACAGACAGACAAACACACACACACACACACACATAGAGAAAGAGAGAGAGAGTGTTAGCTCATAAACTAATTACACCAGGAAGTAGATTGAAAAGTACTGATGAAAAGATATTTAAAATCATGAATCTCAAGAGCATCAGGCTTTTTCACAATTGAGAGCAACAAGAGAATTATCTTTAGTTTGTAAGAATTTTTCAACCAGTCAGAATACAGGAATCAGACTGCACATTTTTCCTTGGATGATGCACCAGGATACATGTATGCCTTAGGAAAGTTGTGTATGGTGTGGATGTGACAATTTTAAGATGGTATCTGGTGTAATATAATTTCACTGCAAAATGTAACTAAGAAATACATGTCTCATCAAGTACCATCTCTTATCCTTCTTCAGATGATGGGGAAAACATGCTAAAATCTCATGTCTTTCAAGACGGAATGTTAAAAAAATGTAGAATCTCTTGTTCCGTTCATCATATGAAGAAATCAGAGGTTTTTATCTAAAGAATAAGTCTGTAAACAATGTCAAGTATAAACTCTTAAAAGCAATGATTAGCTCAAGATTGGACTTTATCTGTTTGGGCAAACTATAATTTCTTGTATCTCTCCTGCATCACACTTTGTTCTCTATCACTTCCACTGTCTTTCAGGAACACTTTTTGTTTTCATTCAGTCACTCAATCTGCTCATCTGCTGAATGTTTCCAACATTTTATTTCTTTTCTCATCTTCCTCTCTCCTTGCTGATATGGCTCAATACTTAAAAAAAAAAAACTATACTGCTTGGGCATTGAAAAAAAATCTGGTCTATCTAGTTTCTCTTATTTTGTTTTTCTTTGTTCCTGAGTATTTCTCGCTAAATTTGACTCACATGTCAATAAGGGTGGCATGGCCATGTGGTTTGAACACTGGTTTTTCACTGAGCAGAAGCAGGTTCAAATTGTGCTAGGGTCTGAATTTTTTTTTACATCAGGGGCAAAATTTAAATCCCAGCTGGCGTAAACCATGGCAGCTGCTTGAGACGAGCAGCCGTTAAAGCCTTAAACTTAGAGTATGGGCCTGGCGATGCTTGAAAATCAGCATATGCACTGTATTTGACAAGAAACATGACGCCATATTCAGGTTGTGATTAGTTAATGTTTGATCATTGTTTTCTGCTTGTCCTTGTTCAGGTAACTGGCAGCATCAGTCATGTGCTCAATGGTAGCTGAGTCATGAGACTGAACAGGTGCAAACCCAGGGGCCCTTAAGGGCAGGGGGCCTGGTATCAGGGAAAAAAACATAACACTGCAAATACAGATTGTCATTTAACATGACAGTTATTTTATAACTATTATTGCTGCACTGGAAGGTTTTGTTATCCCAAAGACAGTAACATATGAGTTGTGTTTGGTCTATGTAATGCAAAGTCATATAGTAATAGTAGAGATCACAACTAGAGGGGAATCCATGGAAGGTTTAGGTCACAGTTCCTTGTTTAGTTTTTGAAACAAGGACATGTTGACCACTTATGGGAGGTGTATGACATTATCTTACAGAGCAGTTTCTGTCATGGATGTCTGACTTGTTGACCTGTTTTGTTCTGTATGATCCAGTCTCTTTCCTCTTAAACTTTCTGTTTTTAGTGTTTAACCCATTATCTTCTAGCTCCACAGATGATGCTGCATGCAGTGTTGTGTATTATGTTATACTTAGGTACAGCATCTGATGATGATGATGATGATGATGATGATTTTATATTTAAACTGTACATTATAATGTAGAGTGGATGTCCAGTGGAACAACGTTGATTAAAAATTGTACAGTATAGTGCAGATTTTATGTCCAGTAGAACAATATTGATTAAAAATTGTACATTAGAGTGTAGAAACATGAGAGAAGTGATTCACCAAAAGTAATGCTTTGTAAGCTGGCTAACATATATCACATTTAAAACCATCTTCTAAGTTGAACAGTTCCATTATATATGTTTTATGTTCCATAGGATGTCCAGTGGAATGACATTGACTATGCGGCAGGTGCACGAGTATATACCACAGACACAAAGAACTTTGGCGATCAGACGGGACTTGCCAAGGAGATACACGCCCGTGGGATGCATTACATAATAATGGTGGTCGGTGCATCTGTTATTGCCTTTTCATTGTTACATCACCTTTTTTTCCCCCCTAAGTGTAAATAATAGCTGCAGCAGAAAGAAGTACAGAAATCTGAGTATCCGGAAAATAGCCAAAACTAAAACATATCAGGAACGGAACATGCTAACATTCAAAATAACATTCCAAAGGCCGCAAATTAATCTGTGCGTCAAGTGATGGGTCACATCTAAATCAGTTTTTGCTAAATTACATAAAACTGACAGTTATAATGTAATAGTTAACAGGAGGTTATATTTCTTTCTTTCACAGAATAAAACCAAGATGCACTGTTTCATAGCTTACTGTGTTAATTTTAATCAACTAAATGACATTTTTTTTTTATAATAGCTTTGTAGCCCATGTATCATAAGTTGGACATTGGTATCATATATTGTCACTGTGAGGAGAGATTTTAGAAAGTTTTACCTCTGTGTCTGTAACTTCTGAGAAATTAAAGATGATCACAGAACATAGATATCATATCAGAGCTTGGAATTTTGTCGTTAGAATGATATGCTACTGTTTTTGCTTGTGTATCTTTATATAAAGAACAAATATATCCATGCTACAAGAACTAAATATTGAAGAAGGTTGGCTAGTTAAGAAGATTAAACAGAGAAAACTGAAATATTTTGGATATATTTAAACATCATGAGAATTTACAGAAGACAGTCTTGGAAGGATACTTAGATGGAAAAAGAAAGAGAGAAAGACCAAGGCAGAGATGCCTGCAAGACATCGTTGATGACCTGCATTAGCAGCAGGGCATCTTGCTTACAAATGAGAGGCAAAGTTCCACAAAGGACATGCAAATGACTAACTGATCAGAGTAGTGTGACTATTTTCTGTTTCCCAACCTTAATGAGTATTTGAAATTCAGGAAATTTTCAAATGACTAAGAGGTGATAGCAGCAACAGAGCAATATTTCAGTCACAAGATGTCAGATGCTCTTTTGGAAAGGTTAAGAAAAGTAGAGAAATGTATCAAGTGTGTTAATCTTTGGGATGAGTTACCTGGAATAGCATGCAGGTGTCATGGCTTTAGATCATTCGCTTCTTGATCAGGCTGATAACTTTTAGCACCCCCCTTATAACAGTGGCTCTTTAAATGTCCCTTAAGCAGCAGGAAGTCAAGAGAAGGTCTGAAAGAGTGGAGTCCAAACTGTATGCAAGACGTATGTGAGGCTTATCAATGCTTTGAAATATCAGTCCTTGATTTATGAGGATTATCAATGTGTGATTTATTGAGGATTATTGGTAATTTGTTTTGTGAGGATTATTATTATTTGATGTATGGAGATTATCAGTATTTGGCATATGAGGATTATTAGTGCTTCATTTGTGAGGATTATTGGTACTTGATTTATGAAGATTATCATAAAATATGTTTAATATAATACATACATTGTTCATGTTTTTTTGCATACTCCAATTTCCATCTCATTTTGATCCATATAATAGGACTGTGGAATTAGCAACACTGCTAAACCTGGGACATATGAGCCATATGACTTGGGTGTAAATATGAGCATATTTATCAATGGATCAGATGGGATGCCTCTAGTAGGAGTTGTAAGTAGCTTCAAATCTGTGGCATCTGAAGTAATTTTCCATGAATCATCATATATTTGTCAATTTTTGTAACCTTTTGCTTTGGCAAGTGTACTCTAGATATACACAGACATTTTTCCATCTCTTTCTTTAAGGTGTTCCACTGTCATATTTATCATTTGTTGTCATCTAAATGTTATTGTGTATTTCTGACACATATCCCCCTCCTCCTTTTCTAAAAAAAAAAAGTATGACAAACCAGCACCCTCTTCTGGATTGCTCTCCATAAGAAGAGCAAAGAAAGCATATGTGGCCTCTGTAAGTTCTAATTCAGACTATATTGTATGGTGATGTTGGCAATCCAGACTAAACTATATGGTGATGTTGGCAATCCAGATCAAACTGTATGGTGATGTTGGCAATCCAGACTAAACTATATGGTGATGTTGGCAATCCAGACTAAACTGTATGGTGATGTTGTCAATCCAGACTAAACTATATGGTGATGTTGGCAATCCAGACTAAACTGTATGGTGATGTTGTCAATCCAGACTAAACTATATGGTGATGTTGGCAATCCAGACCAAACTGTATGGTGGTGTTTACAGTTCAGACCAAACTGTATGATGATGTTGACAATCTAAGCTGAACTGATGTTTTTTTTTTTTCAGATATACAAGTTGAGTGTTTGAGAATGTTTGAAGAAGAAGAAGAAGAATCAATGGTTGTTTGGATCACTTTTTTTATTTGTTCACGTCTCTGTAATCTCCAGCCCATTCATCAAGCTGTTGTAACACAGTTTATCATGCAGGACCACTATGGCCAAGAATGGTGGGAGGGTCTCAGGTGTCAAAGTGGACACGTTTCTTCCCATAAAGGAATCCATGCAAAGCTTTTAATTACTTTGGTTAGAGTAACACAGTGATTCTTAAAGTGGGAAGTTCAGCCAAAAACACCCAAGTTCCCCATAAAGTTTTGGTGGGGAAATCGATGATGAGAACAAAATGTGAAGCAGCCAGAGGAAAAAGAACCAGCTGAGCTAAAGAAAAAAAGAGAAAAAAAAAAGTTTTTGAAAGAACCAGGGATATGGCTTGGGAACCAAGTGGCAACAGACCAAAACATTTAGGAACCACTGATGTAGCAGCATAAACTGGGAAAATAAAATGATTAGATAGATAAAAAAAAAATAATGTAAGAGCACAGAATGTTAAGAAATTTGTTTCTGAATAGTCATCATCATCATCATCATCAGGTGCCGTGCCGACTGGCGTTGGCTATTATGCTTCTCCAGAGTACCCGATCCTTCATGCAGGCCATCAGTTCAGTTGGTGATCTCCTCTCACACCATCCCGTCAGACTGTCCAGTATCATTTCTCTTGGTCTTCCTCTTGATCTTCTTCCTTCTATTTTTCCTGTTGTTATAATATTTTCAATGCCCCCTCTTCTCATTGCATGTCCTATGAAAGTACATTGTCTCTCTCTTATCTTTCTGACAAGGTTTTTTGTCTCTCCAGCTCTTCTCATACATTCTTCATTAGTTATTTTTACTGTCCAGGGGATTCGCAACATTCTTCTAATAAACCACATTTCTGCTGCTTCCAATGATTTTTGTGCAGACTTGCCTATTGTCCATGATTCACTTCCATATAACAAGATAGGTTCAATATAGCATTTTCTGAATAGTACTGGTTGTGTTTAACCATGTGAACTTGGCCACTATAGCTAGATTTAATACCTCTGATATTTTGACTTAATTGCACAAACAGCATTGACCTTCAAGAATCTTGAGAACATATGCCATTCAAAAATTATAAGCACAAAAACCAACTAAGATTGAATAACTCAAGTGTAATATCCACCCTCATTTATATAAGCATTTGAAAGCTGGAAAACAACTAAAGAAACAGACAACAAATTAGACTCTTTTGAAAACAAATGCCCAAGGAAAATACTCAATATAATTATACCAATGAATTCAAGAAAAATACAGAGATAAGACAGATGAGCAAACAACAACCTGTCTCTTGGATGATCAGAAAAAGCAGATGGACATATGTCAGTCATGTGATGAGAACAAACAGTCAGAGAATCCCAAAACAAGCTATCAAGTGGAACACAACAGGCCAAAGAAAAAGAGGTCGACCAAGTGAAACTCTAAAGAGGACATTGTTAAGAGACGCCTGTTTAGTGGGCACAACATCCCTTGATGAGATTGAAAAGCTTGCCGAAAACAGGAAAACTTGGTGAACTGCCATGCAAGCCCAGTGTGACATTTAATGGCATGGTGATGATGATGATGATGATGGTGGTGGTGGTGGTGGTGGTGATGATGATGATGATGATGATGATGATGATGATGATTTGACTTGTTGTTCTATACCTAATGTAGGTAACATTATTCATGCTTTTCAGAAAAATGATCTTTGGCAAGCTCCAATATGGCTAACATCTGCTTGCTTCAGAATTGTCTTCTAAGACAAAAAGTGATATTATGTTTTACTTCACTTTATCTTGAGTTTTAAAAAATGAAGACCTTTTTAATGATTCAGGTCTGGCCTGGAACAACAGTTTGGCCAGATTTTCTCAACCCTGCAAGCCAAATCTATTGGACAAAAATAGCCAAAGAATTCCATGACAAAGTGGCCTTTGATGGAATGTGGAATGTAAGACATTTCAGCTTTGTTTATCTCTTTGTGAATTTTTATTGCTATTACTTTTAAATGATTATCACGCATCTGTGTCTAAAAGTACAAACAGTCCCCAAGTTATGAATGTGCAATTAATGTACAACCCTAGGTTTGAACGATCCCCATAAAAGTTACATACAATGGTTTATAATAACAAGTGGCTGCTACTTTGCAGCACACATCTAAACTTTGCCTACCTGCAGCGGTTCATCACTTTCATTAATAAACATTAATTTTAATGTTATTTTAATTATAATTTTTAATACATAGGACAGTAAATTGTATACCAAATACTCTAAAACTACTCTTAGATACAAACTGTGCCTGTTTTGACTTACAAATTAAACATACAAACAGACTTGGGAACGAAACTCGTTCATAACTCAGGGACTACCCATAGTTAAATTAAGGATAAATATTATCTGACAACCTCGAAATAAAGTTCATAGGACAGGTAGTGGAGATTATTAGTGGTACCAAAAAGAAAAAGTAGGCCATGAACTTTATATTTGGACAGATTTTAATTAAAAGTTTTACTCCTCCAATCAGTACTAGAATTATTTCAAATCTTTTGTCATTTATTCCTACTTTTTAATTAAAAATTGTTAATATGTCACTGCCAGGTCAGACAAGATTTGGCTCAACAAATTGACCAGATTTTCCTACAAATGCAAACTAAAATTACTGAAAGATAACAGCAGTCATTTTTAAATAAAAGATGTGTATCACATGATAAACCGCAAAGTTTTATCTTATCCAGCATTCAGTGTTATTAACTCAGTGACCTTGTATTTTTATTTTGTTTCCAGAAAAAAATAAAATAATGCTTTATTTGGTTTTTGAAATTTTGTTTTGAAAACAATGTTTTATTTGGTTGTGATTATAACACATTGTGCTACAGGACATGAATGAAATATCCAACTTCATAGATGGGTCAATCAAGGGTTGTGACCCAAACTCAACTCTGGATGTCCCACCATATCTTCCAGGTAATGCTTTTTTTTCTTACATATAACATATATTTTTCCTGTTACTTATTTGTCTGACTTTGTTTCTTTGTAGTTCAAGACTGCAGCTTCACTTACCATTATGTTGTATTAAATTCTTTACCCGTAATATACCAAACAGCACCCATGACCCACAAACAGTTTTTGTAATAAAAGAATCTCAGCCATGATGTTTTATTATGGACTAACGCAATGTCTATTTTTATCATTTACTGTTGTTTAAAATTATGAACTCCTAACTGTGGAACAATACCTTATGACTGCAGTTATTTTTAAAGTCATTTAAAAGGTTTACAGTAGGTAAAGAGTCAGTAAAAATCTAGTGGAGCATGATTTTGCTACAGAATGGAAGTGTAGAATTTCTTTCCTTTTGCCTTCCAAAGATTTCTACTTGACTTTCTCTGTCAGACACTGTCTGATTGGGGCTGATATGCAAGGCTTAAAATAGCAGGTTTTTACAGATTTGTTATAACATATGCAACAAAAGGGATAATAATTTACTGAAAAATGTATTTGAGAGAAAACTTGGAGGGGAAAATGGGAAAGGGACAACATAAGAGATTAACAAGAATTGGGTGTAATGTGTAAACAAGATTCAAAACAAGCAAGAGATAAATTTCTTTCAGATTCTTAAAAGAGGATGAACACAAGATGATGATAATGAGAATTTTAAAAAAAAATACATGGTTATTTTATTTCCCAGAAGATTTCTTATGAAGAGTCACACTATAGCAGCATTACATTATTTATAAGTAAACATAAAAAAGAAATATACAATGACAGTTGACTGTTGAATTTTATTGTCATTTCTTTCACATCTTTTTTAGTTAATAACGATTAATTGCCATTTATCAAGTTTCAGTGTAGCTCAGTGGTTAAGACATTAGCTTACTAAGTCTAAGGGCTTGGTTTCAAAACTCACATGTGGCTTGGATTTGGGAAGCCTATAGCTTCCTGAATGTAGCTTTGCCCTCATGTAATTTACTGGGACAGGGTGGAGTTAGATCAGAAGTCTGGCCTTTGGAAATGGAGAATATCCTGCCAGCATGGCAAGGCACACTGAAGTACATTGCATGCAGTGCTATTATTGTATTAAAGAAGAGATGCTCCTGTAACAATCAGTCCTGTATGTGTAGACAAGCCAGTGCTCATAATACATGGACATAACAAAATCATAATGGTGAAATTCATCATTTCATTCTGTTCTTTTTTTCTGTTTTTAATTTTCTTTAACCTTTTCCTCTTTTTTCACTCTCTCTCCCATTCTCACACATATACATACACACTCTTTCTCTATCACTGCCATGGTCTGTGGTTCAATTCTAGCCAGAGGCTTATAATCATCCTAGCTATAGCTAATATAAAAATAGTTTCCTGGCTCCACATGGAGGGGAATGTAAGATAGCCGGGCATGATTCTGACTACATCACCTTCAAATGTGCAAAAAAAGTTTAGGAAATATGAACACTTAACACCACATCTCTTACACTGATATGCCATCACATCTCTTACACTGATATGCCATCACATCTCTTACACTGATATGCCATCACATCTCTTACACTGATATGCCATCACATCTCTTACACTGATATGCCATCACATCTCTTACACTGATATGCCACCACATCTCTTACACTGATATGCCATCACATCTCTTACACTGATATGCCATCACATCTCTTACACTGATATGCCACCATATCTCTTACATTGATATTGATATGCTAGATGGCATGTCTCCACAATTTTTTTACTGTGAATTAACACTGATTAATAACAAATCTGAAACATTTCCCTGGTTTGATGTTACATAACTGCAATGCTTATCACAGCTGTAGATGGAGGAAAACTATACAAGCATTCAATCTGTCCTTCTGCAAGGCACAGCATATCCTCTCATTACAATGTCCACAATCTGTATGGATTATTTGAAACACTTAGATCTTATAAGTAAGTAAGCATTTATGTGTTGTGTTGTAGTGTTTGCCATGTAAAGATTGAGTTAAAATTTATCTGTGACTTTGAGTTGTAGGCAAAACTATGACTTTAGGATTCCTTGATTACATTTTTCTTTTGTGCTCATTTAGTTAATGCTCATTTATGTTTGCTAATTTGCTAAAAGCCTGGGATGCCTGTCCAGTTCTTGTGGATATAACTATATATGTATATCTTGTCTTGTGCTATCTCCCTGTAACTGTAAGCTGGTGTTCTTTGCAGCCAATGCTGTGAAGATATTGAGGCACAACATCGTATCGGCGTGGGAGCAGGTTAAGGCAGATACTTTTCAGTCCCGGAGTACAGCTAAACAGCACGGGATGTGCAGTGCTTCTTTAGCAGACTCCACCACCATGGAGACTATGGCAATCCCTGCCCTGTTAGCCAGGCTAGGCCTGTTACTGGAGAACCAATGGAGAGATGGGACAGGGTCTTGGTCAGCTATGGTTCACTAACCCTGACACTAGCATATCAGACAGCATCTTCACCCCCAGTATATGTATATGAAAGTTTCTTCACTGTCCTTGTCAATGTTCTCACATCTGACTTCTATGTTTTTTCACAGCACCTTGAGAGAAATACGTAAGAAGCGACCCTTTGTAATTTCAAGATCAACATTTTCAGGTCAAGGTCAGTTTGGAGGTCACTGGACAGGTGACAACAAGGCCAGCTATTATGATATGTACAAATCAATCTCAGGTAGATTGTTTGATCACTTTACCATACTCTTAAGAGTGCATTCTGTATGATATGTGTATGAAAGGGGTTAGCATTTGCTGATGATATCTGCATCATAAAAGTGTCTAACTGGCATCTCACAGATCACATCTGGCCCATGGAGATATCTTTTGTGACCAGTTATGTTACCAGGAAAATGTAATTTGTTGTTATAAAGCTTAATATTGTTAGACAAGAAGCGGTGAGTTTTAGTTTTGTGCTGTGAAAGAAAGAAATGATCATAGCTTCAATAGATTATGCAGTCAGAAGTAAAATTAGCCAGAGCCTGTTATATAATTTGGCAAAACTTGATTGATTTAAATACAACCTGCTGCTAAAATCATAGAGGCACTTGTGGTCTTTGAAGTTGGGCATTGTAGAAGATGGGTTTTTCTGAATTGGAGATGGGGGGTAATATAGGAGAAAGTGTGCCATCCATGTTGCTCAAAACTACCTCAAATAATGATTGGCTAAAAAAATGTATGAATGAAAGGAATCATCATCATTAGGTGTGACACCAATATATTGATGGTCATGCTTGTCCACAGTGTGTAGTCCATGGTATTTTTAATCAAATGAGTTATCTTTCTTTTACCAAACTGCCTGATTGGCTCATTAAGATATTTTTCTCTGTCTTGCTATGTTTTTATTTCCCTTAAGTTTTTCCCAGTGATTATCTGGTTCTCTTAACTCCTATCTTCTCATGCCATGTCCAAAACAATGTAATAGTCTTTACCATTTGATTTTTGTAATGTTAACCTTCATTAGAACCATATCATTTGTTTACTTCTTTGTCCAGTGTGATGGTAGAGTGGTGAATGTTAACTGATTTGAAAGAAGCAGGAGATTTCATGAGCCAAATCATGCTTATATAGAATTACAGTTATACCAGATGGCCACAGACATGTAGTAAGGACAGCTCCAAACAGTTTATGTTCAGTGCCCTCTGATGTACCTCTCACTGCATGTGGGCATTGTCCTTTCTTTCAGGGACTAGTATTCAGACTCAATTTCTAGAAGGTCATTGGGAATAATGACTCCAACAAGATAACCATAGATTCTTTAAAAACAAAAAAAAAGCATCCCACTGATGTCTTGATGCAGACACTGTGAACAGTGAACTAACCTGAGTCTGCTTTAACCTAATGTTTTCAGTGTGGGAAATAATGTTTGTGATGAAGTGTGAAGTCATATCAAAACTTTATACAGCTATAAAAGGAAATGAATGCCTGATCTGGCCACAGAGGCATCTAGGAAATATGCTGTTGGTGTCCATTTTTTCATTCACTGATTGACATAGTAGAGGGTGATATAGTCAGTATTAAACCTGGCCTTCTAGAGGGTAATATAGTCAGTGGTACACCTGGCCTTCTAGAGGTTGATATAGTCAGTATTAAACCTAGCCTTCTAGAGGGTGATATAGTCAGTATTACACCTGGCCTTCTAGAGGGTGATATAGTCAGTATTAAACCTGGCCTTCTAGAGGGTGATATAGTCAGTATTAAACCTAGCCTTCTAGAGGGTGATATAGTCAGTATTAAACCTGGCCTTCTAGAGGGTGATATAGTCAGTATTAAACCTGGCCTTCTAGAGGGTGATATAGTCAGTATTAAACCTAGCCTTCTAGAGGGTGATATAGTCAGTATTAAACCTGGCCTTCTAGAGGTTGATATAGTCAGTATTAAACCTAGCCTTCTAGAGGGTGATATAGTCAGTATTACACCTGGCCTTCTAGAGGTTGATATAGTCAGTATTAAACTTAGCCTTCTAGAGGGTGATATAGTCAGTATTACACCTGGCCTTCTAGAGGGTGATATAGTCAGTATTAAACCTAGCCTTCTAGAGGGTGATATAGTCAGTATTAAACCTGGCCTTCTAGAGGGTGATATAGTCAGTATTAAACCTGGCCTTCTAGAGGGTGATATAGTCAGTATTAAACCTGGCCTTCTAGAGGGTGATATAGTCAGTATTAAACCTGGCCTTCTAGAGGTTGATATAGTCAGTATTAAACCTAGCCTTCTAGAGGGTGATATAGTCAGTATTACACCTGGCCTTCTAGAGGTTGATATAGTCAGTATTAAACCTAGCCTTCTAGAGGGTGATATAGTCAGTATTAAACCTAGCCTTCTAGAGGGTGTAGTAAAGGCAAGGTGTGCTCCTGACTTTCCAAGTGTAGGCCTTACCTGGCAGAAAACAGATGAAAACAAAGGCAAGGCTATGCTGGCTCACTACCTTGAGCAGAGAACTGGAAAGGCATCACATCTCTTACACTGATATGCCATCACATCTCTTACACTGATATGCCATCACATCTCTTACACTGATATGCCATCACATCTCTTACACTGATATGCCACCACATCTCTTACACTGATATGCCACCACATCTCTTAAACTGATATGCCATCACATCTCTTACACTGATATGCCACCACATCTCTTACACTGATATGCCACCACATCTCTTACACTGATATGCCACCACATCTCTTACACTGATATGCCACCACATCTCTTACACTGATATGCCATCACATCTCTTACACTGATATGCCATCACATCTCTTACATTGATATGCCATCACATCTCTTACATTGATATTGATATGCTAGATGGCATGTCTCCACAATTTTTTTACTGTGAATTAACACTGATTAATAACAAATCTGAAACATTTCCCTGGTTTGATGTTACATAACTGCAATGCTTATCACAGCTGTAGATGGAGGAAAGCTATACAAGCATTCAATCTGTCCTTCTGCAAGGCACAGCATATCCTCTCATTACAATGTCCACAATCTGTATGGATTATTTGAAACATTTAGATCTTATAAGTAAGTAAGCATTTATGTGTTGTGTTGTTGTGTTTGCCATGTAAAGATTGAGTTAAAATTTATCTGTGACTTTGAGTTGTAGGCAAAACTATGACTTTAGGATTCCTTGATTACATTTTTCTTTTGTGTTCATTTAGTTAATGCTCACAGAACTCACAATAGTAGAAAGAGAAAATGGGAACAGCTTCTCTGATGGAATGTTGAAATGGAGAAGGCATGGGTAGATAAAAGGCTGGCCGTTAGAAGGTGGCAAAGTGCCAAAAAGGCCAGAACAGCCACACCTGATCACTTCAGATAGTTGAAACTAGACAAGTACATGAAATCTGAATATTTTAAAACAGCAAAGAAAGTTAAAAGAGAGAAGTGGACAGAGTTCTGCAGAAAGGTGAGTAACTGTTCTGGTGATTGCATAAAAGTATGAATGGTGTAGTAAAGGCAAGGTGTGCTCCTGACTTTCCAAGTGTAGGCCTTACCTGGCAGAAAACAGATGAAAACAAAGGCAAGGCTATGCTGGCTCACTACCTTGAGCAGAGAACTGGAAAGGCATAACAGGACACAACACTCATAGAATAGTTATCTCTGAAATGTGTAGGGCCCAAGAAATTGATGACGAAGATTGTGAGAGAGTGAAAGAGATCAAGGATGCATTACAAAGGGCGACGAGTAGCGCACCATGACCAGAGGGCATCTGATACGAGAACATCAGCAAGAGGTCCAACAAGGAATTGGAGGAACTGGTGCTAGTATACAATAGTAACATCGAGAATTCTGTGGTCAACGAAGAATGGCTGCATAGTTATCTGATACATTTGCCAAAAGCCAGCAAAGATCACACGAAAATCCAGGGCTATCAGGTAAACACCGTGCAGGACACAACTGGGAGAAGATCATTGCCTGTAAGCAGTCCCTCTATCCTGAGAGGCTACATCTCCTTTGACCTAACTATGGAGGGTACCATCCATGCAGAGAGACCTGGGCCAATGCAGCAGTTTTTGCCTGTGATTCCACTCGGGCATTGTAACCTGTGCTGCTACATTTGACATGGAGGATGCTACAACAAGGACCCTTTGGACTTCTTGATGGTTCAGCTTCTGGAACTCAGAGTTAGTCCATTTCTACTTAACTGTGCCTGTGCAGCCCTTTCCCAGCGGAAGGCAGTATTCAAGTGTGACGGATGGACCTCGGAACCAATAACAGTACACCTCGGCCTACAACAGTGTTCCCCTTATCCCCAGTGCACTTTACACTCATAGGATCACATGTGAGCAGATCTCAGGATGTAGAAGGACACTGTCATATGCTGATGATGTCTTGGTATATTGGCAAGGCCAAGACCGGAAGCAGATTGCCGGAGAACACCAAACAGAACTGGACCATATTGGTGGGTGGTGCAGTGAAGTGGAAGCTCTGATTAACCCAACAAAGGCAGCTGTGACGTGGTTCTCTCTGAATAACTGGATAGTCAACACACCAACGCCAAAGAAGTTGCGGAGAGGACACATGTAATCAAACACCTCAGAATGTGGTTTGATCAGAGCTTTTCATTCAGAGACCACAGTGATTATATGGTATTGAAGGCTAGGAAGGGCCTTGCAATGATGAAGACAATGGCTGTGATGGACTGCGAGCAATATAATCTCGTTCTGTTATACCAGGGACTTGTCCTATCTGTGGCTGAATATGTCCTGGCAGAATCAGATGGAGGGACTTGCAAGGATACACAATGAAGCAGTGTGAATCATTCTTGGGTGCACAAAAGACACATCGTGCATGGCTATGAGATATCTTCTTGATTTTCCAACCACGATGGATGGACCAAGAATTTGCTGGACATGTGCATACCTCCAAGTCAGTACAGATGCACACAACCCAGTGCACAGTGAGGTTATGAGTAAAAAAAGGCACCAGATTAAGAAGAAAAAAATTCTGGATGTGGCAAACAGAGGACATTGTTAAACAGGTCTGTCCACTTGAACTCAGACAGCAAAACCCATAGGCTGTGGAGGCAGAGGTTCAGCCTTGATTGCTGAGAACTCTTCTGAGTGTGATGTCGTCATCCACACAGATGATCTTTGTCAGTTGTCAGACAAAGACAAAGTGCTTGGGCTTTCACAGCACAGGTTATGAGTAAAAAAAAAAAAAGGCACCAGATTAAAGAGAAGGAAATCTTGGGTGGGGCAAGCAGAGGACATTGTTCAACACTGGCTGAAGTCACTGAGAAGATCATAGTTGACAAAAATCTGTTTCATTTTTTTTTTTTTTTGGTGCCAGGTTATGTTGGGGTGAGAGTTAATGAAAGAGTGGACAGACTTGTTTCTATGGCTACAGTGAAGGGTGAACAGGCAGTGGGCCAGTCTGATATCCTGATCACACTCAGCGAAGCTAGTCCAATCACAGATTCAAGTAACAGTTCTGAATCTGCAACCATGAACAGACTGCAGGAACATAACGTCAAACATGGAGTGGCCAGGCAAGAGCACTACAGTGGGAAGTAAAGAAGACTAGTTAATCAACACAGAACAGGTATCCTCAACCGCCAAACACTGGAGGAAATATTGAAGATGAGATAGGAGCATTTATGGAGTAATTATCCAATGTGCAATGAGGTTAATCCATCAATGGACTAACTAACTAGTCATTGCACAATTCAGTTCCTTCTTGTTATGATTAAGTAACTACTCATCATTGAGATACATTTTTGAGTCATAATGATCAGTGCTTACTATGTGCTTCTTTGTAACACTAACAGATAAAAATTCCATTGTTTTGAAATAATAAAGATTCATTTAATTGTTTAAAATAGTGTTTAAACTGACAGATGTTAGCATTTTGTGAGAAGTTGTTGAATATCATTTTGCTTGATTTTCATACCAGTGACCCATAGCTGACATTCTGGCATCGGGGTTGGCAAACCATAACTGACATTCTGGAATCAGGGTTGACAAACCATAGCTGCCATTCTGGAATCATAGTTGACAAACCATAGTTGACATTCTGGAATCATGGTTGACAAACCATAGTTGACATTCTGGCATCGGGGTTGCAAACCATAGTTGACATTCTGGAATCATGGTTGACAAACCATAGTTGACATTCTGGAATCATGGTTGACAAACCATAGCTGACATTCTGGCATTGGGGTTGCAAACCATAGCTGACATTCTGGAATTATGGTTGACAAACCATAGCTGACATTCTGGCATCAGGGTTGGCAAACCAAAGCTGACATTCTGGAATCATGGTTGACAAACCATAGCTGACATTCTGGAATCATGGTTGACAAACCATAGCTGACATTCTGGAATCATGGTTGACAAACCATAGCTGACATTCTGGCATCAGGGTTGGCAAACCGTAGCTGACATTTTGGAATCAGGGTTGGCAAACCATAGCTGACATTCTGGAATCACGGTTGACAAACCATAGCTGATCAAGACCCTTTTCCACATCTTCTCCTGGTAACCCCCAGTTACATGCCTAGCCTGATTAATAGGACAGGGATTGACATAGTCCCCATGGTGGTGGAGTCCTCTAAAGAAGTGCTGCAACCCCCTGCTTTTCAGCTGCATACTGGGGTCAGAAACTAGCTGCTATGATCACTTCCAATCTGAAATGATGTTGTACCTCAACACTTCCACAGTACCATCTGTAAAGAACACCAACTCACAGTTTCAGGGTGACTGATGAAGAAGACAAAGAAGAAGAAGAAGAAGAAGATGAAGAAGAAGAAGATGAAGAAGAAGAAGAAGAAGAAGAAGAAAATAGTATATCCTGCTTCATCTGGTCATCTTGTATAGGGAAAGTATATTGCCCATGTTATGCTACAACACCTTCTCAACTCTGACAGTTTTCTCATAGGGAAGAAGATGGACCTCCTTACATACATAAATTTTAGCACTGGTACAAAGATGCCAGAAAACAGGAAAGAACGAGGTTAGTTTGGCTTTTGAAGAACTCTACCACCAGATTTTTGTATCATGGCTTACTCTTATAGTTTTTGACTTTCACAAGCTGCACTCACAAGGCAAGTAGGTTTGGCTGTAACTGAAAGTATGGTTTGCTGTCAGACAGCAGCATGTAAACCTTACATGACATGCAGGTTTTAGATAATAAATTTGTCTATAACCACAAGGGTAAATGGCAAAGGGGTTTTTAGTGTGAATTTCATCAGAAAAAGGACAATTCATCATTGCAACCACCATGCCAGTTTGTAGCCTGGTAATTATCTGAAAACAAACATATTTTTTTTTAAAATTTAGTCCTGTCAAACCAAAGTACTTACACAAAAACATAAAAATTTAGTCCTGTCAAACCAATAGTAATTATGTAAAAACATATATAAACCTAGTCCTGTCGAGTCACAGAAGCACTAAGGGATATGATTTTAGTGCTCATATTTTACTTGATTTTACAGTACATTAGAGAGTAATGTGATAAGTATCACATTTGTCCATCATTTCTACAGCTGTCTTCTTTTTTTTCCTTTCATAGTATGCGGCCCAGTCATTTCCATCTTCATCTTTTGACTTCTTTAGTAATGTTCTCAGTGCCCATTCATTTGATTATTTCCTTATTTGTCATATGTTCTTCCCATTGTATTCTTAAAATTATCCTGAGGCACAACATCGTATCGGCGTGGGAGCAGGTTAAGGCAGATACTTTTCAGTCCCGGAGTACAGCTAAACAGCACGGGATGTGCAGTGCTTCTTTAGCAGACTCCACCACCATGGAGACTATGGCAATCCCTGCCCTGTTAGCCAGGCTAGGCCTGTTACTGGAGTACCAGTGGAGAGGTGGACAGGGTCTTGGTCAGCTATGGTTCATTAACCCTGACACTAGCATATCAGACAGCATCTTCACTCTCATATATGTATATGAAAGTTTCTTCACTGTCCTTGTCAATGTTCTCACATCTGACTTCTATGTTTTTTCACAGCACCTTGAGAGAAATACGTAAGAAGCGACCCTTTGTAATTTCAAGATCAACATTTTCAGGTCAAGGTCAGTTTGGAGGTCACTGGACAGGTGACAACAAGGCCAGCTATTATGATATGTACAAATCAATCTCAGGTAGATTGTTTGATCACTTTACAATACTCTTAAGAGTGCACTCTGTATGATATGTGTGTGAAAGGGGTTAGCATTTGCTGATGATATCTGCATCATAAAAGTGTCCAACTGGCATCTCACAGAACACATCTGCCTCATGGAGACATCTTTTGTGGCCAGTTATGTTATCAGGAAAATGTAATTTGTTTTTATAAAGCTTAATATTGTTAGCCAAGAAGCGGTGAGTTTTAGTTTTGTGCTGTGAAAGAAAGAAATGATCATAGCTTCAATGGATTATGCAGTCAAAAGTAAAATTAGCCAGAGTCTGTTATGTAATCTGGCAAAACTTGATTGATTTAAATACAACCTGCTGCTAAATTCATAGAGGCAATTGTGGCCTTTGGGATCTTTGAAGTTGGGAATTGTAGAAGATGGGTTTTTTCTGAATTGGAGAGGGGAGGTAATATAGGAGAAAATGCACCATCCATGTTGCACAAAACTACCTCAAATGATTTTTGGCTAAAAAAATGTATGAGTGAAAGGAATCATCATCATTATGTGTGGCACTAATATATTGATGGTCATGCTTATCCACGGTGTGTGGTCAGTGGTATTTTTAATCAAATGAGTTATCTTTCTTTTACCAAACTGCCTGATTGGCTCATTAAGATATTTTTCTCTGTCTTGCTATATTTTTATTTCCCTTAAGTTTTTCCCAGTGATTATCTGGTTCTCTTAACTCCTGTCTTCTCATGCCATGTCCAAAAAATGTAATTTGGTTTTTGTAGTGTTAACCTTCATTAGAACCATATCATTTGTTTACTTCTTTGTCCAGTGTGATGGTAGAGTGGTGAATGTTAACTGATTTGAAAGCAGCAGGAGATTTCATGAGCTGAATCATGCTTATATATATTTACAATTATACCAGATGGCCACAGACACGTAGTAAGGACAGCTCCAAACAGTTTATGTTCAGTGCCCTCTGATGTACCTCTCACTGCATGTGGGCATTGTCCTTTCTTTCAGGGACTAGTATTCAGACTCAGTTTCTAGAAGGTCATTGGGAATGATGACTCCAACAAGATAACCATAGATTCTTTAAAAACAAAAAAAGCATCCTACTGATGTCTTGATGCAGACACTGTGAACAGTGAACTAACCAGAGTCTGCTTTAACCTAATGTTTTCAGTGTGCTAAATAATGTTTGTGATGAAGTGTGAAGTCATATCAAAACTTTATGCAGCTATAAAAGGTGAAACATTTCCCTGGTTTGATGTTACATAACTGCAATGCTTATCACAGCTGTAGATGGAGGAAAACTATACAAGCATTCAATCTGTCCTTCTGCAAGGCACAGCATATCCTCTCATTACAATGTCCACAATCTGTATGGATTATTTGAAACACTTAGATCTTATAAGTAAGTAAGCATTTATGTGTTGTGTTGTAGTGTTTGCCATGTAAAGATTGAGTTAAAATTTATCTGTGACTTTGAGTTGTAGGCAAAACTATGACTTTAGGATTCCTTGATTACATTTTTCTTTTGTGCTCATTTAGTTAATGCTCATTTATGTTTGCTAATTTGCTAAAAGCCTGGGATGCCTGTCCAGTCTTGTGGATATAACTATATATGTATATCTTGTCTTGTGCTATCTCCCTGTAACTGTAAGCTGGTGTTCTTTGCAGCCAATGCTGTGAAGATATTGAGGCACAACATCGTATCGGCGTGGGAGCAGGTTAAGGCAGATACTTTTCAGTCCCGGAGTACAGCTAAACAGCACGGGATGTGCAGTGCTTCTTTAGCAGACTCCACCACCATGGAGACTATGGCAATCCCTGCCCTGTTAGCCAGGCTAGGCCTGTTACTGGAGTACCAGTGGAGAGGTGGACAGGGTCTTGGTCAGCTATGGTTCACTAACCCTGACACTAGCATATCAGACAGCATCTTCACTCTCATATATGTATATGAAAGTTTCTTCACTGTCCTTGTCAATGTTCTCACATCTGACTTCTATGTTTTTTCACAGCACCTTGAGAGAAATACGTAAGAAGCGACCCTTTGTAATTTCAAGATCAACATTTTCAGGTCAAGGTCAGTTTGGAGGTCACTGGACAGGTGACAACAAGGCCAGCTATTATGATATGTACAAATCAATCTCAGGTAGATTGTTTGATCACTTTACAATACTCTTAAGAGTGCACTCTGTATGATATGTGTGTGAAAGGGGTTAGCATTTGCTGATGATATCTGCATCATAAAAGTGTCCAACTGGCATCTCACAGATCACATCTGGCCCATGGAGATATCTTTTGTGACCAGTTATGTTACCAGGAAAATGTAATTTGTTGTTATAAAGCTTAATATTGTTAGACAAGAAGCGGTGAGTTTTAGTTTTGTGCTGTGAAAGAAAGAAATGATCATAGCTTCAATAGATTATGCAGTCAGAAGTAAAATTAGCCAGAGCCTGTTATATAATTTGGCAAAACTTGATTGATTTAAATACAACCTGCTGCTAAAATCATAGAGGCACTTGTGGTCTTTGAAGTTGGGCATTGTAGAAGATGGGTTTTTCTGAATTGGAGATGGGGGGTAATATAGGAGAAAGTGTGCCATCCATGTTGCTCAAAACTACCTCAAATAATGATTGGCTAAAAAAATGTATGAATGAAAGGAATCATCATCATTAGGTGTGACACCAATATATTGATGGTCATGCTTGTCCACAGTGTGTAGTCCATGGTATTTTTAATCAAATGAGTTATCTTTCTTTTACCAAACTGCCTGATTGGCTCATTAAGATATTTTTCTCTGTCTTGCTATGTTTTTATTTCCCTTAAGTTTTTCCCAGTGATTATCTGGTTCTCTTAACTCCTATCTTCTCATGCCATGTCCAAAACAATGTAATAGTCTTTACCATTTGATTTTTGTAATGTTAACCTTCATTAGAACCATATCATTTGTTTACTTCTTTGTCCAGTGTGATGGTAGAGTGGTGAATGTTAACTGATTTGAAAGAAGCAGGAGATTTCATGAGCCAAATCATGCTTATATAGAATTACAGTTATACCAGATGGCCACAGACATGTAGTAAGGACAGCTCCAAACAGTTTATGTTCAGTGCCCTCTGATGTACCTCTCACTGCATGTGGGCATTGTCCTTTCTTTCAGGGACTAGTATTCAGACTCAATTTCTAGAAGGTCATTGGGAATAATGACTCCAACAAGATAACCATAGATTCTTTAAAAACAAAAAAAAAGCATCCCACTGATGTCTTGATGCAGACACTGTGAACAGTGAACTAACCAGAGTCTGCTTTAACCTAATGTTTTCAGTGTGCTAAATAATGTTTGTGATGAAGTGTGAAGTCATATCAAAACTTTATGCAGCTATAAAAGGAAATGAAAGCCTGATCTGGCCACAGAGGCATCTAGAGGGTGATATAGTCAGTATTACACCTGGCCTTCTAGAGGGGATATAGTCAGTATTACACCTGGCCTTCTAGAGGTTGATATAGTCAGTATTAAACCTAGCCTTCTAGAGGTTGATATAGTCAGTATTACACCTGGCCTTCTAGAGGGTGATATAGTCAGTATTACACCTGGCCTTCTAGAGGGTGATATAGTCAGTATTACACCTGGCCTTCTAGAGGGTGATATAGTCAGTATTACACCTGGCCTTCTAGAGGGTGATATAGTCAGTGGTACACCTGGCCTTCTAGAGGGTGATATAGTCAGTAGTACACCTGGCCTTCTAGAGGGTAATATAGTCGGTGGTACACCTGGCCTTCTAGAGGGTGATATAGTATTACACCTGGCCTTCTAGAGGGTGATATAGTATTAAACCTGGCCTTCTAGAGGGTGATATAGTCAGTATTAAACCTAGCCTTCTAGAGGGTGATATAGTATTACACCTGGCCTTCTAGAGGGTGATATAGTCAGTATTACACCTGGCCTTCTAGAGGGTGATATAGTCAGTATTACACCTGGCCTTCTAGAGGGTGATATAGTCAGTGGTACACCTGGCCTTCTAGAGGGTGATATAGTCGGTGGTACACCTGGCCTTCTAGAGGGTAATATAGTCGGTGGTACACCTGGCCTTCTAGAGGGTGATATAGTATTACACCTGGCCTTCTAGAGGGTGATATAGTATTACACCTGGCCTTCTAGAGGGTGATATAGTATTACACCTGGCCTTCTAGAGGGTGATATAGTATTACACCTGGCCTTCTAGAGGGTGATATAGTATTACACCTGGCCTTCTAGAGGGTGATATAGTATTACACCTGGCCTTCTAGAGGGTGATATAGTATTACACCTGGCCTTCTAGAGGGTGATATAGTATTACACCTGGCCTTCTAGAGGGTGATATAGTAGTACACCTGGCCTTCTAGAGGGTGATATAGTATTACACCTGGCCTTCTAGAGGGTGATATAGTATTACACCTGGCCTTCTAGAGGGTGATATAGTATTACACCTGGCCTTCTAGAGGGTGATATAGTAGTACACCTGGCCTTCTAGAGGGTGATATAGTCGGTGGTACACCTGGCCTTCTAGAGGGTGATATAGTCGGTGGTACACCTGGCCTTATCTTTTTTTTTTCCAGCTCCTAGAACAGTCAGGTGGCCGTTTTAATAACTTGGTTCACTGGAATGCTTGAAGTCATAGTTGAAGCTCCAGCCACTGACAGGAGAAACTAGTACAACTAACCAGTTCATTAATCAGACTCTCATATGGATGTACTAGCATTATATAATTAATGTGATGATTTGTCCACCATGCAGTAATGTTAAGACTGATCAAAGAACACAAGATAGCACTGTACAGTAGGTGTTAGAAGACAGAATGAAAAAAAAAGCCTCTCTGTAACATTAGTATTGATATGTGACATATTTCAGCATTGCTGCAGATGAACATGTTTGGAATATCAGTGAGTGGCTCAGATATTTGTGGCTTCCACTTGAACACAACAGCTGAGCTCTGCACCAGGTGGCACCAGCTTGGAGCTTTTTATGTGTTTTCCAGGAACCATAACTCTGAGGGCTGTGTGGTGAGTGTGCTGTGAATTCTAACAAGCAATCTCCATCTTTTAAATAAATAAAAAAAATATTCACTTCTTTTGCCAGATTTTTTTTTTATTATCACCATTTATGGTAGATTACTGATATTAGATCAGATTCCTTCACAACAGTTTGTCCTTGATTTTTTTTTAAATGTTGGGTTTTTTTCCTCATTGAAACAATTTTTTTTTATAGTTTCATCATTGTTATCTGTCCTCACTGTTAACTATATATAACTGTTAACTGTATATAACTGTTGACCATATATAACTGTTAACTATAAACTCTTACCAATGATTTACTGTCAGAGTTACTTGTTTTGCATTAGGCTCAAGATCCAGGACAGTTTGGCAACAAATCCGCTGCATCAACTCGGAAGGTTTTATTGACCCGTTACTCTCTGCTGCCCTACCTGTACACACTGTTATACAGAAGTCATGTGTTTGCTGACACTGTGGCCAGGACCTTGTTATTTGAGTAAGTTTACTCATTTGACTGAGGACAACATTTTTAAGTATTCATTCATTCATTCATTCATTCATTCATTCATTCATTCATTCATTCATTCATTCATTCATTCATTCATTCATTCATTCATTCATTCAGCTTTCTGAGCCATTGTGGCTCATCGCTGCAGACAAGACTTGTGTCCATTTCTCTCTTCTTTGTCTTCTCCTGCCAGCTGTCCACTCTGAGGGCTCATAGATTTTCTTCCAGGCTGTCATGCCAGCATTGTCTTAGTCTGCCTCCATTGAAATAAATGTAAGAAGGTTTATGAATGTTTTTTTTAAGGTTTTTTGAAGGTTTATTGATGTTGATACTGAAATGATTAACTTATCTTAAAAAACTGAAATGCTGTATCACAAATGGTTAATTTATCGACAAAAACTGAAATGCTTATTACCTTAAGTATAATCATTATAAAATACGTATGTTCACTTTGTCACAGTATTATTGCTCATAAGACCTGCCCTGTGCTTAATGATGCTCTTTTGACAGACAATCTGAAAATATCTTGTCTGCCTAGAATGCCTGCTTCAGTGAGTATGGTGTTTAGAGTGTGAGTAGTGGCCTAGGTTCATTCAGCATCTGTCCTTTTTCCACATTTCCTGGGAAAGAGTAGACTTCAGTTTTTATCTCCAGGTCATCATCTTTGTAATGTCAGTAATCCATTCACAGATACCCAGATGATCCCAACACCTGGGATTTGAGCTCACAGTTTCTCTGGGGTCCAGCACTGCTGATCTCACCAGTTCTTGAGGAGGTGAGTTAATGGTCATGATTTGATAAGTGAGTTTACGGACGCTGCTATAACTCTTCGAAGGGACCGTCTGTCATATGCCAGTTTGTATTAGTGAAGTTGTAATAGTGGCCAACAGGTTAGGGATTGTTGAGAATCAAAGAGTTAAAATTTTCTCCCGAGCCAGAAATTGCACACAAATAATTAACTCTTTGGTGTTTTCTTGTGCTGTATGGACTGTTAATTTTGTTGTGCTTCCTGTAATTGTAGGCTAGAAGCTCTTGGCAGCTACTTTCATGATGAGGATCTTGTAAGACACTGTGTATCAGGTTATTGGAGAAATGAATGGTTATGGGATAAAAGGACTCATTATGGAGGCAAAGGTTGGTTATGGGAGAAAAGACTGGTTACAGAAGGAAAAGACAGGTTATGGGACAAAAATATGAGTGAAGCTGTTAGCAAGTTTCTGTGAGCATTGATAGGAACTTTGATGAATTAAAGAGAGACTAGGGATATGACATGTTAGGTAAGCAGATAGCAAAAAAAGATATTAATGGGCAGTTCAGCCTATTCAACAAAAACGTATATTATGTAATGTCATTTAACTGGAAACTGGCTTTTAAAGTGCGGGCAGATTATGTTTTTATAATATATGACATTCAAGTTTTATATTGTCATACATACTAAGGGGACTCCTGTATGCCTGTTGGGCCTATAGTGACTTTAATTTTCAGAGGATAGCTTCCAATCAAGCTCCACCACCATGAAGAGCACATCTGTTATTATCTTGTTGGCCAGTATCATAACTTCCTTTTTACTGAAAACAGAACTTCACAGGTAGAGTAGAGTTCTGACCAGCTGTAATATGCTGGTACTGATGCTTGTCATCCCTCTAACAGTCTTCATTGTTCTCATATGTCATGAGTGATGTGAGAGACTCTTTCATCTTTACAGAATGCTACATCTGTGGTTGCCTATTTTCCTGAAGACTTGTGGTACAACTTCTACAGTGGGGAAGTTGTGGCGACTGTAGGACACCACGTATGCCTTGATGCCCCACTGGATGTGATAAACCTTCACATTCGAGGAGGCTACATTCTCCCAATGCAGAGCCCAGATCTGACCACAACAATGAGGTGAGATATATCATCAAGCTACAGGTACAGCATGGTTGTCAGCCTGTGGTCACTTCAGCCTGTGGTCACCAAGATACAGGTACAGCATGGTTGTCAGCCTGTAGTCACCAAGATACAGGTACAGCATGGTTGTCTGCTTGTGGTCACCAAGAATCAGGTACAGCATGGTTATCAGCTTGTGGTCACCAAGATACAGGTACAGCATGGATGTCAGCCTATGGTCACCAAGAATCAGGTACAGCATGGATGTCAGCCTATGGTCACCAAGAATCAGTTACAGCATGGATGTCAGCCTATGGTCACCAAGAATCAGGTACAGCATGGTTGTCAGCTTGTGGTCACTAAGAATCAGGTACAGCATGGATGTCAGCCTATGGTCACCAAGAATCAGGTACAGCATGGTTGTCAGCTTGTGATCACCAAGAATCAGGTACAGTATGGTTGTCAGCTTGTGGTCACCAAGAATCAGGTACAGCATGGATGTCAGCCTGTGGTCACCAAGATACAGGTATAGCATGGTTGTCAGCATGTGGACACCAAGATACAGGTACAGCAAGGTTGTCAGCCTGTGGTCACCAAGATACAGGTACAGCATGGTTGTCAGCCTGTGGTCACCAAGATACAGATACAGCATGGTTGTCAGCCTGTACCCTGCAGTATCATGCCCTGAGTTTGGTTATCTCGTAGTGTTTACAGTTCTTACCATTTTAACACAAGCAGCATTGACTTTCAAGAATCTTGAGAACATATGGCATTCAAAAGTTATAAGCACAAAAACCAAGTTAAGATTATTCAATTCAAATGTAATATCCACCCTCATTTATGCATGTGAAAGCTGGAAAACAACTAAAGAAATAGACAACAAATTAGACTCTTTTGAAAACAAATGCCTAAGGAAAATACTCAGCATAAAGTAGAATGAATTCAAGAACAATGCAGAAATAAGGCAAATGAGTGAACAACAATCTGTCTCATGGGTGATCAGAAAAAGAAGATGGACTATGTTGGTCACGTTATGAGAAGAAATAGTCAGAGAATCCCAAAACAAGCTATCAAGTGAAACAAAACAGGCCAAAGAAAAAGAGATCGACCACATGAAACTCTAAAGAGGACATTATTAAGAGAGGCCAGTTCAGTGGGCATAATATCCCATAATATTGAAAAACTTGCCGAAGACAGGAAATCTTGGCGAACTACCATGCAAGCCCTATGTGACGTTTAGCAGCATGGGAAGGATGTAAGATGTAAGAAGATTTTGCCATTTTTGAAAATTGACAGGCTTCATTTTGCTTAATGTGCGTCCTGTTTTGCCTGGGCAGCTGGTGTCTAGACAATACTGTGTCCATGTTGCATTGACACTTCTCAACTCTGCCATCCAGCTACAAGACACATTGAGGTCCATACATCTAGAAAACCAGCAGAGTTGCTTTCAGGTTCCTGGAGATGGTTAGAAAAGGAACCCCACCATTAGCTGATTTAGGGCCCCTTCCTGTAGATTTAGTTGATAGCAAACTGAACATGGATAATGATGATTATGCTGATTTCACATACTTATTCACTCTAAATTCCAAAACAGAAATGATAAAAATATAACAGGTCAGTAATTAAATCTCTTCTTCACAGCCGACGGCATCCGTTTTGGTTGTTGGTGGCACTAGACGTCAGTCAGAAAGCTCAAGGAGAACTTTACATTGATGATGGAGACTCATTAGGTATTTGAATATTGGAACATTTGTTAACTCTTTTCTTCCTTCTTCTTCTTTCTTGCCTTCTTTACCCCAATCTGGAGCTTGTATAGGACTAGTTGATCATGCACAGACACACCTCTCCTTACTTTGATTAAGAGGAATCTGTGGTCATCATGGAAGATGATGGACGAACAACAACACCCCAATCTGGGGCATAAACAATGAACAAGTGCTCTCCATTTATTTCTGTCCTGGACTACTTCTTCGATCTGTCTTCCCACACATTTGTAGTAAATCAAGTGTGTGGGAAGAATGAAAGATGGAGTAATGAAAGGCAGAATGTAAGAAGGGCCTGCATGCCCAACTCTTTATCCTTTAAAAATAAAGATCATTCATTCATGTCTCCAGGTGTAGTACATCTTTATGATCTCTGCATAAAAATTCCTTTGCTGGGTGGTTCTAGGTCTTCCTTGTTTCCTTTTACCATGGGGATTTCAAGTGAGAGCTTGTCTGGTTATGTTTGTGGCAGGCTTTCAAAGTGTATGTCCTTCCCACCTTCAGCATCTTTTCATTATCATTTCTTTCACTGTGGGTTAGTTCATATTCTGCTACAGCTCCTCATTACTGATGTTACCTGGCCACCTAATCTGAAGGATCTTCCTTAGACAGGTGTTAACAAAGGTCCGCAGTTAACTCTTTTGCTACACCTGAAATAAAGGGGTCAGATGCCATATTTATGATTTTCAAATATATTTGTTCCTAACCATCTTTGTTAAAGAGTTGTATGTCTTTCATTTGTCAGTCATGATCGAATTATTTCTTTTTCCCGTGCCATTTTGTCAAGCTGTGTCTACTTTTCTAGCTTTATTTCAGCTCCAGATTTGCCTACGGTTCCAAATTGTTATTCTGTTGTAGAACTAGAGAATCTTCAATAACTTTTCCTTACATTAGAAAAATAACTCTTGCCTAACCTGAATTTTATGTTTTAAGATAAGTGGTTCATTTCATAAACATGAATTAGTAACTGTATGCAGGAAAAATAACTTTCATTCATGTTAGTTCATGTGTAGTCACATAAGAATATCCATTAATGTTTAGAATCTGGCAGAGTTCCTTTTTTTGTGAGATTGGCCATTGTTTCTTCATTCACAGACACTCATCTTTTCATTAAGAGTGTCTCTGCAATCAAATGTTCTATATTTTCAGAGAGTGTATCAGTTTATCTTTTAAAAATCAAGTAACAGGTAAAGACAGTTCTCCTTGCCATATGTAGCTAAGGGATAGAGTGTTAATGCCTATATATTTCTTGACTTGTCACAAAACTGCCTCTAGCAGCAACCAACCTCTCCTTTTCCAGCTCAAGGGCGAGTCAGTTATCTGTTTCTACGCTGGGGTGACTGGGGTGACTTGGATGACTGAGGTGACTGGGGTGACTTGGGTGACTTGGATGACTGGGGTGACTGGGGTTCCTCCAAACTGAATTCAAATCATCAAGCTTACCATGAGAGGCCAGCAGAATAGCCACATTACACAGTAGCCTAAATAAGACAAGGATGGTACAAAATAGAAGAATAACAGTTGCATCACAGAAACTAGTAAAGATGAAGAGCATGTGGCAAGGTATCAACAAGAAAACAAAGTTATGTTTACTAAGAGCTTACATATTCCCAGTGGCAAAGTACAGATACAAAACATGGACACTTAACAAAGCACTAGAAAAGAGAATAACAACATTTGAAATGGAATGTTACAGAAGGGCACTTAGAATATCATGAATAGAAAGAAAATGAAATAAATAATACTGTTGAGATTAGATGTTGCAAAAAACTGGTTGCAAACACCACCAAAGTTAAAAAGATGAGATGCTTCAGCCATATTAAGAGGCACAATGGTTTGGAGAGGTTGATAGCAGAAGACATAATCCCTGGCAAAAGACAAAAGTGGCGACCTCGTTTCATGTGGACTCAGGACATCATGGAAAGTATGAAAACACATTGTGAGATGATGGTGAATTTGCTGAAGACTGTATTGCATTCAGGGAGGCGATGAGAGAGACAACATTCTGGAAAGGACATGCCACATGAAGTGAAATGAAATGCTACAAAATAATATATAAATGAAACAAGCTTAACTAAAACCATGAATCAGCTGGATTATGTGGAAGTATCTCACCATTTAAAACAGGATAGTAAAGGGTTAATATCTATCATTTTGTGGCTTCTTTCATGTATTATGCCTTTCTAATCAAGTCCTTCTCTGTGATCAAACTGTTCACTTATTTTTCTCTCAGTCTTCATCACTTTATTTGTTCTTTTAGTTTTCAGTTTGTTGCCAAGTTCCTTAATTCTTGTATTCTTGTGTCATGTCCCAAGAATTCTGATTGTCTTTTCCTTATGGTTTTACATTAATGAAGCAAGTTTTTATTAGGGAATGAGAGTATGGTGGTAACTGTTATCTGTTTTCTCTCACTGCAATATGTCTGTTTCTTAGATGTACAGAAACACTTATATGTATAGCAATCCTTAATAGGACATTAAACCATATATGGAGCCCTATATATATTAGATCTTTAATGACTTTATTGGGATAATAAACCTTCTATAGTGAAAACTTACTTTGAACATCAAAAAGACAGAGACTATGGTTATATCTAAAAAACAGAATCCACCAACATGCAGTATAAAATTAAAACGGAACTATTCTAAAGCAGGTGCAGAAATTCAAATACCTTGGAGCAGTAATAACTTCAGATGGGAAATGCAGAACAGAAATTAAGAGCAGAATAGGCCAAGCAAAGACTGCATTTCAGAGAATGAGAAAGATATTAGCTAACACATCTTTATCAATGAATGTTAGAAAATGAGTCCTAAAATGCTATATTGAACCTATCTTGTTTTATGGAAGTGAATAATGGACAATAGGCAGGTGTGCACAAAAATCATTGGAAGCAGCAGAAATGTGGTTTATTAGAAGAATGTTGTGAATCCCTTGGACAGCAAAAATAACTAATGAAGAATGTATGAGAAGAGCTGGAGAGACAAAAAAATCTTGTCAAAAAAATAAGATAGAAACAATGTACTTTCATCTGGCATAGGACATACAATGAGAAGAGGGGGCATTGAAAATATTATAACAACAGGAAAAATAGAAGGAAGAAGATCAAGAGGAAGACCAAGAGAAATGATACTGGACAGTCTGACAGGATGGTGTGAGAGGAGATCACCAACTGAGCTGATGGCCTGCATGAAGGATCGTGTACTCTGGAGAAGCATAATAGCCAACGCCAGTCGGCATGGCACATGATGATGATGATAGTGAAAACTAGGTATCACATTGTTTTGTTACTATGTAATTCTTGTTCATTTTATTTTTAACTTGCTCTCATAATTGTGAGTTAATTCTGAATTTATGCCTCATCTGCAGACACCTTTGAACGAGGTCTTTATGCCTTGATCAGCTTTGCTGCCACAGCAGTAAGTAACTAGGATTTCTGAAAAATCTGGAGTTTTTTTGTTTGTTTGTTGAAATGTATGAATTGTTACATTTCTATCTTATTTTTTTTAAATGTTGTATTGCTTGATAAGTAACATTTACTGTGAAGAGTAACTTGAAGGTACTTCTTCTTCTTCTTCTTACACAGTCTCCCTTAGACTGTGACCTGGTTTTCTTTGCAGTCGATGCTGTGAAGATGTTGAGGTACAGCATTGGGTCAGATTGGGGACAGGTCATGGCAGCTAATTTTTCAGGCCCTGAATGGAGCTAACAAAGCAGAGCTTGTGCAGTACTTCTAGCAAACTCCACCGCCATGGGGTCTGTGGTGGTCCCTGTCCCATTAGCCAAGCTGGGTCTGTTGCTGGTGTGACTGTAACTGTTAAAAAAATGGGCCTAGCTCTGTTGCTGGTGTAACTGTTAAAAAAAGGGGCCTAGCTCTGTTGCTGGTGTGACTGTAACTGTTAAAAAAGGAGCCTAGCTCTGTTGCTGGTGTGACTGTAACTGTTAAAAAAGGAGCCTAGCTCTGTTGCTGGTGTAACTGTAACTGTTAAAAAAATGGGCCTAGCTCTGTTGCTGGTGTAACTGTAACTGTTAAAAAAAGGAGCCTAGCTCTGTTATTGATGTAACTGTAACTGTTAAAAAAAAGGGACCTAGCTCTGTTATTGATATAACTGTAACTGTTAAAAAAGGGGCCTAGCTATGTTACTGGTGTAACTGTAACTGTTAAAAAAGAGGCCTAGCTCTGTTACTGGTGTAACTGTTAAAAAAGGGGCCTAGCTCTGTTAATGGTGTAACTGTAACTGTTAAAAAAGGGGCCTAGCTCTGTTATTGATGTAACTGTAACTGTTGAAAAAAAGGGGCCCAGCTCTGTTACTGGTCCTGGAGAGTGGCTTCATTATTCTCGGAGCATGCCCGTACGTGTTCGGCCTTTGACATCAGGATTTCCTTCAGTGTTTTTAAGGAGATTTCTCCAGTGTTGTGTTGGCTGTGTGTTACTCATGATCTAGCACTTAGTTTGGATATTCAACCACTGCCCTAAGTTACTGGTGGTACCAACAGAGAGGTAGGACAGGGTCATGATCAGCTGTGGCTCACCGAAACTGACACTAGGATGTGAACTATGGGTTGCTGATTGTCAAAATGGACTGTGTCTCCACCTCCCAGTTTTTAGGTTAAAAAAAAAACAGACCACGTTTTTATTTGGTAGTGAGAATATGGTGTTATCTTCCCATTGTCTCACTGTAATGTCTGTTAGATCCTTAATGTGACAGGAAGCTCTGTATATTAGTGTGGGTGGTACTAACTGTACAAGTCAAGATGGTTAGAGTCTGAATATTTGTTTTAAAGTGCCATTTTCTGAAGAAATTAGTAGCAGGAACTATATTTTTTTTGTTTTTTTATCGTATAATGCAAGCTCCTACTTTTGATCTCATTCAGCCAAAAGAATGGAGAACCTGAAATAGGGGCCATCTTTTGATATCAGTTAGTATTTGTAATTTGATGAAAGATATTTTCAATCTTCACATATTCCAGAAAGGAATGGTCTCTGCTATTCAAAATCTGGGCTATGTGGATACATCCATGACATTGACCAATGTAACAGTATTTGGCCTTGCACATCGGCCCAGGTCAGTTCTGGTGAACGGAGTGTCACAGAGTTTCTCATATCAGCATATGGTGAGTTCATGAACTTGTGGTATAATAACTACAGCAGTAGAGTTGTTATACATCATGTTATCTCACATATTGGTGTTAACTCAGTGTTTCCAAACCTATTTATGTATGGAGGAACCTTGTGGTATAATTTTTCATCATGCATTTTTGTGCATAGGTGATAATGACCACATCGCACTTTCATGTTCCGAAGGTCATTGAAAATAGCGGAGGACCTAACACCGTGTCCCCAGAGTGCCTTAATGGCACGGAAGTGGGAATTTTATCTTTACCTTTTTACTTTTGTGCTTAAGTAATGATGTGGTTCATACACTTTGGTGTCTCAACTCAGTGAAGGTTGGTGACCCAGCACATTGAAGGGTGGTGGCTCAACTCAGTGAAGGTTGGTGGCACAGCACATTGAAGGGTGGTGTCTCAACTCAGTGAAGGTTGGTGGCCCAGCACATTGAAGGGTGGTGTCTCAACTCAGTGAAGGTTGGTGGCCCAGCACATTGAAGGGTGGTGGCTCAACTCAGTGAAGGTTGGTGGCCCAGCACATTGAAGGGTGGTGGCCCAACTCAGTGAAGGTTGGTGGCACAGCACATTGAAGGGTGGTGGCCCAACTCAGTGAAGGTTGGTGGCCCAACTCATTGAAGGGTGGTGGCCCAAGCCTGGAACCCCTAGCTGTTAAAATGTCAAACCTTTATTCCAGTCCCGCTTTGAATAATAATAAAATATTCCACAAGAGACATACACATGCATGGCTGCTTCTGGTGATCCAACTCAGATAGAAGATTACACTAACTGCTTATTTCTCTTCTCTCTCTTATTACAGGTACTGAGAATTCCAGACACAAGCATCAGCCTGAAGAATTTGTTCAAAATCACTTGGGTGTGATAAACTTCTGAACATTGACTAGACTGTGGGTTGATATGTGCCGTACAGTGTGGTAGGTTGTCCTTAGTGTCAGTGGCAGACTAGCAGAGACCTGTAAAACAGTTTTACCTCAAATATGTTAACTTTGTCCAGAGAAATCATGGGATCTCTGCAGTCCTCATGGCAGTGGATTCTGCATTTCACATACATGCAAGCCTTTCTTAGCTACATTCTAATGCAAGCCTTTCTTAGCTACATTCTAATGCAAGCCTTTCTTAGCTACATTCTAATGCAAGCCTTTCTTAGCTACATTCTAATGCAAGCCTTTCTTAGCTACATTCTAATGCAAGCCTTTCTTAGCTACATTCTAATGCAAGCCTTTCTTAGCTACATTCTAATGCAAGCCTTTCTTAGCTGCATTCTAATGCAAGCCTTTCTTAGCTACATTCTAATGCAAGCCTTTCTTAGCTGCATTCTAATGCAAGCCTTTCTTAGTTACATTCTAATGCAAGCCTTTCTTAGCTACATTCTAAGTCTGCTGCTGAACAGCCATCATAATTTACACTACATTTGATCCGATAATTGTGCCTCACATACCTTCACTGCATCTGGTGCAGAGAACATTGTGCTTGTAGTTCCAAGGAGTTGGAGCAAGGACTACTACTACTACAAGACAGTTTTGCCATTCCAGTCCCGTACGAAAGTTTTGTAAGAAAAGATGTTCAGCTCAAAAATAACCTCTTGTCATAAATTATTATTGGGGGAAAAGAGTAAGCATAGCCAGGTTAGCTATCAGTTCAGCATAATGTTAGAATACATGTAAGATACAGAAATATGATATTAATGAGAAGAAACAGCAGGCAAATTTGAGAATACGTGAAAGATACAGAAATATTACATTAATGAGAAGAAACAGCAGGCAAATTTGAATAGGTTGAAATCCATGGAAGGTCTTCATTTTTGAAAGTAGAAAGTTTTTTTTTAGTTTTTTTTTTTTTTAACTCTTATCGTACATTGAATCATTCACACTGACCTCTCATTAATTCTCATTCTGAAGTTAATTTTCAAACCATAGCTGAAGTTAATTTCATAGAATTCACATAGCAGGTTATGTTATAACCATATAACCTGGCACTAGAGCTTGCCTGAAATCAGATATTTCACATTACATAAAAATGCTGTTAGCCTCTCTGTCTTACATTCTCTTAAGTGCCTTTTCAGCTGAATAAAGAAATTCTAAAATGATCTTTACTTCATGAACAGACCATGTGTGGACTTTTAACTTTTGTTATTAGGCTGTAACATTAACATGCAGTCTTATATGACTGGTAACATTAACATGCAGTCTTATATGACTGGTAACATTAACATGCAGTGTTATATGACTGATTACATAGTTCTAAGCATATATTCTGCAAACTACAGGGCATTTACCTCTGGTTGACTGGCTTCAGGGCCAACTCAGCTTTGGGAAATTGATACTGGTAGTTTTGTCCAGGAGAATGAGGACAAGTGTCAGCTGTGACTTCATACTCCCACAGGAAGCAAATGCCATGGGAAGTATGCAGAAATTTTATATCATTGGCAGAACAGTTCAAGGCTTGTAACACCGACTGTGTATACTTCAGGGCTTATATCACTGACTGTATAGTTCAGGGTTTATATCACTGACTGTATAGTTCAGGGTTTATATCACTGACCGTATGGTTCAGGGTTTATATCACTGACTGTATGGTTCAGGGTTTATATCACTGACCATATAGTTCAGGGTTTATATCACTGACTGTATGGTTCAGGGTTTATATCACTGACTGTATGGTTCAGGGCCTATATGGTTTAGTAGGTTCTAAATGGTTCTTTACATTCATAAAAATCTTCAGCTCTCCTCTTCATACTGTTCATGCCAGCCACAAAACACATGCTACAGACAACTTAAAGAAGGCAGTACACAAAAGAACTTAAAGAAGGCAGTACACAAAACAACTTAAAGAAGGCAGTACAAAAAACAACTTAAAGAAGGCACTACAAAAAACAACTTAAAGAAGGCAGTACACAAAACAACTTAAAGAAGGCACTACAAAAAAACAACTTAAAGAAGGCACTACAAAAAAACAACTTAAAGAAGGCAGTACACAAAACAACTTAAAGAAGGCAGTACACAAAACAACTTAAAGAGAGTAGTACACAAAACAACTTAAAGAAAGCAGTACACAAAACAACTTAAAGAAAGCAGTACACAAAACAACTTGAAGAGAGCAGTACACATTTTAATGAAAAATACAGAGCCTTATCAGATCAATGTTTCTCCTGAGAGCTCTTTCTGGATAAATACAAGAAATGAAAAGAAAAAAAAAAAAAAGGAACACACCCCCAAAAATAATCAACATTCTGCTATGACCAGACACGGTGAGAAAAGAAAATCTCAGAAGCATAAAACACTTTTTACATTCAAATTATCAGTTATCAATGGCTTCCATCACAAGATTTGTATGGTTCTGGTCAGCAAATGTCACATTCCTAACATAAATCTCTTCTCCATGAACAACTTAAAAAGTTTTATTTCATTATTTATGTAAAAAAATATGACCTGAAAAAGCAGATAGTATAAATGTATCCCTACAAACCTCGATCTGATATCTGGTCTTACTGAAAATGTTAGACCTTATTTGTTTTAGTTTTATGTACAAGGGGGAGTAAAAAAATGCAACCACAAAACATGGGACATGACTGCTTAATGAAAAGACTTTTTGACTCACTCTCGAGTCTTTTCATACATTTTTCAATGTTTACATCCCTTGATTTTCAGTTCACCCTCATGATTGTGGTCAGCGGCCAGCACAGAAGTTTACTTCTTCCTGCAGTGTCAATATTTAAGACCTTTGATTTTGTTTTTCCTAACAACTGAACACAAGAGTCTACCAAATGTCTGAAGGAAAGAACATCTGTATGTCCCATGCTGAAGTAAAGCACAAATTTCTGCTGAATCCTTTGTCCACATGTCAGGGGAGCAGTCTTACACAACACAAAACAGTTTGCAACTCTCTCAGATTATCTTGAGTTTCTTTTCTCCCTCACACCAGAACAAGCTCTTTCTCCACTAAGAACTTCTGTGTCTCTCATCCCCAACTTAATCATGTTTGTTAGTCTTCCTTATGATTATCTCCCTTCCAGTCTGCCAACCCAAGTATCTTCCATCACCTGATTATCCTCCTTCGTGCATAACAATCCAATTATCTCCCATCACATCCACCAATCTCCTCTGATTACCTCAACTGGTTTATTGTAACAATACACCTTTAATACAGCAACTAATATCAGTACAAAGTAAGAATCTCTGCAGCCAATCACTGCTCTCTCTGTGTCTGATAGTTTACATTTTATTTCCAGGAAATTTAAGATCCAATTAACACATTTCTAAAGATCATATTTACATGCTGAGTACTTTGAAAATAAAATCATTTTTTACATGATATTTATAACTAAATCATTTTCCAGATCTTATGGACCATTTACAATAACAAGAACCTCATTAAAATTAAATGGAATATTTTACCGTAAAAGGTAACTGATGTTTTCTTTATAACTATTGGTAGTCACAAGATGAATACCCATGAGGTGTAACAGAACATTATTTAAATAATGTTGTAACCCATCAAAAAAATGACAAGAGAAAAAAAAAGCAAACTACTAAGATACTTTTTAATCACCAAACAGTGTCGCTTTAAAAAACTATATGTCACATGTAGGGCAAACAGACCATAATTTCAAAGTAAAAAAAAAACTGTAACAAACTGTATACAAATGGTTATAAATGAAGCTTTACCTCTACATCTCTTATAAGCTCTTCTGTTAATTTTTACAAAAATTTTTCTACGAAAGGCCATCATCATCATCATCAGGCACTGGCAGTCATTGTTGATATTTTCCATCAGCTCAAGTTGATGACTTTCTCCTGTGCCACCATGTTATAGATTGTCCATAATTTTTTTTCTCTTGGTCTTCTCTTGCCTCTCTTCTCATTCATCTTTCCTGCTGTTACAGTGTTTTCAAGCTCTCCCCCTTCTATATATCCAATGAAAGATGACTTTCATTTTCTTACTGTTTCTTTCTACATTTCCTTTTCTTAGACATTCCCTGTTTGCAATCTTAACTGTCCATGGTACTCTTAACATTTGTATCAAGTGATTCCCTGTGTAATGGTTGCTGATAACAAAGATTTTAAATATCATGATGCTTTACAGGCAGCTCTGAACCAGAATTATAAAACTAGAAAATGCTCAGTGTGTGTGTGTGTATAAACTAGGAAAAAAGTAGGAACAGCTTTATTACTTAACGAGTACACACTTGTGATGTTTCGGCGTGAGCCTTAATCATATAAAAACACACATGATGAAGAAATAGGGAGAGAAGATAAAATATAAATTCACACGAATGCTTTGTAAAAAAAAAATAGGAATGGAAAATATAGAATAAAATAAAATGAATGGTGCACTTAGCTGTGACTTGTAAGAAGCTGTGTTCAGAAAAGAGAGAGAGAGAGTGTGCATGAGAGAGAGATGTGCATACAAGTTTCAAATATAAGTTTTCACTGGACAGTGAACTTAGTACAAGTTTAAAAGGTATGTTTCCATACCGAATTGAAACGAACAAGTTCCATATGAAAGCTCTCACAACACAGTGAACTGAATAGATGTTTTAAATGTAAATTCTCATGAAACAATGAACTGAACACAAGTTCCTGCATTATGATGAACTGAACATAAATTCCTACATGATGATGAACTGAACATAAATTCCTACATGATGATGAACTGAACACGAGTTCCTACATCATGATGAACTGAACACGAGTTCCTATATGATGATGAACTGAACACGAGTTCCTATATGATGATGAACTGAACACAAGTTCCTACATGATGATGAACTAAATACGAGTTCCTACATGATGATGAACTGAATACAAGTGTTAAATATTAAGTTTCAGCAGTACAGTCAGTACAGAACATGTTGAATCTGTTAAATTATGTATTACATAATAAATGTAAGATAAACAATACAGAAGATCTATATTCCAGCAAATTCTAGAACATTCATCACATGACCAACCAAAAATAACGATTTCCATTGTTAAATCTGGACTCAAACTGAAAACTGTTTGGTAGTCACAATAGCTTTGGCACAGAGGAAAAAAGAATCTGGTTCATTAGTCTCTGGTTCATTAGTCCCGACTGTCAGTTATATTGTCCTCTGTGCATAATGTATTCCTGACTATAGGTTCCTATGACTTCAGTCCATAAAGGATGTCCAGAGAAGTTAAATAACTAGTGCACACCTATACCAGAACTTAAATGTTATCACCTGGTTTGTACAAATTTTTCTGAAACTATGACCAATAATAATGGCTTTCTCTTTCTAGAAGACAATCCAAAGAGTCTACCTGGCCACACCAGTTCAACAAATTTAATGCTCTACCCTGACCTCACACCTCTCTCACTCTAAATTAACCAGTTGTCCCAAGAGTTGTCACAATATTTCTGAAAGGAAAAAAAACTCTATAATTCTGTCTGTATGTAAGACCACACAGCTCAGACACTAAGAATATCTGAAATCTGTTAAAGACACTAAACACTACCAACCAACGGGTCTAAGTTGCGGAGTGTTGCGAGCAAAAAAAAAAAAAATACTATTTCCTTTAAAGTTGTGCATGAATCAACAAGAATTTTGTTGTACGGCAAGCTTGTGTGCTAAACAAACAACTGTGTGCCAAGGACTAACAATTTATGCATTTGCACATACTAGCATAACTTAGAGGGAACATTGCTGCCAAGACATACACAAAGCCTATCCAGACTACTCTTTATAAGACAAATAGAAACAAAAACAAAAAGCTGTGCCTGGCTAATAAAAAATGAAAAACAACTCTTGGACAAAAACAATTAACACTGGGAAAAAAGCACAAGGAAGGGAGACACAGAATACAGGTAAAGAATGAAAACTGTTTAAAGAAATGGAAAAAGAAAGAATCTATGACAAACTGTATGCTAACTGTTGATTATTATTTATATGACACACGTTTCCCCTGGCAACTAAGAACACACTTATCTTAACATAGTGTTTGTGTGACAGGAAACATAGATCTGATTGGTTAAAAACTCTGACCTAGTTCTGTAGCCCAGAAACCTGAGGCAATCAACACTAATTATAATATCAGGATGATAGACAGACAGGGACATGGAGACCACAGACAGGGATGAGGAAAATCTGATGTGAAACCAATGAATCCAGGACGTGACAAGCCTATGGGTCTCAACAACAATGGCTACCAGAATGAGGTAAAACAGAGCCAGGAGACTATAAGTGGCGAGGAATGGATATCGTTGAAGCACTCATCAGATTCCTCATCTCAAAGTTAGTGTCTCTGTGGAACTGTCTCAAAGCTGTTGGGCCTGAAGTGGAGAAAGGGCTTAAGTACAGCCACCAGAGGCTAGAAAACAAACAGACCAGCCTACACCACTGTCTTCATGGCAGTCCGAGCAAGACCACAGTCTGCCCTAGCACGGAAAGGTGCTGAAGTCGAAGGTACCCCAGCCAGAAGACGCATCACAAAAATCAGGGTACCACGAGTTATTGCTAAATGTGTATGAAGAAGAAGAAGAAATGACACAAGTGAACACTACAGTGTGGTTAGCGGGTACATAATGGGAAAAAGAAAGAGAGGAAGACCATGGCGAAGATGGCTGCAAGACATCATTGATAATCTGCAAATGGATTCATCAGCAGCAGGCCATCTTGCTTACAACCGAGAGGCCTGCAGGAGAGATGGAAATGACTGACTGACTGAACACTATAGTTATACTTGTATATAGCAGTATTATACAGATGAACCATAAGAAAAAGAGAAACTGTTACTGTTCTAGAGAAGGAAGTGATACTGGATTTTCATTACTTTTTTCAAACTAAATGTTACTGGTGAGTTTAGTGCTGGGGTGTTATTGTTTCAGCTGTTGTTATTGTTTCTAACAAAAGCTGACTATCGAAACATAGTTCTGTGGTAGAGTGTGCTGTGTTGTACCACCATAAACACAACTCCCGGACACCTTCACATCATCGTGAACGTTACATTATTTGCAATGAAAGCTTCTAGGGAATTCAGGGTATGAATATATAAATTCTTTTTCCAATCACGTTCCTATTTACAAGTTCCACAAATCACAACCAAATAGGCAAATGTTTGCTGTCTACAACAGGTCAAGTTAAGCTAAGCTTTGAGCACTTGCAGGCAATAATGCTCTCACGTAAAGTAAAACTATCAAAGAACAATCACAACATGGAATTGATTACAATAAATCTCCCCTGATCATGTGCTAGCTAAGTCAACAATAATGACATATAATCTATAGTCAGGATGTCAGGTTGAAGATCACAGGCCTACAACTTCTGTCTCATATTTAGACAGTCTGGATGTCAGGTTGAAGATCACAGGGCTACAACTTCTGTCTCATATTTAGACAGTCTGGATGTCAGGTTGAAGATCACAGGCCTACACTTCTGTCTCATATTTAGACAGTCTGGATGTCAGGTTGAAGATCACAGGCCTACAACTTCTGTCTCATATTTAGACAGTCTGGATGTCAGGTTGAAGATCACAGGCCTACAACTTCTGTCTCATATTTAGACAGTCTGGATGTCAGGTTGAAGATCACAGGCCTACAACTTCTGTCTCATATTTAGACAGTCTGGATGTCAGGTTGAAGATCACAGGCCTACAACTTCTGTCTCATATTTAGACAGTCTGGATGTCAGTTTCAAGATCACAGGCCTACAACTTCTGTCTCATATTTAGACAGTCTGGATGTCAGGTTGAAGATCACAGGCCTACAACTTCTGTCTCATATTTAGACAGTCTGGATGTCAGGTTGAAGATCACAGGGCTACAACTTCTGTCTCATATTTAGACAGTCTGGATGTCAGGTTGAAGATCACAGGCCTACAACTTCTGTCTCATATTTAGACAGTCTGGATGTCAGGTTGAAGATCACAGGCCTACAACTTCTGTCTCATATTTAGACAGTCTGGATGTCAGGTTGAAGATCACAGGCCTACAACTTCTGTCTCATATTTAGACAGTCTGGATGTCAGGTTGAAGATCACAGGCCTACAACTTCTGTCTCATATTTAGACAGTCTGGATGTCAGTTTCAAGATCACAGGCCTACAACTTCTGTCTCATATTCAGAATCTCTGGCCAGGCTTATGTAAATATGAAATTCCTGCATCATATGTTCTGGATTCTGTGCTTACTTCCATGTGACATTCATGTGAGATATAGTAGGTTTATGTGTGAGATATAGTAGGTTTATGTGTGGGATCTAGTAGGTTTATGTGTGAGATGGTACATATGTGAGATACAGTAGGTTTATGTGTGAGATATAGGTTTACATATGAGATATAGGTTTATGTGTGAGATAGAGATTTACATGTGAGATATAGTAGGTTTATGTGTGAGATATAGTAGGTTTATGTGTGAGATATAGTAGGTTTATATAGTAGGTTTATGTGTGAGATATAGTAGGTTTATGTGGGAGATGGTATATGTGTGGGATATAGCTGGTTTATGTGCGAGATGGTATATGTGAGGGACAGACCTGGTGTAGGACAGAGCTGACATATGTGAGGGACAGATTTGGTGTGGGAGAGAGCTGACATATGTGAGGGACAGATTTGGTGTGGGAGAGAGCTGACATATGTGAGAGACAGATTTGGTGTAGGAGAGAGCTGACATATGTGAGGGACAGATTTGGTGTGGGAGAGAGCTGACATATGTGATGGACAGATTTGGTGTGAGAGAGAGCTGACATGTGTAAGGGACAGATTTGGTGTGAGAGAGAGCTGACATGTGTAAGGGACAGATTTGGTGTGGGAGAGAGCTGACATGTGTGAGGGACAGACTTGGTATAAGTAACACAGATATCATAAACTTGGTGACTAAAATCAGCTTTTGGCTTAACCACAGCATATTATGACAGGCAGGTCAACACACTGTTGTTAAAAATAAGACATAACCTTCTTCTCATCAAAGCAAGGACAAAAATTACTCCAAAACTTCACATTTTTCAAAAATGATCAATAATACACTAATAATACACTAATAACAGCAGCCTTGATCAAGATCTTTGAGGCATATAGTGGCTTTTTTTTTTTTCTGTCACCTTGTCTGCCTCAGCTGTAGAAAAGTGGTGGGTGCCTATTTTTACAGCTGGGTTGACTGGGCACATCTCAGAAAAGAACTGGACCACTAACTTCTGACATGAAAGAAGAGCGCACACCGCTTCAATAACTCACAACTACAACAAGACTATTTCAGAATGTTAAGATTTTTCTCAGAAATCTTTTTCTCAAGTTAGGTCAAGCATTTGTTGAACAATATACAGGTTGTCTGCTAAAGGTAAACATGCCCCTATCATCAAATTAATAAACAGAAATATCTCTATCATCAACTCAATAAACAGAAACAGCTGTGTATCATCTGCTCAATAAACAGAAACAGCTATGTATCGTCAACTCAGCAAGCATTCCCAAGAAAATGTCTGTAATGAAATTTTGGAACAAAGCAGTGTCATCAACTAATCAACAAACATAACCATAACAAAACATAACACATGTAACCATTAGCACAAGGACACATTTCTACAAATTATATCAGTATCACTCACATCACACAACGTAGTTCTTGCATGTATCATACACCTGTGATAACAGTGCAGTAACAAGGATACACAATACACTCAGAGCTAACTTTAATTAAAATGCCAGCCAAACTAGTCCCATCTTTTAGTCTTATTCGTCCCTCCTGTAATGAAGATTACATCACCACCAAGTTTTTTTGGGGTGTTTTTTTTTCTTCTAAAATTATATTAAATCTGACTAAATACTCCTTACTGCCTTTCTTATTTGCTTCTTCTTCTATCTCCTTGGAACTGGGAGCTGATGTTCTTTGTAGCTGATGCAGTGAGGGTGTTGAGGAACTGCATCATGCTGGACTTGGAGCAGGCTATTATTTCAGTGCCTGAATGGGGCTATATTAAAAAAAAAGAAAGCTCGGGGTGTGCAACACCTGCCTTTTCTATAACCAAGGCTAATATCACTATCAAGTTCCAAGTCTACTTTATATCTGATTTAAAAAATTTCCTTACTGCCTTTAATCAAGATACAGACCATCAATTCCTTGTAAAGCCCACTACAAATCAAAGCCCATAGGTTTATGTGGGAGATGGTATATGTGTGGGATATAGCTGGTTTATGTGCAAGATGGTATATGTGAGGGACAGACCTGGTGTAGGACAGAGCTGACATATGTGAGGGACAGATTTGGTGTGGGAGAGAGCTGACATATGTGAGGGACAGATTTGGTGTGGGAGAGAGCTGACATATGTGAGGGACAGATTTGGTGTGGGAGAGAGCTGACATATGTGAGGGACAGATTTGGTGTGGGAGAGAGCTGACATATGTGAGGGACAGATTTGGTGTGAGAGAGAGCTGACATGTGTAAGGGACAGATTTGGTGTGAGAGAGAGCTGACATGTGTAAGGGACAGATTTGGTGTGGGAGAGAGCTGACATGTGTGAGGGACAGACTTGGTATAAGTAACACAGATATCATAAACTTGGTGACTAAAATCAGCTTTTGGCTTAACCACAGCATATTATGACAGGCAGGTCAACACACTGTTGTTAAAAATAAGACATAACCTTCTTCTCATCAAAGCAAGGACAAAAATTACTCCAAAACTTCACATTTTTAAAAAATGATCAATAATACACTAATAATACACTAATAACAGCAGCCCTGATCAAGATCATTGAGGCATATAGTGGCTTTTTTTTTTTTTTCTGAAACCTTGTCTGCCTCAGTTGTAGAAAAGTGGTGGGTGCCTATTTTTACAGCTGGGTTGACTGGGCACATCTCAGAAAAGAACTGGACCACTAACTTCTGACATGAAAGAAGAGCGCACACCGCTTCAATAACTCACAACTACAACAAGACTATTTTAGAATGTTAAGATTTTTCTCAGAAATATTTTTCTCAAGTTAGGTCAAGCATTTGTTGAACAATATACAGGTTATCTGCTAAAGGTAAACATGCCCCTATCATCAAATTAATAAACAGAAATATCTCTATCATCAACTCAATAAACAGAAACAGCTGTGTATCATCTGCTCAATAAACAGAAACAGCTACGTATCATCTGCTCAATAAACAGAAACAGCTGTGTATCATCTGCTCAATAAACAGAAACAGCTATGTATCGTCAACTCAGCAAGCATTCCCAAGAAAATGTCTGTAATGAAATTTTGGAACAAAGCAGTGTCATCAACTAATCAACAAACATAACCATAACAAAACATAACACATGTAACCATTAGCACAAGGACACATTTCTACAAATTACATCAGCATCACTCACATCACACAACGTAGTTCTTGCATGTATCATACACCTGTGATAACAGTGCAGTAACAAGGATACAGAATACACTCAGAGCTAACTTTAATTAAAATGCCAGCCAAACTAGTCCAATCTTTTAGTCTTATTCGTCCTTCCTGTAATGAAGATTACACCACCAAGTTTTTTTGGGGTGTTTTTTTTCTTCTAAAATTATATTAAATCTGACTAAATACTCCTTACTGCCCTTCTTATTTGCTTCTTCTTCTTCTTCTATCTCCTTGGAACTGGGAGCTGATGTTCTTTGTAGCTGATGCAGTGAGGGTGTTGAGGAACTGCATCATGCTGGACTTGGAGCAGGCTATTATTTCAGTGCCTGAATGGGGCTATATTAAAAAAAAAGAAAGCTTGGGGTGTGCAACACCTGCCTTTTCTATAACCAAGGCTAATATCACTATCAAGTTCCAAGTCTACTTTATATCCGATTTAAAAAATTTCCTTACTGCCTTTAATCAAGATACAGACCATCAATTCCTTGTAAAGCCCACTACAAATCAAAGCCCATTTTCTCCTGCTCCTATAGTCAAGACTACATGAGCGTAAAGTTTTACATCTCTTTCAGATTTGATTCAAAGACATTTTTCTTTCTCTTCCTGCCCTCACAGAGACTGCTCAGATACTGACAAAATCTACTTGCCTCTAGCTCTCTCAGCTGATGTTTACCCCCACAGGAACCCCCCCCCCCCCCCCCCCCCCAGAAAACTGACTAACAGAAACCTGGTCTGCTCTTACCTATTTTCAAGTTATGTCTGACTGCGAATGAGAAAAAAAGTGACTGCAGCTGAGGTAATATGGTATGTGCATACATACCACAAGTGTATAAAACAACATAAGACTAGGTCAGACTATATGTGGAAATTAGACCTGATGTAAAAAAAAAATGGCAGAAGGAAGTTTTACTGAATGCAACAAAAGCACACAGTGTGATATTTCAGCCCTCACCTTCCAAAATAACAAACATAAAGGAAGAGATAACGGATGTTGTAGTTATGCTCTTTTTTTACTATATCTCTCTTTAACCTTAATATTAACAATTTATGTTACCATAGTAAAAAAGCTTCCACTTTGTTATTTCCATGTTCAGAAACTGATCACCTGACACAATCCATTTTATCACCAATCTTTTTTTTTTTTAGTTGTTTTTGTTTTTGTTGCATTTAATCTGTATGTTTCACTTTCCCTTGTTTTCTGGACTCTCTGTAAAGTTCATAACAGAAACAGGTTTTTAAAATGAACTAATAATTATCCGGACTGGATAACCGTTTCATATATGATTTTAATATTTTAAGTCTGAAGTGTTTTGTCTAATCAAAATGTGACAGAGATATACTAAAATCTGACCTGTCAAAGAAAACTCATCACATAAGGTAGGTCAAGTTCTCATTACAGACAGACTGGTTAGTTCTGTATGTTTCCAGATAACCAATAGTTAAACAGTTAGGAAGGACCATCATCGATCCACTCCAGACACATCCCACGGGTCTCCTCTTCAATATCTCCTTCAGCATACAGCAACTGATTACATCAGTTCTTTCTTGGCTGACCATCCGTCTTCAGCTCTTAATGAATTGTTCATTTTTCACCCCCTACCCCTTCATTCTCGACAACGATGCCAATTCACAGCCGTCAGCGAAGTCCTTCGCTCAACCAGCTTCTTTTACAACACTGGTGATGGCTGCTCGGCCAATTACCTGCCCTTCCTCTGTGACAGCCAAGCTGGCCAACTTATCTGCTCTTGATCTCCCCTGACACCTGCATGGCCTGAGAAAAAGATGAATGTCAGTCAATGGATCTGTGACATCTGCAGGGACCCAAGCCGCTGTTGCCTTAGTTAATCAATGTCAGTCAATGGATCTGTGACATCTGCAGGGACCCAAGCCGCTGTTGCCTTAGTTAATCAATGTCAGTCAATGGATCTGTGACATCTGCAGGGACCCAAGCCGCTGTTGCCTTAGTTAATCATAATTCTATAAACTACTGTGATGGAATTATCAAAACCATGTGCACAAAATCTACAGAAAGTAATGACAGTAAAAAATATCTATAAATATCTCAAATGGAAATAAAATATTCATGCTTTCACTGATCTGATATAGGTCAGGCAGACATCAGTCGTTTCAAAAATACAGATTTAAGAAGAAAAGAAACAAAATCCAGATGGGCTTTTCAAAAAACATAACAAAAAAAGAAAGATCCAGATTATCACAAGAAATAATCAAATCACATGTATTTCACAATCAATCTCCATTTACTAAACTGTTGGAAGCCTCTATTCCTGGGTTATTTATCACAATGTCTGAACTGGCTTTCACGGACGACATTGCTGAAGTTTTGCGTGATTTCTGGTCAAGGAATTTCTCAGCCTTGTACAGGGCTTCTGGGATTCTGTCGGAAGATTTGGTCATGTGGCGGAACAGATGCTGTGGGTCAGTAACTGATCCATCTGACAGTTCAGCTATCTTCCTCAGCAAGTCGTAGGCAATAGATTCTGAAACAACTGAATCCTGCTTGTAGTCTGGATGGCTCATGACAAAGTTACGCATCATCTTTGCACTTGTTTCCAATGCGCCTATTGAAAAAAAAAAAACACAATATAAATTTCATAAAATACATGAAAATATGTGGGTATTTTAACTATATGAATCATCTAAGGAAAGATGTGAAGACAAAGTGTGAAACAGTGCTCAGCAACCAATAGCTGATTGTTGGCATCCATGTTGATGAAACACAGTCAATCACTGGCACCCCATTAACAGGCTCATTCAGGATAATGGGACAGGGATCACAACGGTTCCCATGGTGGTGGAGTCTGCTAAAGAAGCACTGCACCTTTTCCTGCCATTTAGCTTTACTCTAGGTCTGCAACAACAAAAAAAAACAGCCACGGTAACCTACTCCCTATCTGATGTAATACCTGTGTCTCAACATCTTCAGAGCATCACCTGCAAAGAACATCCTGCTGGCAGCTCCAGGGAAATACAACAGGAACAATAACAGAGAATCACACTTTTACTGTGAAGGTGAACACTTTGCTGCAGAATCCCAGTTCTTGCTGACAACCATCCATCAAGGTCTTGTGCAGGCAATAGGCATGAAAACATCTTTGAGCATTCTCAGATGCCAATTTGGGTATCTCTTAAAAACACAACAGCTCACCTCTGGCTCAGGACACAATATACTGTTTGGTTTAGACTGGCACTGGTGACGATCATCTGTGTCTTCTAAGCTCCTCATATTCAGGGCTGTTATAAGCAGCCAGACAGTGCTGTGATGGAGCCCACAAAGAAGCCTGATACTGAAGCCCTAGCTAGGTAAGCACTAGCCTAATCAACTCCCCACAGGCCCATGAACACTAGAAAAGCCACAACAACTGGTAAACCGCCAAATGTTGCTCTGGCTTTGGTAGCAAGTGCTCTGACCTAATGCTCTTCAGGCACAAGGTGCAGGTGAATAAGGTTGGGAATAAAAGGTAATCACTGGAAAAAAATAACTTCATTGACAACAGGCAATCAGGCATAACAATTATAAAATGACTGCAAAGTGCAGCAAAATCTAGCCCAAGCTTGCTTCTTAAAATATATATCATCACCATCTAAAAACACTGACACGTCAGTCGGGTAGCACGATTCAAAAGAAACCTACCTGAGGCCCTCAGTTTGATGAGTTTGAGGTACTGGGTGATGGTGCATTTTGTGTCCACATCAATCTCAATGCTGTCCATGTACAGGTCGATTAAAGAGAGAAGGCCAGAAAAGTCACCCTAAACAGAACATCAGATTACTTTCTCAGAGTTCACTCACTAACACACTGAAATCTTCTTCTTCTATATCAGCATTCATTAAGCTAGAACAAGTGCACCATTCTTACATCCTTCCTGTGCTGTTAAACATTACACAGGGTTTGATGGTAGTTCACCAAGGTTTCCTGTTTTCAGCTAGAACTTTTCAAACCCATCAAGGGATTTTATGTCCACTAAACTGGCCTCTCTTAACAATGTCCTCTTTAGAGTTTCATGTGGTCAACCTCTTTCACTTCGGCCTGTTGTGTTCCACTTGATAGCTTGTTTTGGGATTCTTTGATTGTTTCTTCTCATCACATGACCGATATATGTCTATCTTTTTTTCTGATCACCCATGTGAAAGGTTGTTTGCTCATCTGTCTTATCTGTGCTTTGGTCTTGAATTTGTTCCACTTTATACCAAGTACTTTCCTTAGGAAATGCGGCTTCCAGCTTCTTGAACATCATCCTTATTCCCCAGATTTGGCCCCTTCGGACTATTACCTGTTTACCAAACTCAAAAAAGGAGCTCAGTGGTCGCAAATCTGCTTCAGATGATGATGCCATTCATGCTGTAGATCACTTTCTACAGGCACAAGATGCTGACTTTTACAAAGAAGGGATCCGTATGCTCCGGGATCGCTGGACTAAGTGCATAAATTTGCAAGGGGACTGTGTTAAGAAATAATTCATTATACCTTATGCCGAGAACTTGTCAATCACCCCTCGTATCTCCACAAGCTCTGTACTTGTGCCTCAGATACAAATCCTTGTACCAGGTCAGTGACTTGGATATTTAGTTTGCTTTTAAAAGGTACACACAGCCTGTTCTTCAAAGAATGCTGCTCTCTCAATAGCCAATCTGAAAAAGCCTTATTAGCCAGTATACTTGCTTCAGTGACTGCAGTGTTGAGACTGTCAGTGATGTATTAGGTCGCCGTCATCTGTGATCATGTCGGTGACGTGAATTTATTCTGAATTCTCCTACTTCATAATAGTTTTGGTAGTTATTAATTAACCTCCTCAGCGTTATGTTTCCAGTGGAAAAAAAAAAAAAACATGCCTAAAACATTGCTTGGATGACATGATGGGCCCAGTCACTCATTAATATTAAGAACTTAACGCTGCTGGCGAGATTCTTCAGCTGCCGTGCGTGGAGTGGTGCTCCTCCCGGCCAATGAAGAAAGGTGCAGAAGGGGTTGCTGCACGGCATCACTGCGGAAAAGGTGGCAGAAAGGATAAGGCGAAGCAAACAGTCAAATCACGGCACCTCTGGTCTGGAGGTCTGCCACGTCCTGAGTGCAGTCATATCAGGTGAAGTACATGAACCGGCTTAACCCAGAGGTTAAGACACTGCTGGCGAGACTTTCGAATGCCGCGTGTGGAGTGAAGCTCCTCTCGGTCAAGAAAGAGAATGCGGAAAAGAAATAAAGGTTGCTGTGCGGTGCCGATGTGAAAAGGTGAAGGAAAAGATCAAGTGAAATTAAATCGGTAGGTCCAGTAGTATCACTGCAAGAACTACACATACCACAGCGCCTCTGCTCTAGAGGCCAGCCACGTCCGAAATACACCTACACCGGTGAAATATGCCTAAACTGGCACACACCAGGGGTGAAACTTGATGGCCAGGCATGTCACACCACCTCCGCTCTAGGGGTTGTCACGCCCGAAATACACCCATACTGGTGAAATAATATGCCTAAACCGGCTCATACCAGGGGTGAAACTTGAAGGCTACACATGCCGCGGTACCTCTGCTCTAGAGGTCGGTCATGTCCCAAACACATCCATACTGGGATAATATACCTAAACCGGCTCAACCCAGGGGTAGAAGTCACTAGTGGTGAGGATTCATCCTCCTGGACAAAAGCTCCATCCTGGTCACAACTAGGAAAGGTAGCGGCCACGACCACAAAATGCTGAAGTCGGAGACACTGGACCAGGGCAGTCTAGATAGGCAACCACCTCTCACCCGGCGGGGATGTATGCATACCCTAATCACGCTGAGGTTTTCCCGTGAGAAAGTCCAACACTGGACTGGATGGGCAACCACCTCTCACCCGGCGGTGATACACGGGTATCTGAAAACACGTCGAGGTTTTCCGGTGAGAAAGTCCAACTCTGGCCTGGGTGGGCTACCACCTCTCACCCAGCAGGGATATGCTGATATTCTAAACACGTCGAGGTTTTCCGGTGAGAAAGTCCAACTCTAGACTAAACTGGTGGAACAAAAACCACTGTGTCACGCAATCCCGCTTCTGAGACCCACCAAGAATTCAGGCTCAAGCCTTGAGATACTCTGAACCTACTGTGGTTCTCTCGGGGACCACACGGGACTTAACGAGGACCACAGGCGTAAATTCAGTAGGATCACAGGGCGGTCTTGGTGGTAGAAGCGAACGAAGAAGAAGATTAAGAACTTAGATAAAGTGATGGCCCCAGTCACATATTAATATTAAGAACTTAGATGACATGATGGCCCCAATCACTTATTAATATTAAGAAACTTCCATCATTATTTTTAGAAACTTGACCTCATTTCATTCACTATATGGCAGCATAGTACCAGTCAAACATCATTTGGACTTAATGCTGTATACGAGGTCAAAACCATGTTATCCCTTATAACATACAGTGAAGCGTGGAAAACTTGACTTGTTTAGCATATAGGGGTTAACACCAAGGAGGTTAAGGTGCAAACTGTCAGAGTAACTTTGTTACATGTATGTAACTATTTCCTGCATTGAGCATGTGGGTAAGAGTGAAATGTAACAGGTTTGTCATTTCAACTTTGTTATTTCAGTTCTGTCACGTTACTTTTATTTGTTATATGAATAGCGTATTTGTACTATCTAATGTAGAATGTCTGTAAAACAAGATGTCGAGGAAATCTGCCTCTAAAATATCTCCTTGCACAGTGAGGCATACTGGATATACCATTCAGTGGATGAAGGAAAAGTAAGGTATCACACACTACTTGGCTTCACGACTATGGACAACGGGTGAAAAAAATCTAAAAGATATTTTTAAAATGCCTCTAAAACTTTTTTAAACCATTGCTAATATTTTGTACTAAGCGCAACAAGCAATGTTAAAAATAGTTTTTAAGAATACAAGCAGTATTAAAGGAATTATAAAACAGGAATGGATGTACAATTTATGAATGAATGAGCATACATTTATGAAGAGAGTTACCTCACCTTTCCAGAAAAGATTTCCTCTATAGTCATCAGCTCATACTCCCCATCAACATCAGGACAACCCGCTGAGCCACCACACTGCTGTGCACACTCCGCGGGTGTACCCTCTGTAAGACAAAAAACATTTTGTTTAATGTGACCATTTTTTTTTTCCATCCATCAACTTAGGATCTGATGAAGACCCATACTTGCGGGACTAAACTTTGCATGATTTTTCTTTCACTGAGAGATAGGGGTACAGTGGAGTTTATAAATACCTCATCCTGATTTTTCATCATCATTATTATAATCATTAACATCATCATTATTATAATCATTAACATCATCATCATTATAATCATTAACAATATCATCATTATAATCATTAACATCATAATACTGTGCCTCCTTCCAAGGTTCTTGTTGTATCTAATTCATATTTAATAACGCCTTTTTTTGTTTTGTAATGTTTGTACTAATGTTGAAAGATTGGGTCTAAATGAAAGCTGAACGATCAAAAGGGCAGAAAGTCTGAAGGTACTTCATGCCAAATTCTTAACCTTTTGAAAATTAAATTTATTCATTTGTTTCATCCATGAAAAAAAAGACAATTTTCTGAAATACTGGTTTGATTTTGTTATGTTTTTATGTTTGTTATCAAGTTTTATATTGTTTTCTTGTTTTTAATTTTCATCTGGTCCAACATTTCTTTATTTGTCTTCTTTTCTGGCTGTCAATTTTTAGTCATTCCTTTCAAAATTGTACAAGCTATTTCACAAATAAGATTTTTTTCTGTATTTTTTTTCCCTGAGGAGAGAACTGTCTGACAGCACAGCTTCAGTAAAACAGCATGAATCAAACAAATGGTAAAGGTAAATCTCTCGTTTCCATGCCATTAAGGCATATTGGGGAATACGGTGTTAGGTCTGTATTTTCCGTGGCCTTCGGCACATGGAAGTGCGATGTAAATCAAACCAAAAGCAAATCATGAATGATATACCTGTCAAAATTTCCTTGCGGAAATAAAACTTGTCATTTACCACAGCATCCCTTTTGAAGGCGGTCTTCATGTTCTCATCAACCTGCGATAAATGATTGACATATGTTTATTTCAGGGTTTCTGTGGTCTGTTTATCTGAGTATTTCACATACTACACAAAGGAATGAAACAAAACTGCAACTTATGATGTCTACAACATCAATATTTCTGTTCTTTAACAATTTTGAGGTAGGTCAAAAAATTTAAGGAAACCGCTAATTGCCTTAACAACAAGTCTACTGGTCATCCAAGAACTCAACAGACACCTGAACAAATTCAAGAAGTCCGCAACGCATTGCTGAGTAGCCCTCGGTGATCAGCTGTTAGGAACACTCTGGCACCTAGCATCCTCTTACTGTTAATAGTGATCTCTATGTGCAGATGCTAACTGAATACTTCATTCCAGATTTAGACAATAGAAATAAGAGACTAATATGGTTTCAACAAGATGGAGCAACTGCCCACACAGCCCGTTGGTCCATGGCCATGCTGTGACAAGCATTTCCCAATTATCTTATTTCCAGATTTGGGGATATTCATTGACCGACAAGGTCACCGGATTTATCGATAGCAGAGTTCTTTTTGTGGGGGTATCTCAAGAATATGGTGTATGCTAGTCAACCACAGTCAATTGCAGACCTAAAAGATCGGATCCGACACTGCACTCAAAATATCCCTTAGAATATGATAAATGGTGTTATGCAGGAATTTTCCAGACGCCTGGCTGAATGTATCAAATGTAATGGCGGTCATCTAACTGGCGTAATTTTCTAAACCTAAATATGATTGTCAGTAATAATAAAAATACCACTTTTCTGAGTTTCATTTCACTTTTTTTACCAAAAATATATAATATAAAATGGAACATTCAATACTTATGTTGTCCATCAGCCTCAAAAAACTGGAAAGAATTAGATACAGACTGGAGGCACTGTGTCATCTGAGGAAGAGAACCAGCTGAAAGTGGAAGAGGAAGACGGAGAAAATGGGTCTAGCAGAGCAGACGTGACTCTTTGCTAGCAGGGTCGGTTATGTTAATGAGATATTTGTACAGAATCAGCTTATGAGAGAAGCCACTCGGTAGAATGATGCCCTGCAGCATCCACACACAGCAAACATCTGCTTGTTTCACAAGTGTTCCCTCAAAAGTGGAAAACTTGAAAAGGGGGTTAAAATAATTACCGGCAGAAAACTAGAAAATGGGATTAAAATAATCACCCGTGTAAAACTAGAAAATGGGGTTTAAATAATCACCAGTGTAAAACTACAAAATGGGGTTAAAATAACTGACGGTAGAAACTGGAAAATGGAATTAAAATAATCAATAGTGGAAAACTAGAAAGTGCGGTTAAAATAATCAACAGTGGAAAACCAGAAAATGGGGTTAAAATAATCAACAGTGGGAAAACAAGAAAATGGGTTAAAATAATCAACAATGATCACTCCCCAACTTTGAAATTAATCAACAACGATTACTCCCTTACCTTGGAGATTGGTATGATAAGGTTAAGCTTGTATGACAAGATGACTCGTGTGAGCAGTACAATGAACACTGTGAAGGCAGCATTCTCAAAGTCAGTTATCTGGGCCTGCAGAGACAGGATGAGAACATACAAGATCTCCTTCCAAAGAATTCGGAGTCCAGATAACTGTGATGGTATACAAACCAGTGAACCACAGCTGGCCAAGACCCTAGTCCACCTTTCTGTAGTGCCAGCAATAACAGACTATTGTGCTCCATCAGTCTGAAGAGAGAATACCTTTCCAGGGTCCCTATCTGCACAGAAGTTAAAAGTCTTGGGTCCCTTTCAAGTTTTAAAGCATGCCACCCTTAACCCACTCCACATCCAGCACAATGCTGATGCTTCAACACCTTGTCACTGGCTATAAAGAACAACAGCTAGCAGTTCCAGAACAATCTGAAGAAAACAAGGTGAAATCTTCTGGAGGTAAATGGCAAAAATGTTTCATATTTTACACCAAAAGCACACCCGACGATTTACAGGAATACTCAGACTGCGTCAATGTAGAACATTGATATCATCGGAACACACAAGTACTCTACAATTTTCTTTATATTATAATTATGGCCCTTATGTCTCTCAATATGCTCTATCACTGTAAGTCTGCAGTTGTTAACTGAATGTATAGATCACATGAAAACTTACATACTGTGATATATTATTTTATTCAAGAACTTTCACAGGAACTTCACTCTTCAAGAATAATATTTTTTTTTTAATATCCACAAACACCTGACTCTAGTTTTTCTCAAATCTTTTTTGTGGACCACACAAGTCAGTATGAAAAAGTTAGAAAACACTAATTGGGGAGTGGGAGAATAGGTTTGAAAACAGTGATGCACTCTCTTGCCTAAGTAAGGGGCTGATGACCCCTACTGCTGCCTTCCAATCAACCCTGCTGTAAAAATGTGTACCTGACACACTATGCTGGGGGAAACCAAATCTTTGCTGGCCTGGAACGTGATGCTGCAACTGAATCATGTGAAAACTTCATATTCCATAAAGGTTAGTCCCAAAAAAAAAGAAGACATAATCCATGTCTACAACTTGTAAATGCAAAACTAAACAAAAGCACTTAAGAAAAATATAACAAGATGTCATTAGATAAGACATGAGGCTGAAGTTATGGACTTCTTATACCTTATATCCTTCCCATGCCGTTAAACGTCACATAGGGCTCGCAAAGTAGTTAGCCAATTTTTCCTGTCTTCGGCGAGTCTTTCAACCTCATCAAAGGATTTTATGCCTGTTAATTTGGCCTCTCTTAACAATGTCCTCTTCAGAGTTTCACGCGGTCTGCCTCTTTTTCTTCGGCCTGTTGTGTTCCACTTGTTTTGGGATTCTCTGATCATTTCTTCTCATCAAGTGACCAACATATGTCCATCTCCTTTTCCTGATCACTCATGAGATTGGTTGTTGTTCAGTCATCTGTCTTATCTCTGCATTGTTCTTGAATTCATTCCACTTGATGCCAAGTATTTTCCTTAGGCATTTGTTTTCAAAAGTCTAATTTCTTTTCTATTTCTTTAGTTGTTTTCCAGCTTTCACATGCATAAATGAGGGTGGATATTACATTTGAATTGAATAGTCTTAACTTGGTTAAGTTATGGACTGGGAGATGCAAAATCAGAAATACAATACCTCCATAGGTCTGAATTCCACTCTCCAGCCAATGTTTGAATTTGCTGGTGGGGGCTTGAATCTCATGGTCTGCCAGTTGGTGGACTGGATGTTCTGTTGAGCAAGAGCACCATTAATCAGCATGTTCTGCTGAGCGAGAAATCAACAGAGACATATATGACATTCTGTCTGATAATGATATCATCTGTTACTGTTACTTGCTCCTTTTCTAAAAATTAATGGTACAAGGACTGTACTTTTCTGGTTGATGGTGATGCTGTTCACCACACAGCACAATACCCAGTTCACCACACAGCACAATCCTCAGTTCACCACACATCACAATCCTCGGTTCACCACACATCACAATCCTCGGTTCACCACACATCACAATCCTCGGTTCACCACACATCACAATCCTCGGTTCACCACACATCACAATCCTCGGTTCACCACACATCACAATCCTTGGTTCACCACACAGCACAATCCTCAGTTCACCACACATCACAATCCTCGGTTCACCACACAGCACAATCCTCAGTTCACCACACAGCACAATCCTCGGTTCACCACACAGCACAATCCTCAGTTCACCACACAGCACAATCCTCGGTTCACCATACAGCACAATCCTCGGTTCACCATACAGCACAATCCTCGGTTCACCACACATCACAATCCTCGGTTCACCACACATCACAATCCTCGGTTCACCACATATCACAATCCTCAGTTCACCACACAGCACAATCCTCAGTTCACCACACAGCAAAATCCTCAGTTCACCACACAGCACAATGCTCAGTTCACCACACTCATTAGTCCCAGAATCAAGAAAAAAAAACACTGATTACCTCAAAGTGGTCTGTGTCATTTTCATCATCTTGGTTTTGTAATTTCTCATAAAACAGAGAGACAGGGTCTCGGATAAACAAATGTGCAATATGTCTGGCCAGTAAATCATCAACTCCTGTTAGAAAATGATGAAGAAAAAAAAAAGATGAATAATAATGCTGTATTCAGGTGTCAAATATGTATCTTCACATCAACATTTCTCTCACATGAGCTGCAGCTTTGCCCTGGTGAGAGAGACTGCTTGTCACCCAAGCCAGGCAGGTCTGAGGGTAAGCACAACTCAAACCCTGCTGTCTTGTAGGATGGATAAGGAAAGCTAAAAGATATGGAGTCAGGGTTGTACCACTAGGCCCCTGCTGTCTTGTAGGATGGATAAGGAAAGCTAAAAGCTATGGAGTCAGGGTTGTACCACTAGGCCCCTGCTGTCTTGTAGGATGGATAGGAAAGCTAAAAGATATGGAGTCAGGGTTGTACCACTAGGCCCCTGCTGTCTTGTAGGATGGATAAGGAAAGCTAAAAGATATGGAGTCAGGGTTGTACCACTAGCCCCCTGCTGTCTTGTAGGATGGATAAGAAAGCTAAAAGATATGGAGTCAGGGTTGTACCACTAGGCCCCTGCTGTCTTGTAGGATGGATAAGGAAAGCTAAAAGATATGGAGTCAGGGTTGTACCACTAGCCCCCTGCTGTCTTGTAGGATGGATAAGGAAAGCTAAAAGATATGGAGTCAGGGTTGTACCACTAGGCCCCTGCTGTCTTGTAGGATGGATAAGGAAAGCTAAAAGATATGGAGTCAGGGTTGTACCACTAGCCCCCTGCTGTCTTGTAGGATGGATAAGGAAAGCTAAAAGCTATGGAGTCAGGGTTGTACCACTAGCCCCCTGCTGTCTTGTAGGATGGATAAGGAAAGCTAAAAGCTATGGAGTCAGGGTTGTACCACTAGGCCCCTGCTGTCTTGTAGGATGGATAAGGAAAGCTAAAAGCTATGGAGTCAGGGTTGTACCACTAGGCCCCTGCTGTCTTGTAGGATGGATAAGGAAAGCTAAAAGCTATGGAGTCAGGGTTGTACCACTAGGCCCCTGCTGTCTTGTAGGATGGATAAGGAAAGCTAAAAGATATGGAGTCAGGGTTGTACCACTAGGCCCCTGCTGTCTTGTAGGATGGATAAGGAAAGCTAAAAGATATGGAGTCAGGGTTGTACCACTAGGCCCCTGCTGTCTTGTAGGATGGATAAGGAAAGCTAAAAGCTATGGAGTCAGGGTTGTACCACTAGGCCCCTGCTGTCTTGTAGGATGGATAAGGAAAGCTAAAAGCTATGGAGTCAGGGTTGTACCACTAGGCCCCTGCTGTCTTGTAGGATGGATAAGGAAAGCTAAAAGCTATGGCGTCAGGGTTGTACCACTAGGGCCCCTGCTGTTGAAGCAGCTCTGTTTTTTTTTCCCCCTCTTTTCTTCTTTGAGACAAAATTCAGGAAACTACTGTAACACTGTAACTAACCCCAGGGCCCTGTTTGGCCCTGCTTCCTACCAGCTCACACATAAATACTAACACTTTTCTATTCACAACTTCAACCTCTCTGTATGAAACTACAGTAACAGATGAAGTCCTCAACCTCTCTATATGAAACTATAGTAACAGATGAAGTCCTCATGTGAGCTATCTATACTCTCTCTCTTTCTGAGCCTTAAGTGCCCAGGGCACATGGGGCTTCCGCAAAGGTTTTCCACAAATGCCTGTCCTTTGCCTTTTTTTTTTTTTCACTCTTGTCCAGGTGAGCCCTCTATTGCTCAACATCCTCTCCATGTCTCTCTTGGTCTACCCTTACTTCTTTTCCCCTGTGATGTCCATCTTAGTGCTACCATCTTGGTAGTGAGTTGTCAGTCATTCAGAGCACATGTCCCAACCAAGACAGGCCAGTTTCTCTCTCTCTCTGAACCTTAAGTGCCCAGGGCACATGGGGCTTCCGCAAGGGTTTTCCACAAATGCCTGTCTTTCGCCTTTTTTTCTGCTCTTGCCCAGGTGAGCCCTCTATTGCTCAACATCCTTTCTGTTGTTCTTCTCCATGTCTCTTTTGGTCTACCCTTACTTCTGCTCCCCTGTGGTGTCCATCTTAGTGCTATTTTTGGTAGTGAGTTGTCAGTCATTCGGAGCACATGTCCCAACCATCGCCAGCGTCTTTCCTCAATAATTGTTGTCAGTGGTTTCATCTGCATTTCTGCCAATAAGATGTTATTTCTTATGGTGTTTGGCCAAAATATTTTTTTAATTCTACGTAAACATTTAGTCTGGAAAGAATTCAACTTGTTTTCTATGGTTTTGGTGATTTTCCAGCATTCACTTCCATAGAGTAGTACACTTAGAACATTACTCTTAAATATCCTGATTTTCATATTTATGCTTAGTTTATTTGATTTCCATATATTCTGTAGCATTGCAAAAGCCTGGTTTGCTCTAGTAAGTCTGCTGTTGATGTCCTCTGTGCTGTCTCCATTTTCTACTACTCTGCTGCCAAGGTATACAAATTCGTTGACCTCCTCCACTAACTTGTTATCTACTCTGAGTACATTTCTGTTGTTCACATTTTGCTTCATTAACTTTGTCTTTCCTATGTTGATCTTTAGTCCTATGTTGTTTGCATTCTGGGTTAACTTGTTTATTTTATCTTATCTTGCATATCTTTGTGACAGGCCAGTTTAGTAGACATAAAAGCCCTTGATGAGGTTGAAAAGCTCATCTAAAACAGGAAAACCTGGCGAACTACCATGTGAACCCTATGTGACGTTTAACAGCACAGGAAGGATGTAAGATGTAAGTAAGATTATATTCATAGGAGATTTTTTTTTTCAGCCATAATAATGGGGAAGAACAGACAAAAAGACCACACTAACATGGAGACTGACAGAGTATGGGTGTCTTGTCATTTGAAAAGATTATGACAACTTATTTCACAGAAAGAAGATACAGGTACAAAGAAATAGATCTTCCAAAACAAAAAAAAATGTATGATTGTTACTATGCTCAATCATGGTAATCAAAGACTTAGAATCAAGCAGGAGAGAAACTGGTTAGTAAAAGATGTCTCACAAAACTACCACAAATATCAGACATCTTCCTGCTTCAAAATTTTCTTCTAAACAAACAAACAAAAAAATTCAGCTAAACTTAACATTCTCTTTCTCCACAACCATATTCCCTCCCTACTAAGTTCTCATTAACTGTCTTGTAGGATGGATAAGGAAAGCTAAAAGATATGGAGTCAGGGTTGTACCACTAGGCCCCTGCTGTCTTGTAGGATGGATAAGGAAAGCTAAAAGCTATGGAGTCAGGGTTGTACCACTAGGCCCCTGCTGTCTTGTAGGATGGATAAGGAAAGCTAAAAGATATGGAGTCAGGGTTGTACCACTAGGCCCCTGCTGTCTTGTAGGATGGATAAGGAAAGCTAAAAGATATGGAGTCAGGGTTGTACCACTAGCCCCCTGCTGTCTTGTAGGATGGATAAGGAAAGCTAAAAGATATGGAGTCAGGGTTGTACCACTAGGCCCCTGCTGTCTTGTAGGATGGATAAGGAAAGCTAAAAGATATGGAGTCAGGGTTGTACCACTAGCCCCCTGCTGTCTTGTAGGATGGATAAGGAAAGCTAAAAGATATGGAGTCAGGGTTGTACCACTAGGCCCCTGCTGTCTTGTAGGATGGATAAGGAAAGCTAAAAGATATGGAGTCAGGGTTGTACCACTAGCCCCCTGCTGTCTTGTAGGATGGATAAGGAAAGCTAAAAGCTATGGAGTCAGGGTTGTACCACTAGCCCCCTGCTGTCTTGTAGGATGGATAAGGAAAGCTAAAAGCTATGGAGTCAGGGTTGTACCACTAGGCCCCTGCTGTCTTGTAGGATGGATAAGGAAAGCTAAAAGCTATGGAGTCAGGGTTGTACCACTAGGCCCCTGCTGTCTTGTAGGATGGATAAGGAAAGCTAAAAGCTATGGAGTCAGGGTTGTACCACTAGGCCCCTGCTGTCTTGTAGGATGGATAAGGAAAGCTAAAAGATATGGAGTCAGGGTTGTACCACTAGGCCCCTGCTGTCTTGTAGGATGGATAAGGAAAGCTAAAAGATATGGAGTCAGGGTTGTACCACTAGGCCCCTGCTGTCTTGTAGGATGGATAAGGAAAGCTAAAAGCTATGGAGTCAGGGTTGTACCACTAGGCCCCTGCTGTCTTGTAGGATGGATAAGGAAAGCTAAAAGCTATGGAGTCAGGGTTGTACCACTAGGCCCCTGCTGTCTTGTAGGATGGATAAGGAAAGCTAAAAGCTATGGCGTCAGGGTTGTACCACTAGGGCCCCTGCTGTTGAAGCAGCTCTGTTTTTTTTTTCCCCTCTTTTCTTCTTTGAGACAAAATTCAGGAAACTACTGTAACACTGTAACTAACCCCAGGGCCCTCTCTGGCCCTGCTTCCTACCAGCTCACACATAAATACTAACACTTTTCTATTCACAACTTCAACCTCTCTGTATGAAACTACAGTAACAGATGAAGTCCTCAACCTCTCTATATGAAACTATAGTAACAGATGAAGTCCTCATGTGAGCTAGCTATACTCTCTCTCTTTCTGAGCCTTAAGTGCCCAGGGCACATGGGGCTTCCGCAAAGGTTTTCCACAAATGCCTGTCCTTTGCCTTTTTTTTTTTCACTCTTGTCCAGGTGAGCCCTCTATTGCTCAACATCCTCTCCATGTCTCTCTTGGTCTACCCTTACTTCTTTTCCCCTGTGATGTCCATCTTAGTGCTACCATCTTGGTAGTGAGTTGTCAGTCATTCGGAGCACATGTCCCAACCAAGACAGGCCAGTTTAGTAGACATAAAAGCCCTTGATGAGGTTGAAAAGCTCATCTAAAACAGGAAAACCTGGCGAACTACGATGTGAACTCTATGTGACATTTAACAGCACGGGAAGGATGTAAGATGTAAGTAAGATTATATTCATAGGAGATTTTTTTTTTCGGCCATAATAATGGGGAAGAACAGACAAAAAGACCACACTAACATGGAGACTGACAGAGTATGGGTGTCTTGTCATTTGAAAAGATTATGACAACCTATTTCACAGAAAGAAGATACAGGTACAAAGAAATAGATCTTCTAAAACAAAAAAAAATGTATGATTGTTACTATGCTCAATCATGGTAATCAAAGACTTAGAATCAAGCAGGAGAGAAACTGGTTAGTAAAAGATGTCTCACAAAACTACCACAAATATCAGACATCTTCCTGCTTCAAAATTTTCTTCTAAACAAACAAACAAACAAACAAATTCAGCTAAACTTAACATTCTCTTTCTCCACAACCATATTCCCTCCCTACTAAGTTCTCATTAACTGTTATTAATTTAATTAATTTAATTTATTATTATTAATCCATCAAAATATTATTATTAATCCATCATTAATCCATCAAAGGATTTTATACCTACTAATTTGGCCTCTCTTAACAATATGTTGAATGGTTGACCTCTTTTTCTTCGGCCTGCTGTGTTCCACTTGATAGCTTGTTTTGGGATCTTCTGACTGTTTCTTCTCATTATGTGACCAATATACATCCATCTCTTTTTTCTGATCACTCATGAAACAGGTTGTTGTTCATTCATCTGCCTTTTCTCTGCATTGTTCTTGAATTCGTTCCACTTTATACCAAGTAGTTTTTTTTAGGCATTCGTTTTCAAAAAGAGTCTAATTTCTTGTTTATTTCTTTAGTGTTTTCCAGTTTTTGGACGCATAAATGAGGGCTGATATTACATTTGAACTGAATAATTTTAGCTTGGTTTTTGTGCTTATAACGTTTGAGTACCATATGTTCTCAAGATTCCTGAAGGTCAATGCTGCTTTTGCAATTCTAACTTCCTTTCTGGTGTCACCATCCTTGTCTACGCAGCTGCCGAGGTATGCAAATTGGTTTACTTCTCCAACGACTGTTCTTTCTACGTATATTTTTCCTTCTTGATTAAATAAAAAATATAGATATTTCCAGAAGAGACTGAAGTAATAATTCTACACTAATAATAAATATATACAGCACGGGATATAAATGTTACTTTCTTATTATCTTCTACTCTCTTCCATGCCAAACAGAAAATCAGTAACCAAACATTTACAAACAAATTCTAACACAATAAAGTACTTGATTTTTATTCACAGCTCAGCCTTTACATAAGAAAAGAGTGTTATATTTTACAAGCTACTGTTACTTCCTCTATAATACAGGAATTCTTCTAACTTCTCAACAATTACATTTTCAACTTTAAAAAAAAAAAAAACAAAAACAAAATCCCCTCCTAGTCATCATCTCACCTAAACTCTCCTCCTAGTCATCATATCACCTAAACTCTCCTCCTAGTCATCATCTCACCTAAACTCTTCTCCTAGTCATCATCTCACCTAAACTCTCCTCCTAGTCATCATCTCACCTAAACTCTTCTCCTAGTCATCATCTCACCTAAACTCTCCTCCTAGTCATCATCTCACCTAAACTCTCCTCCTAGTCATCATCTCACCTAAACTCCCCTCCAAGTCATCATCTCACCTAAACTCTCCTCCTAGTCATCATCTCACTTAAACTCTCCTCCTAGTCATCATCTCACTTAAACTCTCCTCCTAGTCATCATCTCACCTAAACTCCCCTCCTAGTCATCATCCCACCTAAACTCCCCTCCTAGTCATCATCCCACCTAAACTCTCCTCCTAGTCATCATCTCACCTAAACTCCCCTCCTAGTCATCATCCCACCTAAACTCCCCTCCTAGTCATCATCCCACCTAAACTCTTCTCCTAGTCATCATCTCACCTAAACTCTCCTCCTAGTCATCATCTCACCTAAACTCTCCTCCTAGTCATCATCTCACCTAAACTCTCCTCCTAGTCATCATCTCACTTAAACTCTCCTCCTAGTCATCATCTCACTTAAACTCTCCTCCTAGTCATCATCTCACCTAAACTCCCCTCCTAGTCATCATCTCACCTAAACTCCTCTCCTAGTCATCACCCCACCTAAACTCCCCTCCTAGTCATCACCCCACCTAAACTCCCCTCCTAGTCATCACCCCACCTAAACTCCCCTCCTAGTCATCATCTCACCTAAACTCCCCTCCTAGTCATCACCCCACCTAAACTCTCCTCCTAGTCATCATCTCACCTAAACTCCCCTCCCAGTCATCATCCCACCTAAACTCCTCTCCTAGTCATCATCTCACCTAAACTCCCCTCCTAGTCATCATCTCACCTAAACTCCCCTCCTAGTCATCACCCCATCTAAACTCTCCTCCTAGTCATCATCTCACCTAAACTCCCCTCCCAGTCATCATCCCATCTAAACTCCCCTCCTAGTCATCATCTCACCTAAACTCCCCTCCTAGTCATCATCCCACCTAAACTCCCCTCCTGTAATCCCTACAGGGGGAAGTGATCCCCCTAGCCTACAAACAAACAAAAAAACCTCTTACCCCCATCAGTGAGCTGCTTACAAAGCTCGTCATCCAGTGTAAGATCTATATCATTGTAACACCGACCCCACTGGGATATATAGCTGTCTATGGAATCATAACGAGACTTTGCTATCCTGTAGCGATCATCCTTCAGCGGCTGCAGAGAAAATGTACATGTGTAAGATACGCGCATCAAGATAGAAAAGAGTGCACCTCCCTTTTTCTTTGTTTAAAGTTGGACGTGCCAGTTTATTTACTGCCTGACAAGATGATTATTTCCCTTCAAACTGCAAACTTCACATCCTGACAGCTGATGCAGTGAAGATTTTTAGAAAACAACGGCCATGAAGTTGATCCAAGAGTTAGCAACAGTGACAATTTTTTTTTCCCTCAAGTTTCAACAACAGATATTTGATCTCTAGGTTACTTGGCAAGCTCCACCACCACTGAGAATGCACTGATCCTTTCCCTGTCAGAGCATTTTAGTAATGAAGTGGGTTGGGCACTCATCTCTTGTTGCAAGTCTGGTGACCTGAATCCAGCTGCAGATGATGGCCCAGCCACCCGGCTTTAAAAATTAGGTACCTGTCTCTTTCTGGGACTAGGAAAGGAAGGCAGGCCAGGCATGGCGCTGATCATATCACCTTCTAGTGTACCCACAGGTCAAGGCAAATATGAACACCAACACTATATTCCCCTAAGTGTCTCTATGGCGTGACAGGGTTACCTTTATCCCGGTTCTACAACCGCTACAGCCTGTTTCTGTGAGATATTTCATGAAATGTGTCCTTTCCAGAACACTGTCCCTCTCACAGCCTCTCTGAAAGCAATGCAGCTCTGCACAAGTTGACCAACACCTCAGAATGGCATATCCTGACTTTCTGTGATATCCTGAGCCCTCCTGCAACGAGGCTGCCCCTTTCCCCTTTTGCCAGACACTGCCTTCTGCTAAAAACCTCTCCAGATCATTATGCCTCCTGATGTGGCCAAAGTACCTCATCTTTCTAACTTTGCTGGTGTTTACAGTCCAGTTTTCTACAACACCTAATCCCATCACTGACTCTTCATTTGATTTCTTTCCATCCATGATATTCTAAGTGTGAGACATGACTGATAAAAATGTAAAGTCACACCATTAAGTGAAACTCACTGCAAAGTTCAAGCACTCAAATGTGTAGAAAAATATGATGCCACTTCCGTCACAGACACAGTCACAGTCACAGAGATTCACAGTCACAGGCAGTCACAGTCACAGAGATTCACAGTCACAGAGTCACAGTCACAGAGATTCACAGTCACAGGCAGTCACAGAGAGTCACAGTCACAGAGTCACAGGCAGTTACAGTCACAGAGTCACAGGCAGTTACAGTCACAGAGTCAGTCACAGGCAGTCACAGAGAGTCAAGTCACAGACAGTCAGTCACAGAGAGTCACAGTCACAGGCAAGTCACAGGCAGTCACAGTCACATCACAGAGTCACAGGCAAGACACAGTCAGTCACAGTCACAGGCAAGTCACAGTCACAGGCAAGTCACAGTCACAAGCATCATAGCCACAGTCAGGGACTGGAAGAAATGTATTATTTCTTAAAGAGTCAAGCATTTTGGGGGGGGGGGGGCGGGCCTTGTGACTTTGATGATGTGGTCATTGAGGTGGGCTGCATGACACCATGGTCTTCGTGGGCTGCATGACACCATGTTCTTCGTGGGCTGCATGACACCATGGTCTTCACTTAACAAAGAATGATGATTATGACAATGGTGAGTTGCTGTGATGATGACACTGATATGATGACAATGACATATGTTAACATCCTGACATCACTCACCCTGAGTCCTCTTTCTTCCTCAGTCCTGTCATCCACAGATGCTGAGATCACTGGCCACCTGGTATCGATGTCTGACAGATAACCTCTATATATAGGAGAGCTTGCACTGAGAGCCAGCTGTAAGAAACATAAAACATGACAATCATAAATTCTGGATGAAAACACATTAACCTGGTGTTAACTGGTACAAAGTCACATATACTTATGATAATGATAAATTTTCATTAGACATTTAGCATTAACAGAAAGATACTTCATTACTGTTTGCCATTTTCATTTTCCACTTTTTATCAATGTAACTGGGTAAAGCTGGGGTGACCATCCCCAACCCAGCACATCACAGGTGGCAGATGATGAAAGTCCTCCAGATATGGAGGATCCCTGTGAATAAGGATTTACCCAAATAAGCAGGTGCGGACCAACTGGCAGTAGTCTCAGAGAGAGAGGTGAGGTGGTAGGTGGTTCTACTACTCCTATAAAATGCCTCATGTACTCAGTGAAGGGAATACCAGGTGGGTAAGAGGCGCCTTAAAACCTCTCGCTCCCACTGCCTTGCGGATAGGACAGGGAGTCCAAAGGCTAGCGGAGAGTCCGTACACAAACCGACAGAAGGCAACAGGAAACCACTATTGTAGCTCCCAAGAACAATTATGCTTGTTCAGAGTAATAGATTTGTCATGAACAACGTTAATGGATGGTCCTCTGGAACAGCCTCATCCAGTAGGTCACGAGTCACAAGTGAGGCCATATCATCATCAAGCTACTGGTGGCAAAACTAACAAGTTTAAATTAGCAACATGGAATGTTAGAACTTTATTCCAGGCTGGAAAATTAGGAAAATATAAAGAAGGAAATGGAAAGGATGAAGATCAACATACTAGGAATGAGTGAAGTTAGATGGACAGGTGCAGGGAAGATAAACTCTGATAAATATACAATAATATAGTCAGGAGGTGAGAAACATGAATGAGGAGTTGGAATAATATTCGATGAGCAAACAGCAAGGACAAATGCAGGATATTTGAACATCTTGGACCGAGTCCTGCTAGCCCAACTGAAAGGACAACCAATTAACATAAATATTATACAAGTGTACACTCCAACATCTGAAAGTTCTGAAAAAGATGTACAGCTATTTTATAATGACATAGAGACAGCACGAAAACACACAAAGTCACATGAAGCTACTATAGTCATGGGAGATTTTATGCCAAAGTTGGTAATGTAAGAACTTCAGACATCATTGGTGACTATGAACTGGGGGAGAGGAATGACAGAGGTAGTAAATTAATTGAATGGGCAAGAATACACAGCATGGTTGTAGCAAACACCTGGTTTAAACAACATCCTCGAAGACTGGCAACGTGGTGCAGCCCAGACAAAAAGACTTTTAACCAGACAGATGTATTAATCAACAACCTATTCCGGAATGCATTACTGACAACAAAAAGGAGCTGACTGCAATAGTGACCACGACCCATTCCAAGGAAAAATTAGAATAAAGCTAAAGAAAGCAGGCAGAAAAGTGAGAAACATCAAACTGAATACAGAACTCTTTAAAAACGATAAAAAACTGCGAGAACAATAAAGAGTTATTATAACAAATAGATACAATGCAATAGCAAAGATAAATAGTATAGATAAACAATGGGCAATGTTAAGAGATTCTATCCACCAAACTATTAAGGAGATCATACCACTGAAAAAAAAGCCCCTAAAAATAAATGGATGACAGATGACATCTTAGGACTGATGGACAAGAGTAGGAGTACAAATAACCAAGAAAAATATAGGAGGATAAATAAAGAAATAAGACGCAAATGCAGAGCAGCAAAGGAAGTTTGGTTAAATGAACAGTACAGACAAATAGAGGACTTCCATAATAAAGACAGCAAAAACATGCACAAACGAATTAGTGAACTCACAGGCAGGAAGACAAAATGTACCACAGGATGCCTTAAATCAAAAGAAGGTAAAATCTTAATGGGAAAAGACATTGTGGACAGGTGGACAGAGTACATCGGTGAGCTATATGGAGGAGAAAGACTAGAATTAACACCAGACACTGACAACTGTGGTGGACCACCAATACTTGAAGATGAAATCATAGATGACATCAAACACATGAAGAAAGGAAAAGCGACTGGGCCTGATAATATAACAATAGAAGAAATAGAGGCACTAGAGGAGATAGGAATAAAAATAATAACCAAGTTACTGAATGACATTTACAACAGTGGTTATATGCTCAGTGACCTGTTTAAATCCACAATTATAGCATTACCAAAGAAACCAGGTGCAAAGGAATGTGATGACTACCGGACTATCAGCAATTCATGTCACATAATGAAGCTACTTCTGAGAATTATTATGAGAAGAACAAGGAAAAAGATAAAAATGGAAATAGCCGATGAACAGTTTGGATTTGTTGAAGGAAAGGGAACACACAGTGCCATTTATGCTTTACGAACACTAACAGAATGAGCATTAGAATGAACGAACATACTTTATTTTCAAAAGGTTAAGAATTGTCTGACATCCTGCCCTTCATCATACAACTTTCACCCAGTCACAGTCATTCAGCATTTGTTAATGAGCATAATAATCATGAAGACACATTAAATGATTACATAAATAAATAATAAACCTATCTCATGTCCATACACTCTACACTCTGATTTATGCAACATCATGAAATAAACTTGCATTCTTACATTCATTCAAAACCAACAAATTTATAGAAAAGCTGTTAAAAAAAAAAAACAATCGAGCCATACTTTAAACTACTTTAGACTATGCTTAGGAAGGCATAGAGTCCATTTTAAACAGATGTTGACAAAGTTTAAAGTTATAAGAACTAATATTACTTATAAGTTTTACATGAATTGGTAGGGTATTCCAAAGGTGGGCAGCTGAGTAAGAGAAGCTTTTTTTAAACAAGTCAAGCCTTAGTTTTGGGAGAATACAATTGCTTAAGCGTTGACTGTGTTTTGGGTTGGATTTGAACAATGATCAAAGATAGGGTGGAACATTGTGTGATAGAATTTTATGAATTAACTTGGCCCTGTTGAAAAGAAATCTCTTCTTGAGGGGTAGAATATCAAGATGTTTGTCCTTATTTGTAATACGTGCTGCATGTTTGTCATCTTCAAGCTTTACTGTTTGTTTTTGAAGTGAGTAAAGTCTTTTCATGTTTGACATGGAACAACCATCCCAGACTGTGGAACAGTACTCCAAGTGTGTTTGTATCTGTGACATGTAGTATATTTTTCTGGTGTCTATGTCAAGAAAATGTTTAATTTTAGTAAATTGGTAAACTATTTGTGCAGTGAGTTTGGTTAGATTGTCTGGTTGTCAATCATGAGATCTAGAGTTTTATGTTCACTAACATTCTCTATCTGTGAAGTTCCAGCATGGAGCTGTAGTATTGTTGTTGGTGAATTTGTTAATTTCTGTCTTGTAATGAGCATGGATTTTGTTTTGCTAGTGTTTATGAGCATTATGTTGTTGCTCCAGTTAGAAGTACAGAAAGATCTCTACTTATGCTTCATTGATTACACCAAGGCATTCAGCAAGGTGAAACATAATGAAATTATTCAAATGCTTGAAAACATCAATATAGACAGCAAAAGACCTGAGGATTGTAAAACATCTATACTGGCAGCAAGAAGCAGCAATTCGAGCTGAAAATAAAACTGGAAAATAACCTATGACATAGCCTTAGCTTAATTCTGAAATGAAGAAATGCCTTTACACCTGATTCTGAAATGATGACATGGCTTTAACCTGATTCTGAAATGATGACATGGCTTTAATCTGATTCTGAAATGATGACATGGTTTTAGCCTGATTTTTAAATGATGACATGGCTTTAGCTTTATTCTGAAATGGTGCCATCATGGTTTGTACTCCACCATTGGCATCAGTAACTAGCAGCTTCAACTTCACAATTATGGTGAGATACAACTGCATGCAATCGAAACCAAAAAAAAAAAAAACAAAACAAAGGCACTGAAAGCGATCTTCTGAAGACTTGTATCATAATTTCTTCTATAACTAAAACACAGAACACATTCTCACCATAATAGGACACATAACAGCCAGTTGGTCATACAGAGTCTTGGCTTCATCTATGTTGCATGCTTGGAAAGTGACCTGCAGACAACAATTGCCCATGCCAAACCCCATACAGTCCATGTAGATGTGGTCTGGCTTTCTGGCTTTAGCGCTCGACCCATCATCCCTCAGTGCTGAGAAGTCCTCAATGAATGGGGATGGAGTGTTGACATCTTTGTAAACTGTTAAGCAGACAAAGGCCACTCATAATCTTAAAGCCTGCATGAATTTGATGGGTATAAAACTGATTTAATATGTGAGAAAAAGGGGACAAAATTGTCCTCATTCCACACAAGCTACCTAATTTTGTGAAAATTTTCCATTCCCAGATCATAAGTTATACATGCATGTTCACTCAAAGATCATTCATACGACTCTAGCAAGGAAGAAGTGAATGGTCGTTAGTAAATCTCATTAATTTCCCTAGAAAAGCTGTGCAATACACATCTAAAGGAAAACAGAACTGACACCAAACAAGGACAACCTGGTAAAGAACATGGACATAATGCAACACAGACGAGGAACCATACAAAGAACAATTACAGACTTTAAAGAGAATATGTTGCTACCCTATAAGGCATCTTAAGGTCCACTTCTGTGCTTAAATATCTACCAAAAGTCATTCCCTCTTTAAACCAGTTGATTAAGAAAAAAACAGAACAAGTCACATGTTCTATGCTAAAAATAGCAACCAAGAACACTAATTAGGCCTAAGAAACACAGTAACACTTCCAAACAAAAAAAGAACAAAAACACCGGTTACAATTAACCCTGCCTGCCCCAGATTCCCATTACACTCTTTACATGCAAAGTACAACATGGATTGCTATTTAGGAAACTACAGCTATATGTTACTGAAACACAGCAAATGTCTGAAACGTGAGATGCACCAAAGAATTCTGAGGCCTCATTACTCCATGGCTGTAAATCCTTCTTCATTCATTCCTTATCTTCTCCTGATAGCTTATCTCTGTTTACCTCGCAGCAGTTCAACACTTCCAAGGTCTTCGGTCTCAAACCATTCCTTTCCCCTACAATGCTTATTCTCCTAGCTCTGTTATTACTATCATAGTCCTCTTTTTTTCCTTAATGGTCTCCATTACCACTAATCTTTCTGTATTATGAAATGCACTTTTAGCTAATGACTTCTTTAAATAATTCATATCCACTGGTTCTTCAAGACACTGTGATCTAGTGTCCCTGTAAACAGGCTATCCGTATCACAGGCTAAGTGAAACAAAGACCAAATACTTTCAAGAAAACAGCCATGCTATGGATATTTGTCAAAAAAAAACAGAAGAAGAGACCAACTATGGATAACCGGGTAAAGACCTGTTGAAGTTGAGATGTATGGCACATAATACATGTATGGTGCCACAAGAAGACCAGCTGCAGGCCACAAGAACTGGACAGGATTGGTACTGCCCTGTCAGAATCACAGCTTCATCACAACGAAAACAAGACTTGACAGAAGTACCTACTGAGATTAATTCTGTAATGGCCAGAAATAATTCTCTTCACTTTTCTTAATTTTGGTTAATACATCTGCATGCTCCACTTCTTTGTTATACTGAAGTGTACAAGTTTCCAACATACATGACTATATGCCTGGGACAGAATGAAGGCTGTGTTTGAGTGATAGTATAGTTGGTGAGTCAAAGCTGGTTAGGTTAATCTGTTAACATAGTTGGTGAGTCAGAGCTGGTTAGGTTAATCTGTTAACATAGTTGGTGAGTCAGAGATGCTTAGGTTAATCTGTTAACATAGTTGGTGAGTCAGAGCTGGTTAGGTTAATCTGTTAACATAGTTGGTGAGTCAGAGCTGGTTAGGTTAATCTGTTAACATAGTTGGTGAGTCAGAGATGCTTAGGTTAATCTGTTAACATAGTTGGCGAGTCAGAGCCGGTTAATCTTAGCTGGTGAATGACAGTCAGTGAATAACAGCTGGTTAACCAGACTTCACAAATTGATGCTAAATGTCATCCAATGCATGCTAAAGCTAAATGTCACCCAACAAAACTAAAGCCAAATGTCATCGGATACAAACTAAAGCTAAATGTCACCCAACTTTCGCTAAGGCTAAATGTCACTCAACATGCGATAAGGATAAATGTCACTCAACACAAACTAAAGCTAAATATTAACTAACACAAACTGAAGCTAAAAGTCATCCAACACAAATTAAAGCTAAATGTCACCCAACACAAACTAAGGTTAAATGTCACCCATCACAAACTATAAAGCTAAAGGTCACCCAACACAAACTAAAGCTAAATGTCACTCAACACAAACTAAAGCTAAATGTCAACCAACAAAACTGAAGACAAAAGTCATCCAACACAAACTAAAGCTAAATGTCACCCACCACAAACTAAAGCTATATGTCATCCAACACAAACTAAAGCTACATATTATCCAACAAAAGGTAAGGCTATGTGCTAGAAATCTCACTCAAAAGATAAACCTTGATGACCTATTTTGCAAACTACTGGAGAAGAGTACTGGAATTTTTTTTCTAGACACCCCCTTTCAATGTTTTCAATCACTGGTTACTTGACAATATCCCTGTGCATGTGAACTTGACACTAACACCGGAAGCCTGTCATGAAGTTCCTGAACACAGGCGCCAAGTTGGATTATGAGCAGGCTAAGATAACTCTCCCAGATTTCTAACCCTTTCCACCTGGAACAAATGTAACTTGGAAAAAGCATATAAGTCTTCATCTCACTTGGGATGTTGATAGCAACTTTTTCTCCTCTTCTGCTTCGGATATTTCTTGTCAAGGTCCTGATGGTGGAGCATTTAAAAAAAAAAAAAAAACAGTAAATAAGACAGAAATCATAAAAAAGCACAAAGAAAAACAGCTTACATGTAACAAGTAAAAGAGATATTAACTGGAACTGGAACATTTTATGACTAGTTAAACTATCTTACACGTCAAACTTTTAGTTTATATCACATTGAAGGTTATAATGTTAATTACAGGTTTTGTGTTTGTTTTTTTTTGTACTTATTCATTCTGGACTTAGGCTAAGTGTGCCACACCCTGCAGGTATTGTACATATTCTCTTAGATTCCCTTACCCGTTATTGTGAATCATAAAGTGTAGATTCCCTTACCCATTACTGTGAATCATAAAGTGTAGATTTCCTTACCCATTATTGTGAATCATAAAGTAAAGATTCCCTTACCCATTATTGTGAATCATAAAGTGTAGATTTCCTTACCCATTATTGTGAATCATAAAGTAAAGATTCCCTTACCCATTATTGTGAATCATAAAGTAAAGATTCCCTTACCCATTATTGTGAATCATAAAGTGTAGATTTCCTTACCCATTATTGTGAATCATAGTGTAATATTCTAAAAAAGTTTAGAATAAGAGAAGAAGAAAAGAATGTCTCCAGTAATAGCTGACAAGACAACGGTCAATGAAAACACAAGGTTCATGTCTCCAGTGATAGCTGACAAGACAACGGTCAATGAAAACACAAGGTACATGTCACCCAACACAAACTAAGGTTAAATGTCACCCATCACAAACTATAAAGCTAAAGGTCACCCAACACAAACTAAAGCTAAATGTCACTCAACACAAACTAAAGCTAAATGTCAACCAACAAAACTGAAGACAAAAGTCATCCAACACAAACTAAAGCTAAATGTCACCCACCACAAACTAAAGCTATATGTCATCCAACACAAACTAAAGCTACATATCCAACAAAAGGTAAGGCTATGTGCTAGAAATCTCACTCAAAAGATAAACCTTGATGACCTATTTTGCAAACTACTGGAGAAGAGTACTGGAATTTATTTTTCTAGACACCCCCTTTCAATGTTTTCAATCACTGGTTACTTGACAATATCCCTGTGCATGTGAACTTGACACTAACACTGGAAGCCTGTCATGAAGTTCCTGAACACAGGCGCCAAGTTGGATTATGAGCAGGCTAAGATAACTCTCCCAGATTTCTAACCCTTTCCCCCTGGAACAAATGTAACTTGGAAAAAGCATAAGTCTTCATCTCACTTGGGATGTTGATAGCAACTTTTTCTCCTCTTCTGCTTCGGATATTTCTTGTCAAGGTCCTGATGGTGGAGCATTTAAAAAAAAAAAAAAACAGTAAATAAGACAGAAATCATAAAAAAGCACAAAGAAAAACAGCTTACATGTAACAAGTAAAAGAGATATTAACTGGAAATGGAACATTTTATGACTAGTTAAACTATCTTACACGTCAAACTTTTAGTTTATATCACATTGAAGGTTATAATGTTAATTACAGGTTTTGTGTTTGGTTTTTTTTTTGTACTTATTCATTCTGGACTTAGGCTAAGTGTGCCACACCCTGCAGGTATTGTACATATTCTCTTAGATTCCCTTACCCATTATTGTGAATCATAAAGTGTAGATTCCCTTACCCATTATTGTGAATCATAAAGTGTAGATTCCCTTACCCATTATTGTGAATCATAAAGTGTAGATTTCCTTACCCATTATTGTGAATCATAAAGTGTAGATTTCCTTACCCATTATTGTGAATCATAAAGTGTAGATTTCCTTACCCATTTACTGTGAATCATAAAGTGTAGATTTCCTTACCCATTATTGTGAATCATAAAGTAAAGATTCCCTTACCCATTATTGTGAATCATAAAGTGTAGATTTCCTTACCCATTATTGTGAATCATAAAGTAAAGATTCCCTTACCCATTATTGTGAATCATAAAGTAAAGATTCCCTTACCCATTTATTGTGAATCATAAAGTGTAGATTTCCTTACCCATTATTGTGAATCATAGTGTAATATTCTAAAAAAAGTTTAGAATAAGAGAAGAAAAGAATGTCTCCAGTGATAGCTGACAAGACAACGGTCAATGAAAACATGAGGTACATGTCTCCAGCAATAGCTGACAAGACAACGGTCAATGAAAACACGAGGCACATGTCTCCAGTAATAGCTGACAAGACAACGGTCAATGAAAACATGAGGCACATGTCTTATAGTAATAGCTGACAAGACAACGGTCAATGAAAACACGAGGCACATCTTTCTTGTCCGTCTTACTTGAATCTGACATGTCCTTGGTTTATTGCTTCATCAGGGAAGAACAATGACTTAGAGACACCATCTACTGGATCAGGCTGGGCAGGAGGACTTGTAAACACTCCACAACCTAACCTGTACAGAGGCAAATAAAAACAGCCTAACATCATGTTTGTGTCAGTATCAAATTAACTCTTATCTTAATGCTTTCTACATAAATAGCTGTATAAAGTTTTATTTTTTAAAATCATCATCATCATCGCCTTTCACCCTCTTGAGAGCATAGGCCACGGATAAAGGTCTCTTTGGATTCCATGCTTTGCTTCACAAATGTCATTTTTGTCTTGGCCATAATAAAATCAGTCTCTCTTTACTTAACTGCTGGACCTTGTATAATGCTTTTGTAATTTCCCCTCTCCATCTCCTGCGTGGGCGGCCTCTTCCTCTGTTACCTACAAATCTTAGTGTGAATGTCTTCTGTGATATACAGTCTGGCGGTAACCACATAGCATGGCCAAACCATTTGACTTGCTGTTTCTGGATATAGTGTAATACTGGTGTTACTTCAACCTTTGCCCTGATGGTGTTATTTCTTACTTGGTCTCTTCTTGTCACATTTAGCACTCTCCTTAAACATCTCATTTCTGACATGATGATTTTCTTTTGTTCTTGGCCATGTCCTGTGTTTCTGCCCTAAAATTGTTGATCTGGTCCCTGAGGTTGGGATTTTGCAGGCGTGCATACAAGGATCCACTGCTTAGGTTGCTGATCCAGAGGTCCACCCACTTCTGTCTGCACCCAACAACTGAGGGGTGACATGAGATACTCCGTCAACATTCTAAGCTCAGATTGTCATTTTACTTTCTCATAACACTTCAGTTACAACTGCTATAAAACTTCACATAATTATAAAAACACAGAAATGATCTACAAGACACTCATTATTTTTTAAAATTCCCATTTCCGTGCCATTAAGGCATATTGGGAAATATGCAGCTTAAAAAAAAGTATAAATGACATTTTAGTCTGCAGTAAGTCCTGTACAAGTCTGCTATATAAGAGAAATTTAAAATTTGACAAGATATATTTAGTTCTTGCTGTGTATAAAATTCTTTTACATAATGTCAAATCTCTAAAAACAATAATTTTAAGATCAAAGGCGCAAAGGTTCAAAATTCAGACTCTGGCATCAATGCAATCAGGACAGCCCCACATATGCCCCGCCGCACACCATGGCACCCATCACAAGACCATGTAATTTAAGATCATTATCACTGCACGCCAGTTAAAATCCACTGGTGCCCTGATCTTAATGACCGGAAAAGGGTCATGACACTGTCAAAGCAATCAACTCCTAAGGGAAGCAAGATGAACACATAAAGAAACAGCAACGCTCACAGTACCTGGGGAAAACTGTCAAGGACAAAGGAACCTCGTCGTCTTTGAGCTCAGCTTTAATTTCCTGCCGCCTGCATAAATCCATCAAAGAAAATGTTTCTGTTAGCTTGATGCAAGCTGATGCTGCCATGTAAATTAATAAACTGGGAATGTTAATGACACATGTGAAGCTGATTATCTCCCAAAGTTCTGTTTTAAAAATGTTCAAATAAACTACACACAGTATAGTGTATATCATCACTATCGTAGATACTGAAAAGGCAAAGATCAAGGAAATCAATGTGAAAGAATAAAAGCCACTTGTAAATATAAAAACAAATGAAAAGAAAAAAACTACTAAAACACATGAAATATTTCATGCACATGGAACACATGACAACAGACAATGGAACACATGACCACAGACAATGGGACACATGACTACAGACAATGGGACACATGACTACAGACAATGGGAGACATGACTACAGACAATGGGACACATGACAACAGACAATGGGAGACATGACTACAGACAATGGGATACATGACAAAAGACAATGGGACACATGACAAAAGACAATGGGACATATGGCAAAAGACAACGGGACACATGAAATGAAAACAGCAGAATAAGATTGACTATAAGCACCTCCAACATAATGAAAAAAAAAAAGATTCCTAGACTGGACAGCAAAAATAACTAATGGAGAATGTATGAGAAGAGCTGGAGAGACAAAAACATCTTGTCAAAACAATAAGAGAGAGACAGTGTACTTTCATAGGACATGCAATGAGAAGAGGGGGCATTGAAAATATTCTTGTTGTTATAATATTTTCAATGCCCCTTGTAAGAAGAGCCAGGGGAAGAACAAGATAAATGACACTGGACAGTTATGTTATTATATTAAACTCCTGACATTCTAATGGTCAAGACTCCCAGAGGTCTTGTTAGCTGCTTTTTTATTTTTTGTCCCGTCCTGATTTTCCAATTGGCATTGCACTTCACAGTGTATCTTTGAAGTTTAGCCAAGGAGGACTGATATTGGTTGTGACAAACAAAATTATTTAAGTTCTCAATGCTTGTTTCGCACGCTCCGCAGCCAGCATGAGGTCTTTTCTGCTGCTTCTGAACGGCTTTTCAATGTTGCTCATGCCTGACCCTTCATGCCCAATTGCTTACATAGGTCATATGCCAATGTTTGCTACAAATCCTCTCGCTCCCACTTCTACAGTTGCTGCTTCTGCCCCGACTCCTGCCTGTAAGAAACTCCAACCAGGCAATGTGCATGCTCCACATTCTCGTACAAGTAAACTTTCCATACAAAGTTCAGTGAGTTTATCTCAAACATAAGACCTAATTTGATTTGAAAAAAGAAAAAAATTATATACAGATCAGTCTGACAGTAAGATAAGTCTCAGACTCTACAGATAACATGAGAAAGATAAAACAAATAAGGCTGGCTATCTGAACAAAGAGACAAAGGAAAAACTGTCTCAGATTTAGGTCATGTAAAAATAGCCAGGTTGTGAACTTTTTATACAATGTTTACAACTTTAGTCTCAACTGAAGCTCAGAAAATAAGGGACCAGTGCAGTAGGTCAATTCTTCGTTGCTTGTGTTGGACTACTTAATGGAAATTTGTTGGTTTATTTTTTAAACTTTTCTGCTGTTCGAGACACTATATTCTGCCTTACACGATACCAGTCATAGATACTCTTGTTACAACTCAATAATGTTTGAAAATGAGGAACAAATGAACGAACAAACTTTATAGTCTCAAAGGATGAAGAATTAAGCATGTTGGCACATCTGACACTTTGCCCCTTTATCTCTCAGCTTTCATTCACACACAGTCATTCAATATCAGTATAGTACTAGCATTACAATCATATAAAAGCAATATTAATTATGATCTGAAAAATATTACACCCAAGCAAAACATTACGGTTTCCTTCTCTGCAACGAGAAATTCTATCACAATTCGTTGCTTATACCACAAGTTGCTAACATGCTCCATTTCAACGGTTAGGGCAGCCACATTCTTTGGCCAGTTGCGGTGTAATTTGGTTCACACAATCGGCACATGCCATATTTAAAGTGTGCAAAATTTCATGCTTCTATACTCATTATTAACTGAAAAAAAAAATTATGTGGTGTATTACTTTATGAACGCCCCTCGTAGCATTAAGAACTTAAAAAACTGACACATAAAAGAACAGTTGCTGGGTTCAGAGAATCGAAGAATCAATAAGTGGCGATAAAGAGCTGCATGAAGTAATGATGGCATATTTATCTGGACTGATAAACCAGATCTGCTCCAACCTCCTTGCTGCTCAAACTGACAGGTTTGGAGCCTGGATAATGAGTCAATGGTGGTGGAGTCTACCAAGAAGTTTCTTTTGTGGGTCCACTCCGGGTCTTGAAGCCAGGCACTGTAATGTACTGTCAGGAGTTGGGAGAGTCAGAAGCACTTTTGAGTGAGTGTCACGAGAGAAGCCTCGTGTAGTGTGGGACTCAGTAAATAAAACCCCCAATTAGCATGAGTGTCAGGAGAGAAGCCTCGTGTAGTGTAGGAGTCAGTAAATAAAACCCCCAATTAGCATGAGTGTCAGGAGAGAAGCCTCGTGTAGTGTAGGAGTCAGTAAATAAAACCCCCAATTAGCATGAGTGTCAGGAGAGAAGCCTCGTGTAGTGTGGGAGTCAGTAAATAAAACCCCCAATTAGCATGAGTGTCAGGAGAGAAGCCTTGTGTAGTGTGGGACTCAGTAAACAATACCCCCAATTAGCATGAGTGTCAGGAGAGAAGCCTTGTGTCGTGTGGGACTCAGTAAACAATACCCCCAATTAGCATGAGTGTCAGGAGAGAAGCCTCATGCAGAGTGGGAGTCAGTAAATAAAACCCCCAATTAGCATGAGTGTCAGGAGAGAAGCCTCATGCAGAGTGGGAGTCAGTAAATAAAACCCCCAATTAGCATGAGTGTCAGGAGAGAAGCCTCATGCAGAGCGGGAGTCAGTAAATAAAAGCCCCATTTATGAGGTCAGAACTGGATGAGGACAGTATTAAAAAAAAAAAAATGAGGACTCTGGACTAGGAGCAATTCTGGGCAGCCAGAGGCATTGTCTAAGTCACCAGAAGTGCACAAGAAAGATTCTGATTTGCAGATGTGTAGTTTTAAAAAAAAAAAAAACGAGTGAAAATTCAGGCACATCAATTATGTGGCCTTGGCTCCCTGCTGTGCCTTGGCCAGCCAAATAACTCCTTAAATAGAATCTCTTTCTCTCTGAACCTTAAGTGCCCAGGGCACATGGGGCTTCCGCAAGGGTTTTCCACAAACGCCTGTCCTTCGCCTTTTTTTCTGCTCTTGCCCAGGTGAGCCCTCTATTGCTCAACATCCTTTCTGTTGTTCTTCTCCATGTCTCTTTTGGTCTACCCTTACTTCTGTTCCTCTGTGGTGTCCATCTTAGTGCTATTTTTGGTAGTGAGTTGTCAGTCATTCGGAGCACATGTCCCAACTATCGCCAGCGTCTTTCCTCAATAATTGTTGTCAGTGGCTTCATCTGCATTTCTGCTAATAAGATGTTATTTCTTATGGTGTTTGGCCAAAATATTTTTCTAATTCTTCATAAACATTTAGTCTGGAAAGAATTCAACTTGTTTTCTATGGTTTTGGTGATTTTCCAGCATTCACTTCCATAGAGTAGTACACTTAGAACATTACTCTTAAATATCCTGATTTTCTATGTATGCTTAGTTTTTTAGATTTCATATAGTCTGCAGCACTGCAAAAGCCTGGTTTGCCTTAAACAGAATACTATTCACTAATTTTAGCTCACAAGGCTTGCTGTTCTGCACTCACCCTACAACCTATAAACTCTAATTTTTGCTCCCAAGGCTTGCTGTTCTGCACTCACCGTACAACCTATAAACTCTAATTTTAGCTCACAAGGCTTGCTGTTCTGCACTCACCCTACAACCTATAAACTCTGTCATCTCCTCATAATGACATCTCACTGTCATTGGATGTTATGTCCTAAACATGTTTTATTTAATCCTCTCACTGCTGTAATCTTCTTCCTAATCTATCTCCCTGGAACATGTTTTATTTAATCCTCTCACTGCTGTAATCTTCTTCCTAATCTATCTCCTGTAATCTTCTTCCTAATCTATCTCTCTGGAACATGTTTTATTTAATCCTCTCACTGCTGTAATCTTCTTCCTAATCTATCTCCTGTAATCTTCTTCCTAATCTATCTCTTGTAATCTTCTTCCTAATCTATCTCCTGTAATCTTCTTCCTAATCTATCTCCTGTAATCTTCTTCCTAATCTATCTCCTGTAATCTTCTTCCTAATCTATCTCCTGTCTTCTTCTGCTTCTTCTTCTTTGTTCGCACTGACTGTCTATATCTGCAGTCCTGTCTCTTGGATAAATTTCACTGTTTTTTGTAATTCATGTATGGAACCATAGAGCTTATCTTCTTTAGTGGTTTCACTGGGCCAGTAATTATTTCTCAGTGTCTCGTAGTTGATGCAGTTCTGGAGGATATGTTCCACAGTTTGGGGCACCTGGGCACGTGTACATAGATTAGTAGTACCAACCTTAAACTTTGTATACATATGACTTCGGAGTCGGCTGTGTCCTGTTCGGAGACGGAAGATGGTGACTTGTTCCTTTCTGTTTAGCATGTGATAGTCATCATGTGGTGGGTTTGTGGCTTCTTGTAGGTTTTTATCATGCTTTTCTTCTGATTATAAGTGATTGGTATGTCTGGTTGCTCCATTTCAGTGCCCTCTTTGGCCAGATGGTCAGCTTTCTCATTGCCTTGTGTCCCACAGTGGGAGGGAATCCATTGCAAAGTGACTCCATGTTGTAAGCCAATTTTTGACAAGGCATCCTTAAGGTCTGGTAGTTTGTTGCACTGAAGAGCCTCCAGTACTGATCTTGCATCTGTGAGAATTACTACAGGACATATATCAGTTCTGGAGTCTGATAGTTTTTCAACTGCAGCAATAATTGCCCTAACTTCTGCATCAAAGTTGTTGCAGTATTTACCAGTGGGTATGGAAATCTTGTCAATGGTGTTGTTTGGATATTCAATATATGCTCCTGCCCCTCCATTCTTTATGGCATTATGTACAGATCCATCTGTATACACACGTATCCAGGTGTCACATGGATATTTGTCATCTAGAACACTAAGTGTGGCTGTTGATCTTACAAGACTGCTCTGCATCTCACCATTCTGCACACCTTTCACTTCAGTCTGAATGTGGGACTCAGTAAATAAAACCCCCAATTAGCATGAGTGTCAGGAGAGAAGCCTCGTGTAGTGTGGGAGTCAGTAATTAAAACCCCCAATTTGCATGAGTGTCAGGAGAGAAGCCTCGTGTAGTGTGGGACTCAGTAAACAAAACCCCCAATTTGCATGAGTGTCAGGACAGAAGCCTCGTGTAAGAGTAGAAGCAAGCAGAAAAATCTCATGTAGAGTGGGACTCAGTAAATAAAAGCCCCATTTATGAGGTCAGAACTGGATGAGGACAGTATTTAAAAAGAAAAAAATGAGGACTCTGGACTAGGAGCAATTCTGGGCAGCCAGAGTCATTGTCTGAATCACCAAAAGTGCACAAGAAAGATTCTGATTTGCAGATGTGCAGTTAAAGAAAAAAAAAAAAGTGAAAATTCAGGCACATCAATTCTGTGGCTTTGGCTCCCTGCTGTGCCTTGGCCAGCCAAATAACTCTTTAAACATAGCATACTATTCACTAATTTTAGCTCACAAGACTTGCTGTTCTGCACTCACCCTACAACCTAAAACCTATAAACTCTAATTTTAGCTCACAATGCTTGCTGTTCTGCACTCACCCTACAACCTATAAACTCTAATTTTAGCTCACAAGACTTGCTGTTCTGCACTCACCCTACAACCTATAAACTCTAATTTTAGCTCACAAGACTTGCTGTTCTGCACTCACCCTACAACCTATAAACTCTAATTTTAGCTCACAAGACTTGCTGTTCTGCACTCACCCTACAACCTATAAACTCTAATTTTAGCTCACAAGGCTTGCTGTTCTGCACTCACCCTACAACCTATAAACTCTGACATCTTCTCATAATGACACCTCACTGTTATGGGTTGTTATATCCTACACATGTTTTATTTAATCCTCCCACTGCTGTAATCTTCTTCCTAATCTATCTCCCTGGAACATGTTTTATTTAATCCTCTCACTGCTGTAATCTTCTTCCTAATCTATCTCCTGTAATCTTCTTCCTAATCTATCTCCCTGGAACATGTTTTATTTAATCTTCTCACTGCTGTAATCTTCTTCCTAATCTATCTCCTGTAATCTTCTTCCTAATCTATCTCCTGTAATCTTCTTCCTAATCTATCTCCTGTAATCTTCTTCCTAATCTATCTCCTGTAATCTTCTTCCTAATCTATCTCCTGTAATCTTCTTCCTAATCTATCTCCTGTCTTCTTCTGCTTCTTCTTCTTTGTTCGCACTGACTGTCTATATCTGCAGTCCTGTCTCTTGGATAAATTTCACTGTTTTTTGTAATTCATGTATGGAACCATAGAGCTTATCTTCTTTAGTGGTTTCACTGGGCCAGTAATTATTTCTCAGTGTCTCGTAGTTGATGCAGTTCTGGAGGATATGTTCCACAGTTTGGGGCACCTGGGCACGTGTACATAGATTAGTAGTACCAACCTTAAACTTTGTATACATATGACTTCGGAGTCGGCTGTGTCCTGTTCGGAGACGGAAGATGGTGACTTGTTCCTTTCTGTTTAGCATGTGATAGTCATCATGTGGTGGGTTTGTGGCTTCTTGTAGGTTTTTATCATGCTTTTCTTCTGATTATAAGTGATTGGTATGTCTGGTTGCTCCATTTCAGTGCCCTCTTTGGCCAGATGGTCAGCTTTCTCATTGCCTTGTGTCCCACAGTGGGAGGGAATCCATTGCAAAGTGACTCCATGTTGTAAGCCAATTTTTGACAAGGCATCCTTAAGGTCTGGTAGTTTGTTGCACTGAAGAGCCTCCAGTACTGATCTTGCATCTGTGAGAATTACTACAGGACATATATCAGTTCTGGAGTCTGATAGTTTTTCAACTGCAGCAATAATTGCCCTAACTTCTGCATCAAAGTTGTTGCAGTATTTACCAGTGGGTATGGAAATCTTGTCAATGGTGTTGTTTGGATATTCAATATATGCTCCTGCCCCTCCATTCTTTATGGCATTATGTACAGATCCATCTGTATACACACGTATCCAGGTGTCACATGGATATTTGTCATCTAGAACACTAAGTGTGGCTGTTGATCTTACAAGACTGCTCTGCATCTCACCATTCTGCACACCTTTCACTTCAGTCTGAATAGTTATTTGTGTATAATCTGCTTCTTTCCATGGTGTATGCTCTGGTACAGATGATAATGGAGTGACTACAGTTGGAAGGTCAGGTATCAGGTTACGCATACGCTTGGCCTGATGAATGAAGCTGCTTCTTTTAAGCCGTCCTAATGCCAAGTTATTGAATCTCTCCTTCAGGGGATGGCTTACAGAGCTAAGGAATTTTTCTCCCATGGTCATGACCTTTGTGTCTCTACGTTCCTTTAGCGGTTGAACACCAACTATTTTCTGCATTTCTACTATTGGTGTGGACCTCATGGCACCTGTGATAATCCGTAGTGACTGATTTTGAATCTATCTCCTGTAATCTTCTTCCTAATCTATCTCCTGTAATGTTCTTCCTAATCTATCTCCCAAAACTGCCAGCTGGTGTTCTTTGCAGCCAGTGCAATGAAGATGTTGTGGCACAGCATCATATCGGACTGAGAGAATTTTATGGTAACTGGTTTTTTTTTCAGTCCATGAGTGCAGCTATCTATCTCTCTTCAGAAAGTAAAACAACTGAAGAATCTATGGAGAGGAACAGACAGAACTACAAAGATAAGATTTTTAAGGGCATGCATCTTTTCCATCGCAACATATGCCTGGACACTTAAAACAGCTGAGAAACACATAAATGCCTTTGAATGTAAATGCTACAGAAGAGTTCTTCAAATATCATGGACACAAAAAAGAACAAATATATCTATACTACAAGAACTTAATATTGAAGAAGGCTGGCTAGTAAAGAGGATTAAAGAGAAAAAACTTAAATATTTTGGACACATTAAATGTCATGATAACCTAGAGAAGACAGAACTGGAAGGGTACATAATGGGAAAAAGAAAGAGAGGAAGACCAAGGCAAAGATGGCTGCAAGACATCGTTGATGATCTACAAATGGATGCGTCAGCAGCAGGCCATCTTGGTCACAACCAAGAGGCCTACAGGAGAGCTGTTAAGGAGGCAAAGTTCCACAAGGGACAAGCAAATGAATGAATGAGTGCAGTTAAAAGGCAGGGGATGTGCAATGCTTCTGTAGCAGACTCCACTGCCATAGGGACTATAGTCATCCTTGCCACATTGGCCAGGGACTATGGTCATCCTTGCCACATTAGCCAGGGACTGTGGTCATCCTTGCCACATTAGCCAGGGACTGTGGTCATCCTTGCCACATTAGCCAGGGACTGTGGTCATCCTTGCCACATTAGCCAGGGACTGTGGTCATCCTTGCCACATTAGCCAGGGACTATGGTCATCCTTGCCACATTAGCCAGGGACTATGGTCATCCTTGCCACATTAGCCAGGGACTGTGGTCATCCTTGCCACATTAGCCAGGGACTATGGTCATCCTTGCCACATTAGCCAGAGACTATGGTCATCCTTGCCACATTAGCCAGGGACTATGGTTATCCCTGCCACATTAGCCAGGGACTATGGTTATCCTTGCCACATTAGCCAGGGACTATGGTCATCCCTGCCACATTGGCCAGGGACTATGGTCATCCTTGCCACATTGGCCAGGCACTAAGGTCATCCTTGCCACATTAGCCAGGGACTATGGTCATCCTTGCCACATTAGCCAGGGACTACGGTTATCCTTGCCACATTAGCCAGACTAGGCCCTGTTACTGGGGAGTACCAACAGAGAGGTGGGACAGGGTCTTGGTCAGCTATAGTTTGCCAACCCTGATGCTAGCAAGGACTGCTGACTGTGACGTCAGACAGCATCTTCAACCTCTCACTACTGTCATATCAACAGCAAAAAGCAATCATTCCCCCAATGATACAGGTTTCACAATACTTGAAACACCACAGACTGCACAATTCTTACCTCAATCTCATATTGGCTTCTACAACGTTGAAATGAGCAACAGTTCCACCATAAGGCTGTCCTGGCGTGCCCTCCACCATATACTCAGCATATTCTGGATGCCAGGAAGTTTTAACTGATGTGCTAAAAAAAAAAAAACATTCAAACAACAGACAAAAAAAAGAGCACTTTATATGGCTCTTTTTATGTTAGAAAATATTTCTGATGCAGACAGATGTCAGCTGTATGTGTGAGATGCTAGACACTGTTGTACGGTTGTTCTCTCATGGACGATTCTATCAATTTTTTTATTAGCATAACAGGCCACTGTAAAGTTAAACTATGTTTGTGTTGCATGACCCAAAATTCTGAGAAGCACTTATACTCTGTGAATTTTAAAAAAAGGCACTGAAGAGACAGAATGTGCCAAATCAAGATGTCAAAAACAAACAAGCCCCTCATAAGACACAGAGAATAAATTGCACAAAGCTAAAGAAAGCCTAACTGCCTACTAGCATGTACAAGTGGGAGTCTCTGAGAAGACTATGGCACTACATCTTACATCCTTCCCATGCTGTTAAACATTACATAGGGCTCACATGGTAGTTCAGCAAGTTTTCCTGTCCTTGGCGAGTTTTTCAACCTCATCAAGGGATTTTATGCTCACTAATTTGGCCTCTCTTAACAGTGTCCTCTTTAGAGTTTCAGTGGTCGACCTCTTTTTCTTCGGCCTGTTGCATTCCACATGATAGCTTGTTTTGGGATTCACTGACTGTTTCTTCTCATCACGTGACCAACATATATATGTCCATCTCCTTTTCCTGATCACCTATGAGACTGGTTTTTGTTCGTTCATCTGCCTTATATCTGCATTGCTCTTGAATTCGTTCCACTTTATACTGAGTATTTTCCTTAGGCATTTGTTTTCAAAAGAGTCTAATTTGTTGTCTATTTCTTTAGTTGTTTTCCAGCTTTCACATGCATAAGAAAGGATAGATATAAAATTTGAATACAACTATGCACAAAGTACTGCAGTAAAGCTGTGATACCAAAATGTATAAAGTAGGTACAGCTTTATTATTTAACGATAACACACTTGTGACGTTTTGGCGTGAGCCTTCATCAAACAAAAACAAACAGGCCGAAGAATCAGAGAGAGGAGACAAAGTATAGATTCACATCAAGCCTATGTAAACATAAAAACAAAAAATGAAAAAAATTAATGAAAAAAATTAAAGAAAAATTGTAACTGAATGAAAACTTATCTCAGTCCTTGTAAAGGCACAAAAGTATCGCTTGTGTGTATTCAGGAACATAAACAATATGTGCACAAAATTTGAAAGTAATTTTCTTACATTAGGAACATCACGGAAGCTATTTACAAGTACAGTTTTAGAAGAAATGGAATATGCCATGTGCTACTTTACTCAAGTTAGGAATTCAAGTGAATAAGGAAAAAATTCTACAAAAACAATCATTATTTTGGCAAACCACCTTATTCAGAAGAAAGAGAGAACACAAAGCAACAAATACATGAAAAAAAAAACATCATACGCAAAATATGCTGCAACTTCAACGTTTACTTTTTAACTCACAACTCCATTGTTAACACAGCCACCACAAACATTCATTTAACATGAGCAGGTTCAGACACCGATCAAGCCACCCATCAATCACTTACTCTGGCTTCTCTTCAACCTTCTTCTCCAGGTCTGCCAGAACCTCCTGTGCTCTGAGTGCCACGAAGACTTTCTTGTTCTTGTGGTCAAACTTAACAAGCTGGTACTCCACCTGGTGACACGAGATAAATATTAAAGAAAAGATTCACAGAAGGTCAAGGAAAGAAAACATCACAAACAGACAAGTTAATATTTTATGAAAACTTTAGCAAAGGAAAGTTTTATCATCACCATCACCATCATCATCATGCTTACATGTACTGATAATCATGTTCGTCTATTTTCTGAAGTTTTATTACAAAGGTTGAGTCAAAAATTAACCGCAAAACAAGGGACAAACCATTGAAAAACATATGAAAAGACTTCAGAGAAAGTCATAAAGTTTTCTCACCTATTTTTTTTCACTGGTTCTTATATCTTATCTTATATCCTTCCCGTGCCGTTAAACGTCACATAGGGCTCGCAAAGTAGTTCGCCAATTTTTCCTGTCTTCAGCGAGTCTTTCAACCTCATCAAAGGATTTTATGCCTGTTAATTTGGCCTCTCTTAATAATGTCCTCTTCAGAGTTTCACGCTGTATGCCTCTTTTTCTTTGGCCTGTTGTGTTCCACTTGATAGCTTGTTTTGGGATTCTCTGATCATTTCTTCTCATCAAGTGACCAACATATGTCCATCTCCTTTTCCTGATCACCAATGAGACTGGTTGTTGTTCAGTCATCTGTTTTATCTCTGCATTGTTCTTGAATTCGTTCCACCTGATACCGAGTATTTTCATTATGCATTTGTTTTCAAAAGAGTCTAATTTCTTTTCTATTTCTTTAGTTGTTTTCCAGCTTTCACATGCATAAATGAGGGTGGATATTATATTTGAATTGAATAATCTTAACTTGGTTTTTGTGCTTACAACTTTTTAATTCCATATGTTCTCAAGATTCTTGAAGATTGATGCTGCCTTTGCAATTCTGATCCTAACTTCCTTTCTAGTGTCACTGGTTACACCTCTTGAAATGCGGTTAATTTTTGACTCAACCCCATGTTTCAGATAATATTTCCTTTTCTTTCTCAAGTTCCTTTTTTTAGGAAGATGAACCCGCTCTCAAAAATACACTGAGCCGAAGTTTGACGTGTTGGGCCGCAAGGCTTGCAACAGCAGCACAACACTACCAACACCCGTTCTGGGGGAAAACAACAACGAAAAAAGAAAAGGAATTTCTTTCTGATATGATTCCATGAGGCAATTAAAAGCGCAGCCACGGCTGCCTTCTGTTGGTAGGAAAAGTTTTTCAACAAATATTGTCCGCGCCTGGTTGCCAATAATATGCAAAGATCTATAATTACATGAAAAACGGAAGTCACTGAGTATTCCCGAACTACAACGTCCAGGAACTTGAACAGTGTTTAGGGTTTGACATTATCACCTGTGGAATAGCTCCATATGCAGGACACTAATTTTCACTTGAATATGCTATTTTTCATTAAAATACTGACAGATGTGTGTACAATGTGGTCTAGAATGCTGGAAGTGTTTATCAGTAGATAGATACTCTTCATTCTGAGACAAGCACGCTTGAACTCTGTTATGCATTACTTCATTTAATCTGTTCTATATCTTAAACATGAGGTCAGGTTTTGGTCAGTTTTGGCTGACTCTGACTAATTACCATCAGTGACACAGGAATTTGACTAACTATCATCAGCGACACAGGAATTTGACTAACTATCATCAGCGACACAGGAATTTGACTAACTACCATCAGTGACACAGGAATTCGACTAACTACCATCAGTGATACAGGAATTTGACTAACTACCATCAGTGACACAGAAATCTGACTGACTCTAACAGCTACCATCAGTGGCACAGGAATTTGTCTCATTGACTATGATAAATGCATTTAAAATTTGGCTTACTGTGGTAACCACACATTTGAATCACTGACTTTGACAACCACACACAGTAAATTCAATCACTGACTCTGACAACCACACACAGTAATTTAGATCACTGACTTTGACAACCACACACAGTAATTTAGATCACTGACTTCAACAACCACACACAGTAATTTAGATCACTGACTTTAACAACCACACACAGTAAATTCAATCACTGACTTTGACAACCATACACAGTAATTTAGATCACTGACTTTAACAACCACACACAGTAATTTAGATCACTGACTTTAACAACCACACACAGTAATTTAGATCACTGACTTTTACAACCAGAAACAGAAAGTTCAATCATTGACTTCTGACATCCATACACAGTAAGTTCAATCAATGACTTCTGACAACCACACACAGTAAAGTCAATCACTGACTTTTGATAGCCACACAAGGTAAAGTCAATCACTGACTTTTAAAACCACACACAGTAATTTGAAATAACTGACTTGACAACCTTCTACAGTAATTCAGATAACCAACTCTGACAAATGCACTATCAGCACTGCAGCAATCTCAAATCCCTTACAAACATCAGCAAACTGTAAAACAAAAAAGAAACACAAAAAAAACTTTAACACTGAAGGCAGCTTGGAAAACAAGGAACCTTCACAAGAGATATCAGCACAAAACAAGGAACCTTCACAAGAGATATCAGCACAAAACAAGGAACCTTCACAAGAGATATCAGCACAAAACAAGGAACCTTCACAAGAGATATCAGCACAAAACAAGGAACCTTCACAAGAGATATCAGCACAAAACAAGGAACCTTCACAAGAGATATCAGCACAAAACAAGGAACCTTCACAAGAGATATCAGCACAAAACGAGGAACCTTCACAAGAGATATCAGCACAAAATGAGGAACCTTCACAAGAGATATCAGCACAAAATGAGGAACCTTCACAAGAGATATCAGCACAAAACGAGGAACCTTCACAAGAGATATCAGCACAAAACGAGGAACCTTCACAAGAGATATCAGCACAAAACAAGGAACCTTCACAAGAGATATCAGCACAGAATGAGGAACCTTCACAAGAGATATCAGCACAAAACAAGGAACCTTCACAAGAGATATCAGCACAAAACAAGGAACCTTCACATGAGATATCAGCACAAAACAAGGAACCTTCACAAGAGATATCAGCACCGAATGAGGAACCTTCACAAGAGATATCAGCACAAAACAAAACACAAGACAGCAGCTCCTCCCGACCTCATCTCCCCAGTACAGAACATCCTTCTGTCTGGACTGTAGTCTATGGTACTGTGACAGGAACTGTGCTATCCCATGCTTCCTCACAAAATCAGCATTCCTCTTGGTCTCTTCCCATGTCAGGGGTTGCCCTTGTGACAAAAGACCCATTGCTAGTTCTAGAAGTTCGGTGCTGACGGATGAAAGTATACTCCTCCCACTCTGATAAATGTAAACAAAATAAAGAAAAATTTAACAATCCAAAGATATTTACTGAGTAAATTACAAGAAGATGACAAAGGAGGTGAAGGAAGATAAGAATGTGATGAAAAACAAACAAAGACAATGGAGGAGGAGAAGGAAGACAAGAATATGATGAGAAATAATCAAAGATGAAGGAGGAGGAAAACAAGAATATGAAGAAAAACAATCAAAGATGGAGAAGGAGGAGGAGGAAGAGGAGGAGGATATGATGAAAAACAATCAAAGATGAAGGAGGAGGAAGACAAGAATATGATGAAAAACAATCAAAGATGAAGGAGGAGGAAGACAAGAATATGATGGAAAAACAATCAAAGATGAAGGAGGAGGAAGACAAGAATATGATGGAAAAACAATCAAAGATGAAGGAGGAGGAAGACAAGAATATGATGGAAAAACAATCAAAGATGAAGGAGGAGGAAGACAAGAATATGATGAAAAACAATCAAAGATGGAGAAGGAGGAGGAAGACAAGAATATGATGAAAAACAATCAAAGATGAAGGAGGAGGAAAACAAGAATATGATGGAAAAACAATCAAAGATGAAGGAGGAGGAAGACAAGAATATGATGGAAAAACAATCAAAGATGAAGGAGGAGGAAGACAAGAATATGATGGAAAAACAATCAAAGATGAAGGAGGAGGAAGACAAGAATATAATGAAAAACAATCAAAAGAATGACTGAACTATTTTCAATGGGTGAAGAACTGGGCAGGCAGGACCACCTAACAATCAACATTGTTTTAGTACAAAGCATGTTACCATTTACTGACTAAGATTAACACTGAAAGAACACAACTTTCACACTCTGCTCTTTCCTATACATTTAGTAACAGGAGGTAACTAAATAAGTTCTATGCACTTGCTTCCATATTCTTCACATTAAATATAGTCAGACAAACTACTGTGCTAGAGAAGAATTATTGTAGCCATTCTATAGCAGTCTATAAAGTTATGAGGAATATCTAAGGAGGTACACATTCTACTTCATGTAGATACTGAAAAAGCTGTAGTTATAAGAAAGAACATTACTTATGGGTTTTAAATGGGAAGGGGGCATATGCAGAGGTAAGCAAGCAGAGCAAGTAAAGTTTTTCTTGAACTCATGAAGCTTTGGTTTTGGGAGCAGAACATTTTTGGACACTGGCTATAATCTGGTTAGATATGAGTAGTGATCACATTTATGACAAAACCCAGTGAACTACTCAGACTTCATTGTAAAGAGATCTATTTGTGAGAGTTAGAACTCTGAAATGTTTATGCTCATTTGTTGGTCTGTGATGTATGCTTGTCATTGGCACTACTCATTTCTGAATGTATAAAATAGACAAAAAAAACAAACAAAAGTAGGAACAGCTTTATTACTTAACGAGCACACAGTTGTGACATTTCGGTGTGAACCTTGATCATACAAAAACACACAGAACAAAGAAATAGAGAGAGAAAATAAAATATAAATTCATACAACTGCTATGTAAAAAATAAGAATGAATAAAATTAGAATAAAATAAAATGAATGGAGCACTGACTTATAAGAAGGTGTGTTGAGAAGTGCACATAGTGGAGTGTAGAGAATATTTAAATGGAGACTTGTGATAAGTAGGTCATAAATAAGGGGGGGGGAGAGAACCTTGAAAAGGGAAGAGGGTGATGCACTGGTAATCTAGTCGGAAGAAGGTGGAATAAGTGATTATAGTTAGGATAGAGGTTGTAACCTGATGCTGTGAGGAGGTTCTGAACTATGTGTTACAGGTGAAAAAAGAGTGGAACTTAGTGCAGAGGGATTATGACTGTGGAAGAGGGGAATGTCAGGTGTAGCTGAATAGCAAGTTCAAACTATGTGGTTCCAGCACTCCATATTCCTGAATGTGGCAGTTCTCAAACGCTAGGCGGCTTCTGTCATCAGCGTGACATTGTTTGATGGCTGTTACCAGAAAATCAGATTTGCCTCCGTGGTTGGGGACACTGAAATGATTTGGGACTGGTTTCGGAGCATGCTGGGTGATATTGTACAGATGTTTCTGCACACAGTCACCTAATCTGAAGTTGGCTAAACCTTCCTGTACTGGCACTGAGCAACCATACTAGACTATTGGAGCAGTAGTTCAAGTATGTTTGTATTTATGATAAGTAATATGTCTTCCTTGTACCTCGGTCAACATTAATTGGCTTAATTTTGACCAATTATTAAACTATCTGTGCTATGAGTTTTGCTGGACTGTATGTGAGAGTCCCTGGTTAAATGTTGGTCCATGATGTGATCTGCCAGAGTTTTAAACTCACTAACATTTTCTGCCTGTAAAGTTCATTTACAGAACTGTAACATTGTTTATAGGTAAGCTTTGCAAGATCTGTTCTGCTATATTAAGCAAATGATTTGGTTTTATCTTTGTTCTTCACCATGCTGCATTAGTTATTGCTCCATTGTACTTGAACTAGAATCAAGAAGACGAGAAGATGGACAGGAATGCAAAGAATAATAAGAAGAAGAAGAATGGGGGGGGGGGGGGGGGCATGAGATACAAACTATACTTTTTAACAGAAAGGCATAAACTAAACACTCCATGCAAATCTGGACGCAATTTCAAGAACTTCAGGGCATTAAAACACCTGAAAGTTTTGTTGGAACAAACTTAGCTGGTCTCTATAACATTACATAGTTAATATCATCAAGCGAATATCTTGTTCTATTTATCGAACTATGGCCTGGTCTTTGAGCAATTCTTACCGTCTTTCCAACTGTACAGAAGAACCACAAGACGAAGTATATTCATTATTCTAGTATATCTGTGCTTATACAAAATGTACCGAAATCTACAACATATCACCTGCAACAAAATAAGCGCTTCTTCACTTGCCTTTAAATGTATTAACTGGAAATATTATTCACAGATTTCAGTTCTCTCCTCTCTGTAGTCTTTTGTCTTGTGCCGTATCTTCGCCGGCGTACAACCTTACAACTGTGTCCAGACCACAGTAAATCTCGTGACTGTCAATATCTCCAACACCTGCGAGAGGTAAATTAGGCCTGTGAATGAAGCGATTCTTCCAAGCCGTAACGTGCTCCGGCCCTACAGGATGTAAGAAACTTTATATAAGGCTTTAAGTGTTTAATGGTCTTTCCCCGTCAGGCTACCTTCCATATTTTTTGCTGCCTCCTGCGCATGCGCAGTCGGGAACAAACTGCACTCGTCGACTTCTCTCTATTTAAGATGTCATTTTTGCTTCGTAATCGTCTTGAATAATCTAGTATTTCGAAAGATTTAAAACTATCTTTTCTGTAAGATTTGTTGACATGAGCATGACAATACTCCTCTTTTAATAATATCATCATCTTGTGTCATCTCTGGAAATACTTTTTCCTTCCTCGCCTTTTTTTTACCTTATCTGGGGCCATAGGCCACCTTCAAGGGCTCTCCACTTACTTCTATCCTATGTTGTTTCTTCTATCGTCTACAGGTTTTAGTTGATCTTTTAAATCTGTGCTTCAAGGCTAGGAAATGATTTGCTGTATTGGATATCATCAGCTTCCTCTTCGTCTCTTTTCTTACGATGAACCAGGCCTAGAAAATTCATCTCTGTGTTAATGTCCAAAATAACATATAAAAGTCGTTTGGTTTAGAAACAAAGATCTTTTTTTTAACTGAGAGGAAACTTTACAGGGCTATTTTTAAAAAAAACAACAATATATTTCGGCTTTTTTTCTTAGGCAACAATAACAAAAGTCATAAATAAATAAATAGTTGTTATCTAAAAGCCGGTGACATCATTCTGTTAGGAAGACAGGTAAACAGATATTTATTTCTTTCCTTCTTTCTTTCTGTAATGTCTGGGTAAGCAGATATTTCTTTCTTTCCTTATTTCTTTCTGTAATGTCTGGGTAAACAGATATTTCTTTCTTTCTTTCTGTAATGTCTGGGTAAGCAGATATTTCTTTCTTTCCTTCTTTCTTTCTGTAATGTCTGGGTAAACAGATATTTCTTTCTTTCTTTCTGTAATGTCTGGGTAAACAGATATTTCTTTCTTTCTTTCTGTAATGTCTGGGTAAGCAGATATTTATTTCTTTCTGTAATGTCTGGAATTGAGTGAAAGAAGATTGAGAAAGCCAGGACGGGCCTGTATGGTAAATTCTTGGCCATTTTAAAATAAAGTTCATTCGTTCTATCTTTAAATGTTTTTCTTTTTTATATGCATTTTTGCAGCTATTATTATTATTATTAAATTTTTATTGAGGCATAGAGCAAATTCCTGCCTTAAATAATTGTTAATAATTCTCAGATATGTGCAATTAAAAAATGAAACAAGATTACATTAATCGGGAAAGCACTCAAATAATCTCCCATTATGGTTCACACATTTTTATGGTCTATCTCAAACAGTGACAGACTTTCAAACAACGAGTAAACCTACATGTGGCTAAATGTGTCTTATTATCGTCCAACACTTGAGTTACATCACAATTTTCTTTACCGCTATAATAATAATAATCCTCTTTTCATCCTCGTCCTACCTGATTATCCAAGTTTTGCAAAATTTCTTATCTACACCCAAGCGAAATATGTTTCTTTTAATTTTCTAGATGATTCAGCAAAATCGGTTGGTTGGGGGAGGGGTGGGAGACCTACAGCTTCGTCGTTTCTCTTTTCTACGCTTGTTTTGGGACTTTTTCTCTCTCCTCTCTCTATCTATCCTGGCATGCGTACGACGGCCCCCTGACAACCAGCCTCAGGTAGACACACTCAGACGGCCCCTGACAACCAGCCTCAGGTAGACACACTCAGACGGCCCCTGACAACCAGCCTCAAGCAAGACACACTCATTGACTTAGCCCTGGCTGTTGCACTACTCAGGGGCAGCTATTTTTGGTATCGGTTGTCACCGTGACTTGCACATTCTCGTCAGAGTTCTCTCCCGTTGAGACATCGATTCGTATATACTCTTCTTCTTCATTATTATTATTATTTTACTTTATCCTTCCTTTTGCACCGTGAAGTGTCGAGGGGAGATGTAATTGGCGTTCTAGGGCCAAATGGGTGGCCTCAGTGACAATTATAATCATGCCATGAGTGTATCTCCTATACTATCTATCCATCTCTTTTTGGATGGTAACCTTCGACCAAAGAACTACAGGACACAAATCAAGAGGAAGACCCAGAAAGATATTATTATTATTATTGTCACACTCCCCCCCCCCACATACTCTCATTCGCCTTCTAGTCGTGCAAGCATATGTCATTTATTTACTTGTCTTGTCTTGTCTTGCCTTTGCCTTGTTTTGTCTCCTACCTCATATACCTTTCTGTGTTGAGGGGACATATAGACGCCTTGATAGGGCTCGATGATTTGCTTCATATCTTATATCTTATATCCTTCCCGTGCCGTTAAACGTCACATAGGGCTCGCAAGGTAGTTCGCCAATTTTTCCTGTCTTCGGCGAGTCTTTCAGCCTCATCAAGGGATTTTATGCCTGTTAATTTGGCCTCTCTTAACAATATCCTCTTCAGAGTTTCACGCGGTCTGCCTCTTTTTCTTCGGCCTGTTGTGTTCCACTTGATAGCTTGTTTTGGGATTCTCTGATCGTTTCTTCTCATCACGCGACCAACATATGTCCATCTCCTTTTCCTGATCACCCATGAGACTGGTTGTTGTTCAGTCATCTGTCTTATCTCTGCATTGTTCTTGAATTCTTTCCACTTGATGCCGAGTATTTTCCTTAGACATTTGTTTTCAAAAGAGTCTAATTTGTTATTTATTTCTTTAGTTGTTTTCCAGCTTTCGCATGCATAAATGAGGGTGGATATTACATTTGAATTGAACAGTCTTAACTTGGTTTTTGTGCTTATAACTTTTGACTTTCATATGTTCTCAAGATTCTTGAAGATCGATGTTGCTTTTGCAATTCTAATCCTAACTTCCTTTCTGGTGTCATCATCCTGGTCTATGTAGCTGCCAAGGTATGCAAATTGATTGACTTCTTCAACAGCTGTCCCTTCTACGTGTATTTTTCTTTTCTGATTAAGGGGAATTTTCATTATTTTTGTTTTGTCCTTGTTAATTTCAAGTCCTATTTTGCTATCCAGTGAAGACATGTTATCTGTTTTTTCTTGCATGGAATTCACATTGTTACTGATAAGAGTTATGTCAGCAGCAAAATCAAGATCTTCTAGTTGGGTCCCATGTACCCAGTCAATACCTGTGTTACCTGTGCAGCATTTTTTCATTATGAAGTCGATTGTAATTCCAAAAATTAAAGGAGACAGTATATATATCCTTGTTTAACGCCTGTTTCAATCTGGAACCATTCACTCATCCCTTCTTCTGTCTTGACTGCACAAACATATCCATTGTAGAAGTCCTTAATGGTGTTGACAATTTTAGACGCTTCATATAATGGGATATTTAAAGCTTCTGTAATTTCCTCTCTTTCCATCTCCTGCGTGGGCAGTCTCTTCCTCTGTTACCTACAAATCTTAGTGTGAATGGTGTCTGTGATATACTGTCTGGTGGTAATCGTGTAATATGGCCAAACCATTTGACTTGCTGTTTCTGGATATAGTGTAATTCTGGTGTTACTCTAAACTTTGCCTTGATGGTTTTATTTATTATTTGGTCTCTTCTTGTCACATTTAGTAAACTGCTGAAAGAGACATAGTGCTCTTTAATATAATAGATATCTTATGTTCATATATATATATATATATATATATATATATATATTTGTATATATAAATCATTTGCATGCCCTTTGCTGAACTTTGCCTCCCTATCAGCTCTCCTGTAGGCCTCTCTGTTGTAAGCAAGATGGCCTGCTGCTGATGCGTCCATTTGCAGATTATCAACAATGTCTTGAAGCATCTTCGCCTTGGTCTTCTTCTCTTTCTTTTTTCCATTATGTACCCCTCCAGTTCTGTCTTCTCTAGATTATCATGACGTTTAATGTGTCCAAAATATTTAAGTTTTCTCTCTTTAATACTCTTTACTAGCTAGCCTTCTTCAATATTAAGTTCTTGTATTATGGTTATATTTGTTCTTTTTTGTGTCCATGATATTTGAAGGACTCTTCTGTAAAATTTACATTCAAAAGCATTTATGTGTTTCTCAGCTGTTTTGTTAAGTGTCCAGGTCTCACAGGCATATGTTGCGATGGGAAAGATGCACCATGCCCTTAAAAATCTTATTTTTGTAGTTCTGTCTGTTCCTCTCCACAGATTCTTTAGTTGTTTTAAATTCTAAAGAGTGATAGATGTCATCCTTTTAATCTCCCTCATAGTATCTCCATTATTAGTTAGTAATGATCCAAGATATTCAAAACTCCCTACCTTTTTCCAATATCTTGTTTTTGTTACTGCTCATATTGTACATCCCTGGAACTCCGAACTTAAAGCTCTTTGGAGCCGAGGCGGTGAGGACGTTGTGACACAGCATAGTATCTAACTGGGAGTGGATTTACTGCCTGTTTTTTTTTCAGACCCTGGATGGAGCTAAACAGTCAGGGGAAGGGGGTCTACAATACTTCTTAAGCAGACTCCACTACCCTCGGGACCGTGCTGATTCCTTCTCCGTTAGCCAGCCTGGACCTATTATTGGGGGTACCAACAGAGATGTGAAACAGTGTGTGGCGACAGTCTGTCAGTAATATGTCGCTGATCGCCACATCAGACAAGCTCTTCACCCTTTGTGTAATCACGTGACACATACAGGAGATGTACGAGATAAATCCATGCGTATACTCGTATATGTTAATAGATTCGCAATCTAAGATGTAAAACAAGGTCATAAACAAGATCTGAATCCGCTTTCCAAAGAAAAAAATCCCCGGCACAAAATCACAATTAAATGGGATAGATAGATAGATAGATAGACAGACAGACAGACAGACAGACAGACAGACAGACAGACAGATAGATAGATAGGTAGATAGATAGATAGATAGATAGATAGATAGATAGATAGATAGATAGATAGATAGATAGATAGATAGATAGATAGATAGATAGATAGATAGATAGATAGATAGATAGATAGATAGATAGATAGATAGATAGATAGATAGATAGATAGATAGTGGGAAAAATGGAATTGTTTTTGTTATTGTTTCAGATACAAAATTTTACAAATAGAAAACGACAAGGCTTTCGCACATTAAATAGAACAAGTACTGTATGGTTAGACCTCGAACAAAATCATAAACAAAGCATTTTTAATCGTAATAGAAAGAAAAATGACAAGAGAACCCGGCAGTTAGTTGAGTCATGAACTTCTGTTTGGTTAGCAGCTGTCTAGCCAGGAGAGAACAGCGCATTAATAAACTTCGCTATCTCGCACCCCAGGGAGGTTATTATTATTTTTCTTTCTCCTTCGCGTATAAAGGTTATATATATATATATATATATATATATATATATATATATATATATATATAAAGTCTAAACATACAACATCATTTTCTATTATTATAATGTTGACGATTTGGGAATTTCCACAACTGATTGAGCGTGTCAGTTGAACGTAGCAAAACAGTGCACAGACCCATATTTTAGACGGTTACTATTATTGTAACATAGCGTCTTGTAAGTTATGAATGTAGTATTATTACAGCCTTTTAAATTAGGATACTTTTATTATTATTATTATTAATGTTACTATTATTACTACAATTAACATTTTATTATTGTTATGATTATTATTGATAAATGGAACGTAGGTAAGAAACAATGGAAAATTTGAGAACCGGTGGGAGAGGGAACACTCCGACGGTATTAGTATTGTTACGACAGAATTATGTAGATAAACACAAATATTAGGCATAATGACGCTGAGGGAAAGGCAAATTAAGGAGATATACCCAGGACAAGAAAAGATTTGACGCAACAGACTTAATGACAGGTGAGGCACCTTTGGTAATCTTAGGACGCAGCTTGTACACATGTCCAATAAGATGGCCAAGGGGAGTTGACCGACTCATCCCGAAGTCCAGTCATTATCTAGTCACCCAGCTGATCAATAGTAAGATCTATAAGAGTGTCCTATTGGACAACTCACTTATATATAAACCAGACACGCAGTATGGGGGTGAGGGGAGGGGGGAAAGAAAAGAAAAAGATAAGAGACCAGAGCAACGACAGATAGCGCAGATAAACGGGTAGAGCCAATAGATATTCAGGAGATAGAAAAAGCAGTTTAGAACCAGAAGTAGTTTAGGACAGACAGAAGATAGCATTTCAAATAAGAAAGTGATTTATTAGTGCTGCGTGAGAAATGCAGAAGATCTGATATTTTTGAAACTTTGCGTGAAGTGCTTCCGGAGATGTCTCAATGTGATACTTGTGAATTTCGTTTTGATAATTATTACAAGTGAACTATAATTTGATTCGAGAATGAACCATCTGAATTTTATAGTGACTATGTGTGTGTTAAGATTTCAGTCTTGTGGTGAATCATACAGTATCACGTGGAGTGACATTCTGAACTTGTGAAGTGAACAAAAAAACAAGACGTAGTAATACATTCGTAAATAAAAAGTGACAATGGAGAAAGACAATGTGGTTGCGGTCACAACGTGTTAACACTGCTGTATGAAAGTGCATGAGGTTGATAACATTTAAATGGCCAAAGTGTGCTGCTATACGTGACAATCGCCATCGCACAAAGTCCAGCTTATAAGCAGAATTATAAGACAGTATAAATCAGAACTTTTCTTTATTAAATTATTACATGGGGCAAAAGTAACGGTAAAAGAAACGAAAGCAAATTTTGTTTTGGTTCTATAATCACTTACGTTTTTACAAAAATAGTATCATTTCCCTGAGAAAAACATCAATATCCTGAGGAAAAAAAGTAGCTTGAGTTATTATTATCATGTTTTAAAAAAGCAACCGCAATAAGTTTCTGATCAATGCTCAGTATACCTCTTTCTACACTAAAGCCTGGACAAAAATGGAAAGCAACCTGTGCGCCCTCTGTATGCCGAAGAGCCCCCCCCCCCTCCCCCCAGCCGACAAATGTAGAATTTTATGTAGACAGATTAGTTCCAACACGGTTAAAATAACAAGTGAATTTTGCTTCAGACTAGGCAATCTTTCTGTAACTAAAGCAGAGGTGACTTCACACTAGGCAATCTTTCTGTAACTAAAGCAGAGGTGACTTCACACTAGGCAATCTTTCTGTAACTAAAGCAGAGGTGACTTCACACTAGGCAATCTTTCTGTAACTAAAGCAGAGGTGACTTCACACTAGGCAATCTTTCTGTAACTAAAGCAGAGGTGACTTCACACTAGGCAATCTTTCTGTAACTAAAGCAGAGGTGACTTCACACTAGGCAATCTTTCTGTAACTAAAGCAGAGGTGACTTTTTTTTAAGAAAGAAGAAAAAACTCCGGCTGGGGCAGAACGTACACTCCGTTCCCTGTCCACAGTCTGCCACTGCACCAAATACTCCACACAGATTACCCATACCTTTGTTCACATCGAAAGTGGACTTTTGAGGGGTGGGGAGGAGAGAACCCGTGTCACGTACACAGCGCCAGGTGAAAGAAAGATAAAATTCATTTGAATAGATAGGAAAATACAGTATCTAGTGTCCCGATGAAGAGCAGTAGTTATGGAAATGATGAGTACAGTGATTTTACGGTTGTTTCTCTTCTATCGTAAAGTGGTTTCCGTACTGGAATGGGCTCTGTGATGAAGCGAACATTATTATATTATTATTAACGAATTCACTTAATGTGAGAATGCAAAATATCAATGGATGGTACTTATTATTCATAATTTGTTTTGTTGAATATATAGACAAAAATGTTATACATAAATGGTGCTAATTTGAAATGTATTATTATTATTATTATTATTTTAAACTATGTAAAGGAACCATAGTGAGAGAAGAAATCCAAACAAAGATCTTCCTAGACAACCAACCCTTGAAACAAGTGAAACATTTCAAATATCTAGGTAGCATAATATCATCCTTAGGGACGATTGTCGCTGAGACTGAGAACAGATACAGTAAAGCAAATCAGGTCATTGGACAAATGGCTTCTTTACTGAAAAACAAATACATCACAACTGAAACAAAAAGGGCACTGTACAACACAATTTTCCTCCCAACTCTATGCTGTCAATGTCAAACATGGACACTAACACCCAGGAACAGAAGAAAAATCATCACGGCAGAAATGAGATGTTTAAGGAGAATACAAAATGTGACAAGAAGAGACCAGATAAGAAATTATACCATCAAGACAAAGTTTAGAGTAACACCAGTATTACACTATATCCAGAAACAGCAAGTCAAATGGTTTGGCCATGTTACACGATTACCACCAGACAGTATATCACAGACAACATTCACTCTAAGATTTGTAGGTAACAGAGGAAGAGGCCGCCCACGCAGGAGGTGGAGAGAGGAAATTACAGAATCTTTAAATATCCCATTAAATGAAGCAAATCGTCTAGCCATATCAAGACGTCTGTTTGTCCTCTCAACATCGAAAGGTATATGAGTAAGGAGACAAACAAGAGTATGTAATGAGTACCTAAATGAAGTTGAATAACTGAGTTACAATGAAAATAGAAAAATGAAAGACAAAATATCAGACCGTGGTGTGAGCCATATCTTCACACTGAAAATAATGTTCCTTGCTTCGTTCTTTCGTTGGTACTCTTCTACATTGATTATGCGTTTGTATGAACGCACTAACAGCCATGTATCTACTGTGTACTCTGGTACATCTCCCCTTGCCGGCTGATATTCGTCGATTTCTAAACAAAGCTGATAATAAAGCCAGAAATCTTTGATGGGATTAAGAAAAGTTACAGTATGTGCCCGAGCTCAAAGGGAGGCCACCTTTTTTCACTCTTTGACGCAAAAAATGTTTTACAAGAAAAGTTGTACAACTACATCATTTCTCTATATAATCTCTATTGTGTTCGATGCAAATCCTCCAGCGCTTACAAAGCGTATAAATTCCTGCATAGAGAAAATCCTTCGGTCTAGTGCGCAGCTGCTCATGTAGTGCCTGCTATACTTGAGCACTCGAATATGAGCCTAGCGCTTGAGGACCGCTACATTCAGGATTATAGGACGCTGGAACCACACGGGTTAAACTCTCTATTCAGCTACACCCAACATTCTTCTCTTCAACAATTATAATCCTTCTCTACTAAGCTCCATTCCCTTCTCACTTGTTACACATAGTTCAGAACCTCCTCACAGCATCATATTACAGCCCCTCTACCCTAACTATAATCATCTATTTCACATTCTCCTGGCTAGGTTAACATTGTATCACTATCTCTCCCCTCCACGGTTTCCCCACCCACCACCCCCAGTTACGACCCAGCGACCACACATCACAAGTCTCCATTTAAACAGTCTCTACACCCTACAATGCTCATTTCTGACACACAGCGTCGAACAAGCCATATCTTACAGTTACAGCTAAGTGCTCTATTCATTATTTTTTTTAATAGCATTCATGTGAATCTATACTTTATCTCCTCTCGCTGTTTCTTCGTCCTGTATGTTTTTGTATGATTAAGGCTCTCGCCGAAACGTCACAACTTTGTAATCGTAAAATAATAAAGCTGCTCCTATTTTTTTTCCTAGTTTATACATTTTGGTATCACAGCTTTACTGCAGTGCTTCGTGTATAGTCGTACACTTCTACACTAATTGTTGTGTGTTACTCGAATATGATGTGGTTCTGTGAACCACGACTGTCATTCAAAACTACGGCTAAGCCATTCACCGTTTTAAAAAGAAGGTACGAGTATGTAAAGGTAAACAACTGTTGTAAAGTGTAAAGTGCTGTGTCATGCCTTAGAGGCACATAGGGATATGGTGTTAGTGCCCATATTTTCACTGACCTGTCAGCACACTAGAGGGTTACGTGGTCAGCATCACGCCTGGCCGCCTTTCTTTCCCCAACTCCAGAAAAAGTCAGGTACTCATTTCCACAGCTTGGTGAATGGGTCGCCTCTGGCCGGATTCGAACCCCTGACCTTCGCCATGAGAGACTAGTGCATTAACCACTTCGCCTCTCAGACACCCTTCATTCACCGTTACTCAGCGATTTTCCCACAACAGTGCATCCAGCTTCTGAAATCTACTTAAGTCACTGCCAGGTGCTCCTGACTTAGACCAGGTAAGTCACATACAGAATTCTGGTCATTTCGGAATTTCCCTACGTTACTCATAAATTTGCTGCACTGTCAGATATACGCCACCTTTATAGAACCTTCGTTCGCTTAAAAGTGGGTGATGCAACTCTGTTGGACTTTCGTACATGTCTCTACGGGAGCATCCATCTTTACACTCCTGCTATGACGTCCAGTAGCTTGTCTCAAGTCCCACGAAAGTTCTATTGTCAATTTTCTTTCTCTCACGTCTAAAAGTGCTTTGTCTATACTTTTTTGTTTGTTTTTTCGAAGTCTAACAATACAACAATGTTTTCTATTACTTTACTATGCGAAAGCCTCGTTGTTTCCTACTTGTAAAAATGTGTATCTGAAGCCATAACCTGAAACTAGCTTTATGTAAAAATGCATTCGTTTATTTGTTGTTACTGTTGCCCAGTATGAACTAGACATTGCAGGTGACTACGTTTGTGTACCTGCGGGAGACTGAATCTGAGCCACGGAATTTCAGTGTCATAACCTCGTTTCCTTATCGGGTGTCATGATTTTCGACCAGACAGGCACTGATGGCTTGGGGGCGGAGTGGGGCGGGAAAGGAAGATAGCAAAGTTATTAATGCATTGTTCTCTCGTGGCTAGAGGGTTGTTAGTCCTACCAGGGTCCGTGGTTCGAATCCCGGGTAATTCTCTTGTGATTTTTCTTTCTCTCACGTCTCACTAAAGTGCTTTGTCTACGATTTTTCCGAGGTCTAATCCTACAAAACTGTGTTCTCCCACTTTATCGTACGAAAGCTTCGCTGTTTCCTATTTATAAAAAAATGGTGCCATATCTGTTGATCTTTAAGTATCTGGAACCCTGGATTCTTTGTAGCCGGCCTGTTGCGACTTTAAATCACCAAAAATTGAGTCGGTTTTCTAACTGAAGTCCACGAGTTCAGATAATTTCCAGGCAGGTTTATTTATTATGTGAACTTCATCATGGCCTTTCCCAGGTTCTAAAGAATGACGCAGAGCAATCATCTGTTTAAGAGGAGCACCTGGAAGGAGGATTGACGGAGTACTGGCTGATTCTGACAAATGTACTGTTCTTTTGTCACATGTATTTTATTATCATTTAAACATATATCATCTACATGAATAGAAAAAAAGAAGGTTAAAATAACTACATGTTATTAAATAAGATAGCTTTGAAGAAGGCTACAGAGAATATGATAATTTATGAATACGCCGACATCGATTCGCATACGGAGTGGATGAGGTAATTAGATCTATGAGTTAGTGGTATCTACTGGCATAAACAACGCGGAGTTTATTGACAGACAAACACAGGTATCATAGCCTTAAAACAGGTCTCTCTCTCTCTCTCTCTCTCTCTCTCTCTCTCTCTTAAGTGCCCAGGGCATATGGGACTTCCGCAAGGGTTTTCGCAAACGCCTGTCCTTCGCCTTTTTTCCCGCTCTTGCCCAAGTGGGCCCTCTATAGCTCAACGTCCTCTCTGTTGTTCTTCTTCATTTGTCCTTTGGCCTACTCTTACTTCTGTTCCCCTGTGGTGTCCATCTTAGTGCTAGTTTTGGTAGTGGGTTGTCAGTCATCTAGAGCATATGTCCCAACCATCGCCAGCGTCTTTCCTCAATAATTGCTGTCAATGGCTTCATCTGCATTTCTAAACCAGGTTCATTTATTTAATGAAACTTATTTATTCATGTTTATTTTTTTCATCTTTATTAAAATGCGTACACGAATACGTACCGTGTACCTTAAATATTTATATATAAATTTGGTTATCGCTTTAGCTCAGAGAAAGAAACAGTCATGCAGCCTAATATACTGTAATAGAAACGGGCCTTCATCTCTGTGTATATTCAAGTATAAAACCGTGGCATTTCTTCCGTACCGCTTTATTATTTAAAACTTGTCTTTCTTTATTTTGCAGAAGAGTAGGTGAAGTAAAAGCGAAGTGGAAAACAGAGAGGAAATTGTCCCATTAACGAGTGGGTGCTGAAAAGTTATCGGTCCAGTTCACGTCTCAAAATCTGGGCTAAATTTTGTAACTGTGGCTGGAAATAATGGGTTTTTTTTTTATGTAAAGTGTCAGCTTGCAGGACTGTAGAGTTAATCTTTTACTTTTTTGTTCAGATCACTGGCAGAACTATGCTCAACGAAAGATGTGGGATTCTCAAGTATGGAACTCCGGCCGACATGAAGTTTTAGTTTCCTATAGAAGAAAAACTCCAAATTGAAATCCGTGTATGCTGCAAATATTGAGTGACAAGTGCCATTTATTCTTAACTGTGAAGAAGTGGTATGCTAACTTTCAGTGAGGGGATTTCGAGACCCAAGCTGAAGCAAAATCTGGGAGGCCTTCAACAGTGCCAGGGGCCAGAAACAGCTGATCATGTTCATGACCTCATTTTGGCAGATCAATGAATTTTGGCCGAAACAGCTGCCGAGACACTAGAGATATACAGGGATAGCTGTGGGTTTAATACGAGCAATACGTAATTCACGAGCATTTACGTATGCATAAACTGGAGATCAATTGAGCGCTGAAATGTTTGAATGCTGATGAGGAACGAAATCGAATGAAGACCTCCAAGTTGATTTTGCAGCGTTTTCAGCCATCTGGCGACAGTTTTTTTTTTAACGAATCGTGGTTCTAAGGACTGTTATAGCCGGAGGTGGGGTGGGGGATACGATCTGCACTCCAATTAAATGTCTCCAAGGCGTGCGTCTCAGATAGCCTCTGACAGTCCACATCCAGCTCCTGGCATTCTCGTGGCAGAACTGTTCAAACTGATAGGAGAAGGGGCGAAGGCTAATATTTGGCGCCTAAAAACCAGACGCTTCGGGTAGATCAGAGTCATGTTTGGTAGCTCATCTAGGAGAAGGAAAACTCTGATTTAAAACCGCTGCTCGCGAGATTCTTCAGCTGCCGTGCATGGGGTGAAACTCCTCCTGGCCAATGAAGAAAAATGCGATTAGGGTTGCTGCGTAGCGCCGTCGTGGAAAAGGTGAAGGATTAAGTGAAGTGACCAGTAGTCTCGAGGTCAGGACTACTCAAAGCACGGCACCTCTGTTCTAGAGGCCGGCCACGTCCTATACACACCCATAATGATGCAGATTGCCTAAACCGGCTTAACCGAGGGTTTAAACTAAGACATTGCTGGCGAGATTCTTCGGCTGCCGCGCGTGGAGCGAAACTCCTCCCGGCCAAAGAAGGAAATGCGAAAATGCGACTAGGGTTGCCAGGCGGCGCCGCTGTGAAAAGGTGATGGAAAGGATAAAGTGAAGTTTTATAGGTATATCTCGCAGCGAGAGCTACTCATATCACGTCACCTCTGCTCTAAAGGCCGGTCACGTCCGATATACACCCATACTGGTGAAATATGCCTAAACCGGCTTAACCCAAGGGTGAAGCTTGATGACTACTCATGTCACGATACCTCCGCTCTAGAGGTCGGTCACGTCCTAAGCATGCCCATACTGGGATAATATGCCTAAACCGGCTCAACCCAGGGGTGAAACTTACTAGTGGTGAGGATTCGTCCTCCTGGACGAAAGCTCCGTCCTGGTCACAACTAGGAAGGGTAGCGGCCACGACCACAAAATGCTGAAGTTGGAGACACTAGACCAGGGCAGTCTAGATAGGCAGTCACGTTTCACCCGACGAGGATGTATGTGTATCCTATCAGGCTGAGGTTTTCCAGTGAGAAAGTCCAACGCTGGACTGGGTGGGCAACCACCTCTCACCAAGCGGGGATGTACTGATATCCAAAACACGTCGAGGTTTTCCGGTGAGAAATTCCAACTCTAGATTAAACTGATGCAACAAAAACCACGGTGTCACGCAATCCGGCTTCTGCGACCCACCGAGAATACAGGCTGAAGCCCTGTGATACTCTGAACCTCTTGTGGTCCTCTCGGGGATCTCGTGTGGTCCTTTCAGGGACCACGAGATCTATCGGGGACCACATGAATAAATTCAGTAGGATCACGGGGCGGTCTTGGTGGTAGAAGCGAACGAATAAGAAGAAGAAGAAGAAGAGGAACGAATCGTCACTGTTAATGTTACATCACTATAATCCCGAGACGGACCTGCAGTCTTCGTAGTGGCGGCATTCGGCTCCCCGAAGCGGAGAAATTCAAGACCGAAATGTTAGTATGAAAGGTGATAGCTACGGGATAAGGAAGATATTTTGATGATTGATTGGATCTGTATACACAGAAGATGATTATAAAAGAAACTGGTGTCACCAGCTGGAGAGAGAAGATTAGGAATAGAGAGAGGAATGGAGGAGAACTTTATCTGCAGAAATGAACATTAATGCCTCGAAAAGCTGAAGAAGATGAAGAAGAAGAAGACTAGATCTGGAAGGCCAAACAGTTGAAACAGGATACTGCTCTAGCTTGCTGTGCTGATTGAAGGATGAAAAGAAAGGGGAAAAAAGTAGAGGGGAGCAGCGGAACTCCTGGACAACGCGCTTGCTCACAAGGGTGACAAGATGTTGGATGTTTCGAAGAATTTGAGGTCTGAGTCAATAAAATAGTCATCTGACAATTTCCTTAAAGTCCAACCTTAAGAAGTATTTGAAGGCTAGGAAGCTGTCGAATGACTGGGAAGTGATAACATCAGCCGTGCAGCACGTGATCAGATATCATTCTTTTAAAGAGTTAGAGACACTTGAGGAAAAATGTGCCAAGTGTGTTCAACTTTGGGATGAACGTGTGGAAATAAACACTCAAGTTTCAATGCTCTTGGTCAATCCTCATTCCTTAGTCGGGCTGATAATTTTTTTTAATGATTCCATGGTAAAAAAAAAACAAACCAGTTATAAACACTTGAATATCACAATTTTTATTAGTCAGTGGAACAATGGAAAGAGTTTTGTCAAAAACTTGGAATATTTTGGGAATTAGATTGTTAATCATTTATTCAGACAATGTCTGGGGGGGGGGGGGGGAGTGGAAAAGGGAGGGGAGAGAGAGAGAGAAAGAAAGAATGAGAGAGAAAAGAGTGTCATAAAACAAAGACATGCATCTAGCTAACGAAGATTTAAATATGAAACCAAAAAAAAAAAAAGAGCTGCTAAGTTATTTTCTTAGAAATACTTCAAACAAGGAAGTATATAAACAGAAAGCCATCACACAGGCTATAAAGATAATACGTTAATCTATTCATATCCTTTAGCAACGTTCTGTAACGTGAGAAAAACCCAATGTGTATATAAGCATGTTTATATTACGGACAATTATTTTTTAGGGGAGATTACCGACGATTTCATTCCGGATACAAAACGTAAAATCCTAAGCCGTTTTAGCGCAAACAACGGCGATTTTGTGTACGAATAACTGTAGATCTGTAACTCTGTAGCTCTGTAGCCAGTCATATGAAACAAAAGCAACCTTTACTTAGGACAAAATTACTGTTTTTTGTCTGTTCCGTGTACATCATTTGTTTCATATTTAACCCTGGGAATATTGTCAAGGATGCCTTTTTCGTGGAATAGGATTTGTCCTGTTATGAGATAACGAGATACAACAACAAACGAACATATTATTAAAACAAAGCTAAATAACTACATTATTGAAAATAAACTCTTTCAAATAGAAATGTGCAGAATATATTATATTTGAAACTGTATTCGGTACAGTACTCGAGTTCGAACACTGGTAATCCAAAAAAAAAAAATCGGATAGTAAGATTTTGAATACTTACATAAATACAAGTTAGACCTAACCGAAATGTGAAATGTTGAGCCAGTCGGTGTCATGGCAGCTATTTCTTCTCTCCCTGTGTGAGAAAAGGCACGACCTCGCCGCAGGTGGACTCGTGACATCAGGGAAAGTCTGAATGTGTCATTGGACGACGCTGGTCAACTTGCACAAGGTCTTGTTGCATTCAGGAATGCTGTGAGAGGAGCTACGTTCCGGAAGTACCCTCACTCTTCGTGAGGGATTCACATGCGAGTCCCGTAATGTGATATATGTCATCGTTTGCAAAAGATGCTGGATAACATATATCGGTGAGACTGGCCTCAGATTAGGGGACCGCATGCAAAAACATCTGTACGACATCGCCCAGCATGCTTCGAAACCAGTCCCAAATCATTTCAATGGCCCCAACCACAGAGGCAAATCTGATTTTCTGGTAACAGCCATTAAACAATGTCACGCAGATGACACAAGCCGTCTGGCACTTGAGAACCGCTGCATTCAAAATTATGGGACGCTGGAACCACATGGGTTAAACTCGCTGTTTAGTTACACGTAATATCATTTTCTTCAATCATTATAGTACCTCTCCACTAAGTCCACCCCTTCTTACTTTTCAAACTTCCTCACAGCATCACTCTGCAACCCCTCCTCCCCAATCATCTGTTTCAATTTCTCCTAGCTAGGTCAACATGGCATTACTCTCTCTCCCCTCCTTGGTTCCCCATCCACCACCCCCAGTTACAATCCACCGACCACATGTCACAGGTCTCTATTTAAACAGTCTCCACGTCCTACTAAATCCATTCCTGACACACACTGCCGGACAAGTCACGCCTTACAATTTACAGCTAAGTACTCTTTTAAAAAAAATTTTTTTCTTAATGGTATTCATGTGAATCTATACTTTATCTCCTCTCTCTATTTCTTCGTCCTGTATGTTTTTGTATGATTAAGGCTCACGCCGAAACGTCACAACTTTGTAATCGTTAAGTAATAAAGCTGCTCCTACTTTTTTCCTATTTTATACGTTCTGGAAGGGACTCGCCACATGGATGAATGAGTGCACCTAAAAAGCAGGAGGCGTGCAGTACTTCTTTAGCAGACTCCGCCAACATGGGTACTACGGCGATCCTTGCCCCGTCAACCAGACTAGACCTTCACTGGGGGAACAAAAGGAGAGATGGAGCGGGGTCTTGATGAGCTTTGGTTTTCCAGCCCTAAGCCAGCATGTCAGCTATGGATCGCTGATTGCCAAAGCAGACTGCGCTTTCACCCCACCCCTACACCACCCCGCCCCCCACACACACATAAATATATATATGGTCACATCTAACTTCCTCTTAGTTGTTCTATGAAACAGGACATGCTGTGCTGACCCAACCACGTGATCGAAGTATTGATTGTCCTAGTAGATCGTAACGATAGGCTACAGATATTACCACAGACGGCTGAGGCAATTAAACAATATTCTTGTTATCTCCCCTGTGAAAGAATAGGACCATGACAGTCAATTGTTGTCATCTGTGACCAAGAACATCGCATACACTAGAGAACTTAAGAAGATTTCTGGTCCCATAGCACCCGGAACAGAATAAAGAAATGGCGAAATTTTGTTAGGGATTGTATAGTCAATAAAAAAGTAATCAACTAAAAAGGTAGGAATGAAAACTACAAATAGAACAGTTATAACGTTTATCAATTATTTTTTAAAGATTAAAAAAAAAATCAATAATATGAAACAATGGTTCTCGTAACTGAGAGAACCGATTTTACTTCCCCAGTGCTTTGTTCGACCAGCTTCTCCTACAGCGTTGATGGTGTCTACTTGATCCACTACCTGCCCTTCCTCTATGACAGCTGAGTTGGCCTAGTTATCTGTTCTTTTATTTCCCTTGACGTGTATAGTCAGGTACAAAAATCTGTGACATCTGCGAGGGTTAGAGATCCTTTTGCCTTAGACAACTAGCCTGGACTTTCTGTAGCATGTTCATCGAGTCGCTCAGGCTGCTTGGTTGTGTGTAGTCTTGTGACTTGAGACGGTTCTAAGCTTTTGTCGCAGCTATGGCTTCCATTGTGAGGCTGCTTGTTGTCCCAGCTATGGTTTCCATTGTGAGGCTGCTTGTTGTCACAGCCATGGCTTTCATTGTGAGGCTGCTTGTTGTCACACCCATGGCTTTCATTGTGAGGCTGCTTGTTGTCACACCCATGGCTTTCATTGTGAGGCTGCTTGTTGTCACACCCATGGCTTTCATTGTGAGGCTGCTTGTTGTCACACCCATGGCTTTCATTGTGAGGCTGCTTGTTGTCACAGCCATGGCTTTCATTGTGAGGCTGCTTGTTGTCACAGCCATGGTTTCCATTGTGAGGCTGCTTGTTGTCACAACAAAAATCACTACTGACTTCTTTCACGGTTTTGCCGTTTCAGTTGTTAATGTTCAGGCACTCCTCCTGACCAGTCTGTAGAAATGTCGACGGTCCATTTCTGGAGTTTTCTCTAATTAGAGCTTTAACATCGGTACCTAGAGCAGCAGGATTATCTGCATTTTCTGTCTCGTGTAATGTGAACAGACAGAGTCAACCTGAAGTTTGCTGGTGCGGGTATCCATTCTTGTCCAGGATATATAATGACAGGAGGACAAATCTTACGGAATACGTCCTCCGCACAGGCCATCAGAGATTTCTACTCTCTTCAGCCAGTTAACTTTTGCCCTCATCAGCTCACTGTGGAGAGAGAGAGTGTGTGTGTGTGTCCTGTCTGTGCTTATTTTGAGGTACAGTTGTGCCGTGGTTAATTTTCCTCTGCTGCCCACTGTGGGAAAGTATAACAGATAACTTACGGCCTTATAGGATGTTAATATAGAATTTATCTGTATTAACGTCTTATATATGTATATGTCACATTTTTCTAATTTTTCTCTGCTATACTAGCTGCAACATGTAATACTAGTATAAATATAATGTTCACACACTGGATGCTACTTTTGCTTCTCAAGAATATACGACCTTCTCTTTGGTTGGTAGTCAATACTGACTTTACCCCCATTACAGTCGAGATCTTACTCTTTCAAGTACAGTCGAGGTTAATCTCTTTCGTTGTCTGTAATCTCTTTTGTCGTCTATAATCTCCTTTGTCGTCTGTAATCTCTTTTGTCGTCTGTAATCTCTTTTGTCGTCTGTAATCTCTTTTGTCGTCTGTTTACTATATGCTTCACATGCTTACTTCCCATCAACGATCATACTTTCGGTGGCAAACAGCATAGTAGCGACTATGTTAGGTTATAGTGACTTTATTGGTGCACGATACGATAATGGCTATGAACGATTTGACTGGTATGACTGTAGCAGTAACAAATACAAAAAAAAACATGACAAGACGATAATTCCAAGTCGAGACAAAAAAGGTTAATTCCAAAGGACTACTAATGCCCAAAGACTTCGTCGCCAACAGGATTCTAACAAAAGTCTCATTTCGTACTCTAGTTCACTACAGAAAACTACGTTTACTCAGATAAAACTAACAAACGAACTGCTCTATCTGAAAGTCTAACTTCAACTCACTAGAAATATCTGATTTCTGTTTCACGACTTTTCTTTTTCATAAATTACCAGTGAAGCATGCCTGGTATGAAATATGCAAAACTCAGACTTAAAAGGGAATGAAATGTAAACAATTAGTTACCAAATTCTATGGGACATAACCTTGTTTTTTTCCAGCTTTTCAATTACAAGATGACTTATCTACCTTCCTTTCTCTATCTCCAATTTCTACTTCAGACATCTTCTGTATTGTTGTAATGTGTCTCTGGTTTATCACGAGTAATATGCACCGCCTCTTTCTCTGTTCACTCAAACCTTCCTATCTGCGTGGGGTTGAGTGTTAGAACTGTCCGTGCATTCTCAGTTACCGAGAGTGTCAACGCCTGATATAACAGAACTAGCAGCCCCTGTTCATGATTTGTTGCTGCTATGATACTTAATGCAGGTGATCCTTTCCTGTCATATCTTTCCCCGATAAAACATAGCGGCTGTGATAACTGTTAACAAGAAATGATCGCGTGTCGTCCGTTTTTGTTCGAAATCTATTGATATTCAACTTTGACCTTAGCGCATTTAATAATTTTTTTTAAATATCAAGGCATCATTTTAACGTGAATAAAAGTACTCCTTCGTGCAGTTTTATATACAGTGCCAAGATCACTCATGTCGAGATATGTACATTCAGAGAGAGAGAGAGAGAAGATAGCAGAGAGAGAGAAGTGAGAGAGAAGAGAAAGAGGGGAGAAAGAGAGAGGAGAAAGAGAGAGGAGAAAGGAAAAAGAGAGAGAAGAGAGGGAAAAGAAAGAGAGAAGAGACAGAAAAGAAGGAGAGAGAGAGAGAAGAAAGAGAGAGAATGAGAGAAGTGAGGGAGCCGACGAACCAACAACATTATTTTCAGAGGGTGAGGTATTTGGAGCCAAGGCTGGTAACAAGCTTTGTTATTTATCTTTCATGCTAAGGAGAGAGAGAGAGAGTGAGAGAGAGAGAGTGTGTGAGAGTGAGAGAGAGAGTGAGAGTGAGAATGAGTGAGAGTGGGTGAGAGTGAGAGAGAGTAAGAGTGAGAAAGACTGAGAGTGAGAGAGAATGAGAGTGAGAGTGGGAGTGAATGAGAGAGAGAGAGAGTGAGAGTGAGAGAGAATGAGAGTGAGAGAGAGAGCGAGAGTAAGTGATTGAGAGTGAGAGTGAGAGAGAGTGAGACAGAGAGAGAGAGAGGGAGAGAGACTGGGAGTCTTCTTCTTCTTCTTCGTTCGCTTCCACCACCAAGACCGCCCCGTGATTCTACTAAATTTACTCCTTTGGTTGTCAGTAGGTCCCGTGGTCCCCGAAAGGGCCACACGAGATCCCCGAGAGGATCAGAAGAGGTTCAGAGTATCGCAGGGCTTTAGCCTATATTTTCGGTGGGTCGCAGAAGCGGGATTGAGTGACACTGTGGTGTTGTCGTTGCACCAGTCTAATCTAGAGTTGGACCTTCTCACCGGAAAACCTCGACGTGTTTTGGGATACCCGTGTATCCCCGCCGGGTGAGAGGTGGTTGCCCATCCAGTCCAGCGTTGGACTTTCTCACCGGAAAACCTCAGCGTGATTAGGATACGCATACATCCCCGCCGGGTGAGAGGTGGTTGCCTATCTAGACTGCCCTGGTCCAGTGTCTCCAACTTCAGCATTTTGTGGTCGTGGCCGCTACCCTTCCTAGTTGTGACCAGGACGAAGCTTTTGTCCAGGAGGATGAATCCTCGCCACTAGTGAGTTTCACCCCTGGGTTGAGTCGGTTTAGGCGTATTATCCCAGTATGGGCGTGTTTAGGACGTGACCAACCTAGAGAGCGGAGGTACCGTGACTTGAGTAGCCATCAAGTGTCAACCCTGGTTTAATCCGGTTTAGGCATATTTCACCAGTTTGGGTGTATATTGGACGTGGCCGGCCTCTAGAGTAGAGGTGCCTTGGTATGAGTAGCTCTCGCCGCGAGACTGCTGGACATACTGATTAAGTTTCACGTTATCCTTTCCATCACCTTTTCATATCGGTGCCGCACGGCAACCCTGACTGCTTTTCCTCACTTTCTTCATTGGCAAGGAGGAGTTTCACTCCACGCCGGCATCCGAAGAATGTCGCCAGCAGCGTCTTAACCCTTGGTAAACCCGGTTCAGGCAATTCGCCCGGTATAAGCGTACATGGGACGTGGCCGACCTCCAGAGCAGAGGTGCTGTGATTTGAGCAGTCCTGACCTCGAGACTACTGATTACTTCACTTCTTTTTTTCACCTTTTCACAGTGCCACACGGCAACCCATCATTGCACCTTTCTTCACTTGCCGGGAGGAGCCCCTCTCCACGCACGGCAGCTGAAAAATCACGCCATCAGCCGAGGGTGAGAGTGAGAGTGAGAGAGAGTAAGAGTGAGTGAGAGTAAGAGAGTGTGAGAGTGAGGATGAGAGAGAGAGTGAAAAAGAGTGAAAGTGAGAGAGAATGAGACTGAAAGAGAGTGAGAGTGAGAGTAAAAGAGAGTGAGAGAGAGTGAGAGTGAGAGAGAGTGAGAGTGAGAAGAGAGTGAGAGTGTGAGAGAGACAGTGAGAGAGAGAATGAGAGTAAGAGAGTGTGAGAGATTTGAGAGACAGAGAATGAGAGAGTGAGAGAAAGTGTGAGAAAAAGAATGAGAGAGAATGAGAGAGAGTGTGTGAGAGAGCGTGAGAGAGATTGAGAGATAGTGAGTGAGATGAAATAAGAGGGAGAGTGAGAAGAGTGTGAGAAAGAGTGAGAGAGAGAGTGCGTGAGAGAAAATGAGTGTGAGAGAGAAAATGAGAGAGAGTGACAAAGAGTGAGAGAGGGAGTGAGCGAAAGAGAGTAAGTGACAGAGAGTGAGTGAAAGAGAGTGAATGAGAGAGAGAATGAGTGAAAGAGAGAGTGAGTGAAAGAGACTGAGTGAGAGAGATTGAGAGAGGATAAGATAGAGAGTGAGTGACCGGAGAGAGAGCGAGAGACTGAGTGAGAGAGTGAGAAAAATTGTGTGGGAGAGATAGAGAGAATGAGAGTGAGTGTGAGATAGAGAATGAAAGAATGAGAAAGAGTGAGGGAGAGAAACGGGGGAGGGGGGAGAGAGAGAAAAGAGGAATCGCATTTGATCAAGGAACATTATCTCGCTCGAAAGTGGTAGCTAAAGAGCCGTTTCCGGTTTCCTTGTTTACTTCCGGTCGCGAGCTTACTTATATAGGCGTGAAGCAGTGCACTAGGTTATGAGAGCTGATACAAACAAGAAATGCATGCTTTCAAGTGTTAAACCAGATGCTCCACTTACGAGAAGATGGCATGATCTGAATAAAGCTAATGAGACTTGAAGAGTTTAAAGCGCCGACTCTTTTTTTTTTTTTTTTAGCCATAGTTAAGAGTTTTATTTGTTTCGCTGGTTTTTGTTTCGTTTTTTTCCCTCAGTTTTTAATCTTGAGTTTATTTTCATGGATACCAAAGTTTTCAACCCTCCCCCCCCCCCCCCCCCCCCAACTCTAACCTTCCCCAATGATCTGGACTGACCTCCCTTGTTGTTCTTAGCAATCAACATGTCCTAACTCCGTGCTATAAATCTCAAACGAGGACCTCAACAGGCAAAAGTATAAGAAACATTACTAGAACAGAAAATGAGATGTTTGAGGAGAATACAACAAGAAGAAACCAAATCAGAAATGACACCATGAGTGCAAAGGTTGGAGTAACACTTACATTTAGAAGTAACAAATCAAATGGTTTAGTCAAGTTACACGACTACAGCTAGACAACATATCACTTATACAACTAATGGTAGCAAACACAAGAAAGAGAGAGAGAGAGAAAGAGAGAGAGAGAAAGATAGAGAGAGAGAAAGATAGAGAGAGAAAGAGAGAGAAAGAGAGAGAGAAAGATAGAGAGAGAAAGAGAGAGAGAAAGATAGAGAGAGAAAGAGAGAGATAGAAAGATAGAGATTGATTGATTGATTGATTGATTGATCTTTATTTCAAAAGGGTTAAGAATTGGGCACGCAGGCCCGTCTGACATTCTGCCCTTTATCATACATCTTTCACTCTATTCCAGACATTCTACAAATATGCTGTTCATATAACAAGCATAACTAACATTGAAGCTGAGAGACATAAAATAAAATATAACATTTACGTTTCGCTCTTAAACATTCACTCAGTACAGAAGTAACTACATACATTATAAATGGCTATCTACTAAACAAAATTTTCCGGACTATTCAGAAAACAATTAATTGTATTCGGTGTCTGTAAGAGCAGTTTAAGATAACTTTTAAGTTTTATAATTCATGGAGGCATGTAGTCGACATCAAATAGATATTGGGAAAACTTGTAGTTGTAGGAAGGAGTATAATTTATATTTTTTTATATAGGATGGGAGTGTATTCCAAAAATGAGCAGCAGAATAACTAAAGCTTTTCTTGTAAAGATCAAGTCTAGGTTTTGGAAGACATATGTTGTTCAAGCGTTGGCTGCACTTTGGGCTAAATTTAAACAGGTTCCATAGATAAGGCGAGGCATGCCGTGAAAGAATTTGATGTACTAACTTGGCTTTGTTGAAGAGGAACCTGTTCTTAAGAGGCAGTATTTTGATACGTTTGTGATGGTTAGTTGTTTGTGTTTGATCTTTGTCACTAATAAGCTTTACTGCTCGCTTTTGGAGTGAGCAAAGCCTCTTTGTATTTGACACTGAGCAACCATCCCAAACTGTTGAGCAATAGTCTAAATGTGTTTGTATATGAGATATGTAGTATGTCTTCCTAGTGTCTTGATCTATGAAGTGCTTAATTTTAGCTAATTGGTATACTTTTTGTGCGATGAGTTTTGTTAGACATTGCACATGAGAGTTCCAGGTCAGATGTTGGTCAATAATAAGACCTAGTGTTTTGTGCTCGCTAACGTTTTCTATCTGTGATGTTTCTGTACAGAGCCGAAGTGTTGTTTTTGTTGCGTTTTGAAAAGAAAGATAGAGAGAGAGAGAAAGAGAGAGAGAGAGAGAGAAAGAGAGAGAGAAGGAGAGAGAGAAAGAGAGAGAGAGAGAGAGAGAGATCGAGAGAGAAAGTGAGAGAGAAAGATAGAGAGAGAAAGAGAGAGATAGAAAGATAGAGATTGATGATTGATTGATTGATTGATCTTTATTTCAAAAGGGTTAAGAATTGGGCACGCAGGCCCGTCTGACATTCTACCCTTTATCATACATCTTTCACTCTATTCCAGACATTCTACAAATATGTTGTTCATATAACAAGCATAACTAACATTGAAGCTGAGAGACATAAAATAAAATAACATTTACGTTTCGCTCTTAAACATTCACTCAGTACAGAAGTAACTACATACATTATAAATGGCTATCTACTAAACAAAATTTTCCGGACTATTCAGAAAACAATTAATTGTATTCGGTGTCTGTAAGAGCAGTTTAAGATAACTTTTAAGTTTTATAATTCATGGAGGCATGTAGTCGACATCAAATAGATATTGGGAAAACTTGTAGTTGTAGGAAGGAGTATAATTTATTTTTTTATATAGGATGGGAGTGTATTCCAAAAGATGAGCAGCAGAATAACTAAAGCTTTTCTTGTAAAGATCAAGTCTAGGTTTTGGAAGACATATGTTGTTCAAGCGTTGGCTGCACTTTGGGCTAAATTTAAACAGGTTCCATAGATAAGGCGAGGCATGCCGTGAAAGAATTTGATGTACTAACTTGGCTTTGTTGAAGAGGAACCTGTTCTTAAGAGGCAGTATTTTGATACGTTTGTGATGGTTAGTTGTTTGTGTTTGATCTTTGTCACTAATAAGCTTTACTGCTCGCTTTTGGAGTGAGCAAAGCCTCTTTGTATTTGACACTGAGCAACCATCCCAAACTGTTGAGCAATAGTCTAAATGTGTTTGTATATGAGATATGTAGTGTCTTCCTAGTGTCTTGATCTATGAAGTGCTTAATTTTAGCTAATTGGTATACTTTTTGTGCGATGAGTTTTGTTAGACATTGCACATGAGAGTTCCAGGTCAGATGTTGGTCAATAATAAGACCTAGTGTTTTGTGCTCGCTAACGTTTTCTATCTGTGATGTTTCTGTACAGAGCCGAAGTGTTGTTTTTGTTGCGTTTTGAAAAGAAAGATAGAGAGAGAGAGAAAGAGAGAGAGAGAGAGAGAAAGAGAGAGAGAAGGAGAGAGAGAAAGAGAGAGAGAGAAAGAGAGAGAGAGATCGAGAGAGAAAGTGAGACTGCCCGCGTGGAAGATGGATGGAGGAAATACCAGAAAGCTTGTACGAAAGAAATTCCATAGCTTTATGAAGAAGTCTATTTGCCATACCAACACCGAAAGGTATATGAGGAAGGAGACAAGACAAGACAATAAACAAGACACAAGAGCAGTTTCGGATGGAGAGTGGATTACGATGACCTGGTTGAATATCCACGGTAAACTCCATAACCTTGTTGGGTTGAGAGAAAAAGAGACAACAGCAAAGTTACCACCACCAGCTCTATCTTGTTGGGTTGAGAAAAAAGGGACAACAGCAAAGTTACCACCACCAGCTCTATCTTATTGGGTTGAGAAAAAAGGGACAACAGCAAAGTTACCACCACCAGCTCTATCTTGTTGAGCTGAGAGAAAAAGGGACAACAGTAAAGTTACCACCACCAGCTCTATTTTATTAGGTTGAGAGAAAAAGGGACAACAGCAAAATACCTCCACCAGCCCTACCCCGTTGGGCTGAGATAGGAAGGGACAACAGCAAAGTTACCACCACCAGCTCTATCACTTTGGGCTGAGATAAGAAGGGACAACAGCAAAATTACCACCACCAGCTCTATCACTTTGGGCTGAGATAAGAAGGGACAACAGCAAAATTACCACCACCAGCTCTATCACTTTGGGCTGAGATAAGAAGGGACAACAGCAAAATTACCACCACCAGCTCTATCACTTTGGGCTGAGATAAGAAGGGACAACATCAAAGTTACCACCACCAGCTCTATCACTTTGGGCTGAGATAAGAAGGGACAACAGCAAAATTACCACCACCAGCTCTATCACTTTGGGCTGAGATAAGAAGGGACAACAGCAAAATTACCACCACCAGCTCTATCACTTTGGGCTGAGATAAGAAGGGACAACAGCAAAATTACCACCACCAGCTCTATCACTTGGGCTGAGATAAGAAGGGACAACAGCAAAATTACCACCACCAGCTCTATCACTTTGGGCTGAGATAAGAAGGGACAACATCAAAGTTACCACCACCAGCTCTATCACTTTGGGCTGAGATAAGAAGGGACAACATCAAAGTTACCACCACCAGCTCTATCACTTTGGGCTGAGATAAGAAGGGACAACAGCAAAATTACCACCACCAGCTCTATCACTTTGGGCTGAGATAAGAAGGGACAACAGCAAAATTACCACCACCAGCTCTATCACTTTGGGCTGAGATAAGAAGGGACAACATCAAAGTTACCACCACCAGCCCCACCCCGTTGGGCAGATTGAAGGAGTGGCATCACTCTCTTACAAGAATCAACACCAGGAAGACGGCTAATGTTGGGCAGCTGTAGTTCGCTAGCCCCGACATATGTACCACAGATCCATCATAGCCATATTTCCTACTTAACCAGATAGAGAAATAACCAGGCCCAACCAGGAAGCGAGAGAGTCGGGGTCGTACCGCCCGGACCCAAGCTGGTTTTTCCTGCTCTTTTGTCATCATTTCAGGGAAACAGTTTCCGCGTTTGGACTGGAGGGCGGGCCGTGACTCAACCAAAGGCCCGATTTGCCTCTTCGTGGCCCTCTAAAATAATAATAGACGCGATCCAAACACTAGAAATGTTGCTGAATTTGTGGACAAAGATCCTATCCGCTCATGGCGTTGTGATGGTAATGTAATGAATGATCTAATCAGAGGGAGAACTTTTTTTTTTCTATTATCTTTGGAATGTGAACATAAAAAGACGTCTTCTCATAAGGGCCCGTGGTCAGAAGGGCTGCTAGGGCACCATTATGTCAACTGTCATTTTTTATACTGATAAAATGCGATTAAATTTTTCATGGAGCTCTTTCTTTCTTTCTTTCTTTCTTTCTTTCATAGACGTCATCCAAGTCCTTCAGCATATAAAGAAAGAAAGAAAGAAAGAAAGAAACAGAAAGAAAAACAGAAAGATCTCATAACAGACAAAAACCAACAGAAAGAATTTTACAGAAAGGCCGCGCCCTATACAGTTGCCTAAGATCAGCACAGAATCAGACAGAACACACTAACCAGGGACAACAACAAAACAAAACAACAAAAACTGAGGACTTTTCTTGAATGTTCTCGTCATTTTTTTTAATGATAAACATTCACCACTTTATAATTACTACATGGAATATTTTGTGTTTGAAACTCTAGTTAGTCAACTTCTCATGTTCACTGACATTTTTCTATTTCACTTTCATAACCGGGGGATGTGACCAACATCGTTCTGTGGCTAAGAAGCTTAGAAGGTCAGTAAAGAGATACAACTAAGAGCTTAGAAGGTCAGTAAAGAGATATAACTAAGAGCTTAGAAGGTCAGTAAAGAGATACAACTAAGAGCTTAGAAGGTCAGTTAAGAGATATAACTAAGAGCTTAGACGGTCAGTTAAGAGATATAACTAAGAGCTTAGAAGGTCAGTAAAGAGATATAACTAAGAGCTTAGAAGGTCAGTAAAGAGATATAACTAAGAGCTTAGAAGGTCAGTAAAGAGATATAACTAAGAGCTTAGAAGGTCAGTAAAGAGATACAACTAAGAGCTTAGAAGGTCAGTTAAGAGATATAACTAAGAGCTTAGACGGTCAGTTAAGAGATACAACTAAGAGCTTAGACGGTCAGTTAAGAGATACAACTAAGAGCTTAGACGGTCAGTTAAGAGATACAACTAAGGCCGGAATCAGCAAAAATCTGGCTCTTAAGAAGATTGCTGAAGATCTCCGCGGACAACGAGAAAATCGAACAAGGAAGTTCTGAAAGAGGCACACAGAAACCAGGAAAATTATAACAAAGATAAAAAAAAAACGACAGTCTAATTTTGTGAGGTATGTTTGAAGGAGAGGAGGGCTAGAGCACCTGATGGTAACAGGGAAGATGGAAGGTAGAAGAGACAGAGGTAGACAGAGGGAGAAGAATTTTGGCATTCTGGCAAGGGAAATGCTGAGTGACAAGCTTTGCACAAGGGATCGAGGGTTGTGGAAGGACATGATAGCCTACGCCTATCGCCAGCGACCTTAAGAGAAATAGAGAATGGAACGTGTCGTAAACTGAAATTTACGTTAGAAAATGACAATTAATTTGTTGGGTTTTTTTTGTTAGATCTCAGCGACGGAATGGAAAACAAAATCCCTGGTATAAGAGGACACAGTAAAACTTTAAGAACAAGAATAAAACAGGCAATCTTGGTCAGACTCTTGATCTATCCTCCGATTCAGGCGGGGGAGGGGTGGGGGGGGGGGGTGGAAGTGAAAATGCATCACTCTTCTTAGATAAGAAGGGACAACAGCAAAATTACCACCACCAGCTCTATCACTTTGGGCTGAGATAAGAAGGGACAACAGCAAAATTACCACCACCAGCTCTATCACTTTGGGCTGAGATAAGAAGGGACAACAGCAAAGTTACCACCACCAGCTCTATCACTTTGGGCTGAGATAAGAAGGGACAACATCAAAGTTACCACCACCAGCTCTATCACTTTGGGCTGAGATAAGAAGGGACAACAGCAAAATTACCACCACCAGCTCTATCACTTTGGGCTGAGATAAGAAGGGACAACAGCAAAATTACCACCACCAGCTCTATCACTTTGGGCTGAGATAAGAAGGGACAACATCAAAGTTACCACCACCAGCCCCACCCCGTTGGGCAGATTGAAGGAGTGGCATCACTCTCTTACAAGAATCAACACCAGGAAGACGGCTAATGTTGGGCAGCTGTAGTTCGCTAGCCCCGACATATGTACCACAGATCCATCATAGCCATATTTCCTACTTAACCAGATAGAGAAATAACCAGGCCCAACCAGGAAGCGAGAGAGTCGGGGTCGTACCGCCCGGACCCAAGCTGGTTTTTCCTGCTCTTTTGTCATCATTTCAGGGAAACAGTTTCCGCGTTTGGACTGGAGGGCGGGCCGTGACTCAACCAAAGGCCCGATTTGCCTCTTCGTGGCCCTCTAAAATAATAATAGACGCGATCCAAACACTAGAAATGTTGCTGAATTTGTGGACAAAGATCCTATCCGCTCATGGCGTTGTGATGGTAATGTAATGAATGATCTAATCAGAGGGAGAACTTTTTTTTTTCTATTATCTTTGGAATGTGAACATAAAAAGACGTCTCTCATAAGGGCCCGTGGTCAGAAGGGCTGCTAGGGCACCATTATGTCAACTGTCATTTTTTATACTGATAAAATGCGATTAAATTTTTCATGGAGCTCTTTCTTTCTTCTTTCTTTCTTTCTTTCATAGACGTCATCCAAGTCCTTCAGCATATAAAGAAAGAAGAAAGAAAGAAAGAAACAGAAAGAAAAACAGAAAGATTCATAACAGACAAAAACCAACAGAAAGAATTTTACAGAAAGGCCGCGCCCTATACAGTTGCCTAAGATCAGCACAGAATCAGACAGAACACACTAACCAGGGACAACAACAAAACAAAACAACAAAAACTGAGGACTTTTCTTGAATGTTCTCGTCATTTTTTTTAATGATAAACATTCACCACTTTATAATTACTACATGGAATATTTTGTGTTTGAAACTCTAGTTAGTCAACTTCTCATGTTCACTGACATTTTTCTATTTCACTTTCATAACCGGGGGATGTGACCAACATCGTTCTGTGGCTAAGAAGCTTAGAAGGTCAGTAAAGAGATACAACTAAGAGCTTAGAAGGTCAGTAAAGAGATATAACTAAGAGCTTAGAAGGTCAGTAAAGAGATACAACTAAGAGCTTAGAAGGTCAGTTAAGAGATATAACTAAGAGCTTAGACGGTCAGTTAAGAGATATAACTAAGAGCTTAGAAGGTCAGTAAAGAGATATAACTAAGAGCTTAGAAGGTCAGTAAAGAGATATAACTAAGAGCTTAGAAGGTCAGTAAAGAGATATAACTAAGAGCTTAGAAGGTCAGTAAAGAGATACAACTAAGAGCTTAGAAGGTCAGTTAAGAGATATAACTAAGAGCTTAGACGGTCAGTTAAGAGATACAACTAAGAGCTTAGACGGTCAGTTAAGAGATACAACTAAGAGCTTAGACGGTCAGTTAAGAGATACAACTAAGGCCGGAATCAGCAAAAATCTGGCTCTTAAGAAGATTGCTGAAGATCTCCGCGGACAACGAGAAAATCGAACAAGGAAGTTCTGAAAGAGGCACACAGAAACCAGGAAAATTATAACAAAGATAAAAAAAAAACGACAGTCTAATTTTGTGAGGTATGTTTGAAGGAGAGGAGGGCTAGAGCACCTGATGGTAACAGGGAAGATGGAAGGTAGAAGAGACAGAGGTAGACAGAGGGAGAAGAATTTTGGCATTCTGGCAAGGGAAATGCTGAGTGACAAGCTTTGCACAAGGGATCGAGGGTTGTGGAAGGACATGATAGCCTACGCCTATCGCCAGCGACCTTAAGAGAAATAGAGAATGGAACGTGTCGTAAACTGAAATTTACGTTAGAAAATGACAATTAATTTCTCTCTTACAAGAATCAACACCAGGAAGACGGCTAATGTTGGGCAGCTGTAGTTCGCTAGCCCCGACATATGTACCACAGATCCATCATAGCCATATTTCCTACTTAACCAGATAGAGAAATAACCAGGCCCAACCAGGAAGCGAGAGAGTCGGGGTCGTACCGCCCGGACCCAAGCTGGTTTTTCCTGCTCTTTTGTCATCATTTCAGGGAAACAGTTTCCGCGTTTGGACTGGAGGGCGGGCCGTGACTCAACCAAAGGCCCGATTTGCCTCTTCGTGGCCCTCTAAAATAATAATAGACGCGATCCAAACACTAGAAATGTTGCTGAATTTGTGGACAAAGATCCTATCCGCTCATGGCGTTGTGATGGTAATGTAATGAATGATCTAATCAGAGGGAGAACTTTTTTTTTTCTATTATCTTTGGAATGTGAACATAAAAAGACGTCTTCTCATAAGGGCCCGTGGTCAGAAGGGCTGCTAGGGCACCATTATGTCAACTGTCATTTTTTATACTGATAAAATGCGATTAAATTTTTCATGGAGCTCTTTCTTTCTTTCTTTCTTTCTTTCTTTCATAGACGTCATCCAAGTCCTTCAGCATATAAAGAAAGAAAGAAAGAAAGAAAGAAACAGAAAGAAAAACAGAAAGATCTCATAACAGACAAAAACCAACAGAAAGAATTTTACAGAAAGGCCGCGCCCTATACAGTTGCCTAAGATCAGCACAGAATCAGACAGAACACACTAACCAGGGACAACAACAAAACAAAACAACAAAAACTGAGGACTTTTCTTGAATGTTCTCGTCATTTTTTTTAATGATAAACATTCACCACTTTATAATTACTACATGGAATATTTTGTGTTTGAAACTCTAGTTAGTCAACTTCTCATGTTCACTGACATTTTTCTATTTCACTTTCATAACCGGGGGATGTGACCAACATCGTTCTGTGGCTAAGAAGCTTAGAAGGTCAGTAAAGAGATACAACTAAGAGCTTAGAAGGTCAGTAAAGAGATAACTAAGAGCTTAGAAGGTCAGTAAAGAGATACAACTAAGAGCTTAGAAGGTCAGTTAAGAGATATAACTAAGAGCTTAGACGGTCAGTTAAGAGATATAACTAAGAGCTTAGAAGGTCAGTAAAGAGATATAACTAAGAGCTTAGAAGGTCAGTAAAGAGATATAACTAAGAGCTTAGAAGGTCAGTAAAGAGATATAACTAAGAGCTTAGAAGGTCAGTAAAGAGATACAACTAAGAGCTTAGAAGGTCAGTTAAGAGATATAACTAAGAGCTTAGACGGTCAGTTAAGAGATACAACTAAGAGCTTAGACGGTCAGTTAAGAGATACAACTAAGAGCTTAGACGGTCAGTTAAGAGATACAACTAAGGCCGGAATCAGCAAAAATCTGGCTCTTAAGAAGATTGCTGAAGATCTCCGCGGACAACGAGAAAATCGAACAAGGAAGTTCTGAAAGAGGCACACAGAAACCAGGAAAATTATAACAAAGATAAAAAAAAAAAAACGACAGTCTAATTTTGTGAGGTATGTTTGAAGGAGAGGAGGGCTAGAGCACCTGATGGTAACAGGGAAGATGGAAGGTAGAAGAGACAGAGGTAGACAGAGGAAGAAGAATTTTGACATTCTGGCAAGGGAAATGCCGAGTGACAAGCCTTGCACAAGGGATCGAGGGTTGTGGAAGGACATGATAGCCTACGCCTATCGCCAGCGACCTTAAGAGAAATAGAGAATGGAGCGTGTCGTAAACTGAAATTTACGTTAGAAAATGACAATTAATTTGTTGGTTTTTTTTTTTTTTAATCTCAGCGACGGAATGGAAAACAAAATCCCTGGTATAAGAGGACACAGTAAAACTTTAAGAACAAGAATAAAACAGGCAATCTTGGTCAGACTCTTGATCTATCCTCCGATTCAGGCGGGGGAGGGGGGGGGGGTGGAAGTGAAAATGCATCACTCTTCTTTCCTTCCTCTCACAAACAATATGAAGTAAACAAGCCTCTTTCTTCTTTCCTTCCTCCCACAAACAATATGAAGTAAACAAGCCTCTCTCTTCTTTCCTTCCTCCCATAAACAATATGAAGTAAACAAGCCTCTCTCTTCTTTCCTTCCTCCTACAAACAATATGAAGTAAACAAGCCTCTCTCTTCTTTCCTTCCTCCTACAAACAATATGAAGTAAACAAGCCTCTCTCTTCTTTCCTTCCTCCCATAAACAATATGAAGTAAACAAGCCTCTCTCTTCTTTCCTTCCTCCCATAAACAATATGAAGTAAACAAGCCTCTCTCTTCTTTCCTTCCTCCTACAAACAATATGAAGTAAACAAGCCTCTCTTCTTTCCTTCCTCCTACAAACAATATGAAGTAAACAAGCCTCTCTCTTCTTTCCTTCCTCCCATAAACAATATGAAGTAAACAAGCCTCTCTCTTCTTTCCTTCCTCCCATAAACAATATGAAGTAAACAAGCCTCTCTCTTTTTTTCTTCCTCCCATAAACAATATGAAGTAAACAAGCCTCTCTCTTCTTTTCTTCCTCCTACAAACAATATGAAGTAAACAAGCCACTCTCTTCTTTCCTTCCTCCTACAAACAATATGAAGTAAACAAGCCTCTCTCTTCTTTCCTTCCTCCTACAAACAATATGAAGTAAACAAGCCTCTCTCTTCTTTCCTTCCTCCCATAAACAATATGAAGTAAACAAGCCTCTCTCTTCTTTCCTTCCTCCCATAAACAATATGAAGTAAACAAGCCTCTCTCTTCTTTCCTTCCTCCTGCAAACAATATGAAGTAAACAAGCCTCTCTCTCTCTCTTCTGTTCCGAGACTGTTTGGCGTGGTCTTCATGCGGCTTCTAATTGGCCACTCATAAGGCGCACGTGTTATCTTGTTTGCGCATGCGCAAATACGGCCGTTATGTTGACTTCCTGTTTCACATTTTGAAGAGACGAAAAGTTGTTTTGTTGTCCGACTTTGTGTGCTTGTTAGAACAATGTGTTCGGATATTTGTATCTGTTAAACTAGCCTCACTTGTGTAAGTACTCTAGTGTGATCATTCTTCTGTGATTGTCTGTGGTGGGAAAGGGAGCTGAGAGAGAGAGACAGAGAAAGAGAGAGAGAGAGAGAGAGAGAGATTTAAAAAATGAAGTGAGAAAACTGATTAGATGGTAGAAGAAATTCTGAAAAAAACTAATAATTTTTTATTAAATAACTTTTTGGGGGGTCTCGTTTCTGTTCTTTGTTCTTTGTTGATATTTAGCGTGATATGTTTGAAGGAGTCCTAATTGTAAGTTTTATGGGAAAAGCAAGTTAGAAATGTAAAGCAAATCCTCGGTAGACATGTATCCTTTGACTGCATGTGTGTGTGTGTGTGTTCGTGTAAGTGTTTCTTTAATTCTGTATACAAGTAAATGATCGTATAATCATAAAAAGGTATTATGTAAGGCCATTTTTCAGTTGTAGTCTTACGTGAAGGAACAGCCTCCATTTTGGACACTTAAAAGCAGGTAAAAACACCCGCTGGTCAGAACATATGGAGTTGTGTAATGCAGGACGATGTAGATTGACAAGAGAACAAGTTCTGACGAAACGTGATAACACTGACATGGCAGGCTCTGCTTACATCGCATAGACAGCTACATCAACCATGACAGCTACAAACACCGGACAGTCTCTTACTGAACTGACCAGTTTCTTAACACCCCCTCCCCCTCCCCCTCCCCCAGCTTCTAGATCTAGAAACTACCCTCACACGGCATAGCAAGTGATACTCTGCTTTTCAGTCTGCGTTCGTTCGTTATTTGCATTATCCTCAACAGACTTATACCAGCACTAGAGGGAAAACTTCGGAAAGAGCGGGCAGGACGTAGAAATGGAAGATCGTGCACAGACCACATATTCGTACTTATTAGTTAAGGCCAATGAATGGCATAGCACGACATATGCACTGTTAACTGATTTTGGGGAAAAAAAACAACTCCTACAGTATCAACAGAGAAGCGAAAACTCTTTGATGACATGGCCTCCTTTAAAAGATAGTGGATGTCGTCAAGGCCCTATACAAAGGCTTTCAATGCGGGGCGATCTGGGGATAACACATCTCTAACAGCTTTGGGGTACAAGCAGGAGTGAAACATGGATGTGTACTATCACCAACACCGTCTATCTTAGCAGCGGACTGGTTAATGAAGGAGGCAACATCAGATAAACGCAGAGGACTACAATGGACACTTGACACTGTACTGGAGGACCTGGACTTTACTGGAGACATTTGCCTGCTATCAAGCAGACACAAGGATGTACAAGATTAAACACACAGGGCAACCCAAAATGCCAGCAAAACAGGGTTAAAGGTCAACATAGGAAAGACGAGGTTAGTGAAGCAAAATAAGAACAACAGAAATGTACTGAGAGTAGATAACTTTGGTATAAAATTAACATGAAAAAAAAAATGACGACATAAAGAAGAACAATGAAGAATAAATATCACTGGAAATTAATTCAAGCAAAGGTCTTCTTCATAGCCCTCAGATAACGGCAAAACATAAGGTCGAATTGTTAACAAAGTTAACAAATGTGACCTGTCAGCCAGCCACTTTCATGTCCCTTGCGGGACTTTGCCTCCATAACACAGCTCTCCTGTAGGACTCTCGGTTGTAAGCAAGATGGCCTGCCGCTGGTGCATCCGTTTCCAGATTATCAACGATGTCTTGTAGTCCGACTTTGTGTGCTTGTTAGAACAATGTGTTCGGATATTTGTATCTCTTAAACTAACCTCACTGGTGTAAGTACTCTAGTGTGATCATTCTTCTGTGATTGTCTGTGGTGGGAAAGGGAGCTGAGAGAGAGAGAGAGAGAGAGAGAGAGAGAGAGAGAGAGAGAGAGATTTAAAAAATGAAGTGAGAAAACTGATTAGATGGTAGAAGAAATTCAGAAAAAAAACTAATAATTTTTTATTAAATAACTTTTTGGGGGTCTCGTTTTCTGTTCTTTGTTCTTTGTTGATATTTAGCGTGATGTGTTTGAAGGAGTCCTAATTGCAAGTTTTATGGAAAAAGCAAGTTAGAAATGTAAGGCAAATCCTCGGTAGACATGTATCCTTTGACTGCATGTGTGTGTGTGTGTGTTCGTGTAAGTGTTTCTTTAATTCTGTATACAAGTAAATGATCGTATAATCATAAAAAGGTATTATGTAAGGCCATTTTTCAGTTGTAGTCTTACGTGAAGGAACAACCTCCATTTTGGACACTTAAAAGCAGGTAAAAACACCCGCTGGTCAGAACATATGGAGTTGTGTAATGCAGGACGATGTAGATTGACAAGAGAACAAGTTCTGACGAAACGTGATAACACTGACATGGCAGGCTCTGCTTACATCGCATAGACAGCTACAGCAACCATGACAGCTACAAACACCGGACAGTCTCTTACTGAACTGACCAGTTTCTTAACACCCCTCCCCCTCCCCCAGCTTCTAGATCTAGAAACTACCCTCACACGGCATAGCAAGTGATACTCTGCTTTTCAGTCTGCGTTCGTTCGTTATTTGCATTATCCTCAACAGACTTATACCAGCACTAGAGGGAAAACTTCGGAAAGAGCAGGCAGGACGTAGAAATGGAAGATCGTGCAAAGACCACATATTCGTACTTATTAGTTAAGGCCAATGAATGGCATAGCACGACATATGCACTGTCAACTGATTTTGGAAAAAAAAAAAACTACAGTATCAACAGAGAAGCGAAAACTCTTTGATGACATGGCCTCCTTTAAAAGATAGTGGATGTCGTCAAGGCCCTATACAAAGGCTTTCAATGCGGGGCGATCTGGGGATAACACATCTCTAACAGCTTTGGGGTACAAGCAGGAGTGAAACAGGGATGTGTACTATCACCAACACCGTTTATCTTAGCAGCGGACTGGTTAATGAAGGAGGCAACATCAGATAAACGCAGAGGACTACAATGGACACTTGACACTGTACTGGAGGACCTGGACTTTACTGGAGACATTTGCCTGCTATCAAGCAGACACAAGGATGTACAAGATTAAACACACAGGGCAACCCAAAATGCCAGCAAAACAGGGTTAAAGGTCAACATAGGAAAGACGAGGTTAGTGAAGCAAAATATGAACAACAGAAATGTACTGAGAGTAGATAACTTTGGTATAAAATTAACATGAAAAAAAATGACGACATAAAGAAGAACAATGAAAAATAAATATCACTGGAAATTAATTCAAGCAAAGGTCTTCTTCATAGCCCTCAGATAACGGCAAAACATAAGGTCGAATTGTTAACAAAGTTAACAAATGTGACCTGTCAGCCAGCCACTTTCATGTCCCTTGCGGGACTTTGCCTCCATAACATAGCTCTCCTGTAGGACTTTCGGTTGTAAGCAAGATGGCCTGCCGCTGGTGCATCCGTTTCCAGATTATCAACGATGTCTTGTAGCCATCTTCGCCTTGGTCTTCCTCTCTTTCTTTTCCCCATGTACTCTCATGTGACATGAGGATATTATATATTTGTCTTTCTTCACTTTCATTTATGTTCATTTCTGTTTGTATTTCTTGTTTGATAAAGCTGGGAGTCGAAATATCACATTTTTGATTGTTCTATTGTGAAAATTAGACATTCAACAAAAAGATGACAAAGAAACTGGAAGGAAGAGAGATGTGGTTTTGGAGAGAGAAAAAAAGATGCAAAAAATACCCTGCACAGACAGAAAAACAAATGAAGTTTCAGAACAACGGAAACTAGTTAAAATGGTATGAGAAAAAAACATTCAAATGTTCTTGGACATGTCATGAGAAGACAGAAGTTAGACGGGTCATGAGAAGACAGAAGTTAGACGGGTCATGAGAAGACAGAAGTTAGACATGTCATGAGAAGACAGAAGTTAGACATGTCATGAGAAGACAGAAGTTAGACATGTCATGAGAAGACAGAAGTTAGACATGTCATGAGGAGACAGAAGTTGGAGAACTTAGTAATGATTGGAAAATTCGGGGGGGGGGGGGGAGAGGAAGACCGAGAGTGGACTGACCAAGTGGCATGGGAAAGGAAAGGCGTTTGAACTAAACGGAAACACCAAGGACCGTGCAAGATGGAGAAGCATGATCACCAACGCTATCCGGCACGACAAATAATAATAATAATAAGTAAATCTTATATTAGCGTTCATTATTTCTCAACTAACAACGTACTTTAATAAACTATTGTCACTTTTGTCGTTTGCTCCTATCCAGGCTGTCATACATCATGGCCTCCGTCCTTGACATCAATTCTACAGGCAAAGCGCAGACCGGAAGCAGCAGTCCAGCAGAATTTACTTCTGTCGAGAGAAGTTTTCTGTCGTGGCAACAAGCAAGAATTATCGACCTTGCCCCAGTTGTTGTTCTTGATGTTCTGTACATGTTGTTTGGCGTCGTTGGCAACTCGGTAGTGTGTTATATATGTATGTTTCGCCTTCAGCGCACTGTTCTCAACAACTTTATTCTAACCTTGGCCGTACTGGAACTTTTAGGATGCACTTTTACTATCCCAATGGAAATTACAGAATTATTAAATGCTTATTTATTTGACTTCCCTGTACTGTGCAAGACGGAAAAGTACTTCAGAAAAGTGATCATTTTTTCAACCGGATGTATTCTTATTGCCATAGCAATGGAACGATATAAGCGAATCGTCAAACCGCTTGGTCGACGCATGACCTCGTGTGAGTTTCGTTTAGCCACTTCTGGCGCTTTGCTCGTCTCCGCCATCATGGCCGCACCGGAAGCCGTTTTAGCCGGAAGTGAAACAATTCAAACGGCGTTCGGTATTGGGAGGGTTTGCTCCACGTATAATTCAGATAAATATCGATATTCGATCTTTCCCAAGCTTTGGGGATTACTAGTCGTTATAATTTATGTCATTTCCATTGTGTGGATTACCACAATCTATTTCCTTATAGCGACCAGAATTTGGAAGCGGGGAAAGGTAGCCACGGATAGAAGGTCAAGGCCAGGTACACCAGATTCCACCCTACAGAGGCGAGTCAGATGTCACTCATACCACCCAAGGCAATCAGGGGAGATAGACACGGGTGCGACTACGGGAGGTGGCAAGAAGTTTCATCACTCGGTTCATCCTCGCTGCCGCTCCACGTACCACTGCCAAGACAGTGCGGGTTCTGCAGCATCCCAGCATGCTGATGCGCCACGAGACAAGGACCAGAAGCTCGGAGTAGAAGCATCCGTGCCGAGCGAGTACCAACAAGAAATCAAACGACATTTCGTTAATAAAAACAGCGACATTGACGTTATTTCACTCAGTGATAGCAGTAACCATCATCTTGAAAATGAATCGGTTCAAATGGAAACGAAAAGCAAGCCTGACATTCTTTCACCCATCCAGGTGGACACGCAGAACGTTCGCAGACCAAGTGACAAACAACATGGAAACCACGAGATAAACGGCAAACAGCGTAGCAGTGAATTCAACAATCACTTCACTGATCACGATCATTGCCAGCAAATTCAGTCTTATCGTTCACATAATCAAAATCATAAAGATGAAAATAATCATCAAATGGCTTTATTGAATGCTGTTGTCTGTAAGTTAACTCACAAAAATCCAGACGACACGTTACGAGCTCGCCGCCATCTTGTTGTCGGCCATGACGGAACTATTCTTCGGTCGCTAACGCCTCTCGGAAGTTTCCACCGGAAATCCAGGTACTCACGGAAACGCACGACTTTCATATTGTTTGTAATGACGCTGACGACAGCCCTTAGTCACCTGCCGCACATTGCTGTCATGCTGTACTCCTTGATCCACCCTGGAGTGACGATGCAGCTGATTGCTGATGAATCTGTCGTCTTCAACGTTGCTTGGAACTCTTTCTTCATCAGCCTGGCTGCTCATCCGTTCATGTACGGCTTCTGGAATGGACGATTCAAAAGCGCCCTCTATGTTCTGTTCACGGGCTTCAAACGAGGCAGACAAAGAACCGAAAAAGAAAGTGGCAGTTCTGTGAGGCACAGCTGAAATGGACAACAATGAAGAAATATACTTGATCTCTGTATGTCTTCTCTTATCATGGCATAGAGGCGCATAGGACATGTGGTGTTAAATATCCATAAATGCCTTGACCTGGGGGTACAATAGGGCACGATATGATCAGTGCCACGCCTGGCAGTCTCTACATCCCTAGCTCTAGGAGGGAGGGGGCACTTCTACAGCTGGATGACCAGGGGCGTCTCCGGCCAGACTTTCAGCTACCGACTTTATCGTAAGAGAAAACCGCGCTATCATCTACGCCACTCGCACGCATTTCTGTATACAAAACAGTGTCGTATTTATATTCATATCTGAAAAGTGGAAAATAGTGTTAGTGTATACTTTATGTACAGCGTATGCTTCATGTACAGATTATACTTTATGTACAACATATACTTTATGTACAGCGTTGTGTTTGTTTCGTTGACTTATTTTTAAAGTTAATCTCGTAATCCGCACGCTGTGTACTTTAAGACAAGCCCATGGATATTTAAATATCTGGGCACGCTAGTAACATCAGATGGGAAATGCACCTCTAAATCTAGATTTAGAATCTAGACAGAATCTAGAAACCAAGGCAGCTTTCAGGCAAATGAGAAAAATCTTGTGCAGTGTATCTCTGACACTGAATATCAGAAAATGAGTTCTATCAAATGCTGCACTGAGCCTATCCTACTGCGTGAAAGTGAGCCAAGGACAAGCAGAAGATAAACATCACTACAGGCAACAGAGTTGTGCTTGCTTAGAAGGATGCTAAGAATACCTCGGACAGTTAAGATGACGGACGGGGAATATCTAAGAAAAGCAAATGTAGGAAGGAACCTAATTATGTACTTAGAAAAGTGGTCCATAACTTATATGTACTTAGTGCTCCATAATTTATATGTACTTAGAAGAGTGGTCCATAACTTATACGTACTTTGAAAAGTAATCCAGGATTTGTAAAACATTTGGAAATCACTGATATAGTGTATCTCGCTGCAGAGCACAGCAACTATATAAAGTTATCGCTGCAGAGCACAGCAACTATATAAAGTTATCGCTGCAGAGCACAGCAACCACATCAAGTTCTCGCTGCAGAGCACAGCAACCACATAAAGTTATCGCTGCAGAGCACAGCAACCATATAAAAGTTCTCGCTACAGAGCACAGCAATCATATAAAAGTTATCGCTGCAGAGCACAGCAACCATATAGAAGTTCTCGCTGTAGAGCACAGCAACCATATAAAAGTTCTCGCTACAGAGCACAGCAGTCATATAAAAGTTAACGCTGCAGAGCACAGCAACCATATAAAAGTTCTCGCTACAGAGCACAGCAACCATATAAAAGTTAACGCTGTAGAGCACAGCAACCATATAAAAGTTCTCGCTACAGACCACAGCAATCATATAAAAGTTCTCGCTGTAAAGCACAGCAACCATATAAAAGTTAACGCTGTAGAGCACAGCAACCATATAAAAGTTCTCGCTACAGACCACAGCAATCATATAAAAGTTCTCGCTGTAAAGCACAGCAACCATATAAAAGTTAACGCTGTAGAGCACAGCAACCATATAAAAGTTCTCGCTACAGACCACAGCAATCATATAAAAGTTCTCGCTGCAGACCACAGCAATCATATAAAAGTTCTTGCTGTAAAGCACAGCAACCATATAAAAGTTCTCGCTACAGACCACAGCAACCACATAAAGTTCTCGCTGCTCTGCTAACACTCAGCAGTGAGAAAGAGAGGTTCCCTTTTTATGTATTTGATCTTAATTTACTGAGATTTTTGTATGTATCATCTGAGGAAGATGTGTTGCCATCTTGTACCGTGCCTCGTGTTGCTCTTATTGTTGTTAAAAGACAAAAAGAAGTAGAATACCTCTTTCCGAAATTATAAACCTCTTAAACTAGTAATCGGTGTTTTATCAGACTTTCATGCAGGGGGGAAAAAAAAATTACAAGAGAGGGAGGACAGTGGTCAAAGGGAGAAAACTCATGAAAAGTCTCCTAGCGATAAGTGTGCAGAATTATCGGTACTTTCTTTAGGTAGCCTTCCAACCGATAACCAAATAAGGCTCTCGGAAAGACTTGAAATGTCCGAATGGTGAAATAACTTATACAGATTCACGATAATAACACCAGTCTTTTGTCAGATGAGCACTTCAAGTTGCCATGTTTGTGAAAGATCATCAAGATCTGAGGTAAAAGGCAAAGGTAATTCTGTCATGCCTTAGAGGCACATAGTGATGTGATGTTAGTGCCCATATTTTTCTTGACCTGCCAGCACACTAGAGGGTGATATGGTCAGTATCACGCCTGGCCGCCTTTCCTTCCCCAACTCCAGAAGACGTCGGGTACCCATTTCTACAGTTGAGTGACTGGGGTGCCTCCGGCCGGATTCGAACACCCGACCTTCGCCATGAGAGACAAGTGCACTAACAACTTCGCCACTCAGACACCCTAAGATCTGAGGTGAATATGATTTTTAAAAATCCCTTTATAATGCCTTGAAAACAACAGTCCAGTATATATCTGGGATATAGAACCTCTTCCATCTCCCCGCAGCTGTGAGCTGGTGTCATTTGCAGCCGTTGTGATGAAAATACTGAGGTACACCGACGTGACGGGTTGGTGGCGGCTAATTTTTCAGTCCCTTGGTGGAGCTAAAAGCATGGTCCATGCAATACTTCTTTAGCAGACTCCACCACCATGGGGGACTATGGCAACCCTTGACCCGTTAACTAGGCTAGGCCGGTTTCTGGGGATATTAACAGAGAGATGGGACAGGGTCTTGGTCATCTATGGTGGTTCTCCAACCCTGGCCCTAGCATGGCCACATTGGACAGACAATTCCCCCTAAATCAGTGGTTCCCAATTAACAAAAGTCCGCAGACCCCCTGCTGTTTCAAAATCTTGCCCGTGGATCCCCTTCTGTTTCAAAATCAAGGCCATGGACCCCCTGCTGTTTCAAAATCCAGGCCATGGACCCTGTTTCAAAATCCAGGCCATGGACCCTCTGCTGTTTCAAAATCCAGGCCATGGACCTTCTGCTATTTCAAAATCCTAGCCATGGACCGCCATACGTTTGAAAAGTTTACTGATGACGGCAAGTGAGATTCTCTTGATTATTGCTCTGTAATATTTCTCGCAAAACCTTTATCTTAATGCGAAGAAAACTAAATTGATGACAACTAACAAAACAAACAAGGTAGCTGATATATGTATCAATGAGGAAAAACTGGAAGAAGTGGAGAGTTTTGAATATCTTGGATCACTCCTAACTAATAATGGAGGTACAATGAGGGAAATTAAAAGGAGGACATCTATCGTTCTTCAGAAAGTAAAACAACTAAAGAATCTGTGGAGAGGAACAGACAGAACTACAAAAATAAGATTTTTAAGGGCATGCATCTTTCCCATCGCAACATATGCCTGTGAGACCTGGACACTTAACAAAACAGCTGATAAACACATAAATGCCTTTGAATGTAAATGCTACAGAAGAGTTCTTCAGATATCATGGACACAGAAAAGAACAAATATATCCATACTATAAGAACTTAATATTGAAGAAAGCTAGCTAGAAAAAAGAGGATTAAAGAGGGAAAACTGAAATATTTTGGCCACATTAAACGTCATGATAATTTAGAGAAAACCGTCTTGGAAGGGTACATAATAGGAAAAAGAAAGAGAAGAAGACCAAGGCGAAGATGGCTGCAAGACATCGTTGATGATCTGCAAATGGATGCATCAGCAGCAGGGCATCTTGCTCACAACCGAGAGGCCTACAGGAGAGCTGTTAGGGAGGCAAAGTTCCGCAAGGGACATGCAAATGAATGATAATGATTATATCTTGATCTTTTCAACCACGCCTCCACTGTTTTGTGAGTGTAATCTTCTTCTTTAAGACATAAACGCAAAACACACGTACTGTACAACGATCTTTTTCACTTCACTACTGTGACCGAACGAGAGTAGCGTAGCGGTGAAATTCACTTCCTTCTTTGCTGGCCCAGCTTGCACGATCGTGGCACACGCTGTCGAAACTTCAAGTTCCAGTAACATCCATCAAAGATCAGCCTCTTTCTAGTCTCCTCTTTGTTCTTCTCGCAACTGCTGGACTGTGTGATATCGTCGTGTTAGTTCGTCACCAAGGCTGCCCAGCTGCGGGCATCAGAAAAAAGTTGACAAAATAAGTTCTTTCTTTGACACTGGATTGGCTGAAATATTGGTTGTTAAACAGTGGAAAAAAAGGACTATGAGTTTTTTTTGTCATGGACCCCTACAGCAGGTTCTACAGACACCCCCCCCCAGCATATTCTACAAACCCCCACATAAAGTTCTACAGACCCCTACAGCATGTTCTAGACTCCCACAGCATGTTCTAAGGACTCCTTCCCCCCCCCCCCACAACATGTTCTACAGACCCTCACAGCATGTTCTACACCCCCCACAGCATGTTCTACAGACCACCACAGCATGTTCTACAGACCTACACAGCATGTTCTACAGACCACCACAGCATGTTCTACACCCCCCCCCCCACAGCATGTTCTACAGACCACCACAGCATGTTCTACAACCCCCCCCCCACAGCATGTTCTACAGACCACCACAGCATGTTCTACAACCCCCCCCCCCCAACAGCATGTTCTACATACCCCCACAGCATGTTCTACAACCCCCCCACAGCATGTTCTACAGACCACCACAGCATGTTCTACAACCCCCCCCCCCACAGCATGTTCTACAGACCACCACAGCATGTTCTACAACCCCCCCCCCCCACATCATGTTCTACAGACCCCCCCCCCCCACAACATGTTCTATAGATCCCCACAGCATGTTCTACAGACCCCCACAGCAGGTTCTACAGACTCCCACAGCATGTTCTACAGACCCCCACAGCAGGTTCTACAGACCCCCCTACCATATTCTACAGATCCAACAGCATGTTCTACAGACCCCTACAACATGTTCTACAGGCCCCCATAGCAGGTTCTACAGATCCCCACAGCATGTTCTACAGACCCCCACAGCAGGTTCCTCAGATCCCCAGGTGGGAACCGCTGCCCTAGATAATTACCTCAGATTATGAATGATCTGGTTAGTTTCATTTGTTGATCTGCATGGAACTCCAATCTTGTGTTCATTACTTCCAACGTCCTCATAATCCTGAAAAAAGGGTCCTGAGCCGGATGGAAAGTGGATTTCTTTGGCTTGCTTGAAATTCCAAACAAGTAAAAAAAATGGTTAACGTTTGGATAGACGCCGGTATGATACATTGTAAGTATGGCTCTTCTGTATGAGCCAAGTTTAAATAACAGAACACAGTGTTAGGCAGAAAAAATACTAAACATAAACATAAACAAAGCACGTTAGACGTGAGAGAATGAGAAATGACAGGAGAATTACCCGGGACTTGAACCACGGACTCCAGTAGGACGAACAACCGCCTAGCACGAGAGAACAATGCAGCTTAGCTATATCCAACACCTTCAGAAAAAGGTGTTTGATAGCGAAGTCATCAATGCCTGTCTGGTAGAAAATCATGTAGCCTGGAAAGTGAACGAGGTATTCATCATCATCATTATCATCATCATCATCATCATCACCATCATCATGTGCCGTGCCGATTGGCGTTGGCTAACATGCTTCTCCAGTGTGCACGATCCTTCATGTAGGCCATCAGCTCAGTTGGTGATCTCCTCTCACACCATCCCGTCAGACTGTCTAGTATCATTTCTCTTGATATTCCCTTGGCTCTTCTTCCTTCTATTTTTCCTGTTGTTATAATATTTTCAATGCCCCCTCTTCTCATTGCATGTCCTATGAAAGTACATTGTCTCTCTCTCTTATCTTTTTGACAACAGTTTTTGTCTCTCCCGCTCTTCTCCTACATTCTTCATTAGTTATTTTTGCTGTTCAGGGGATTCGCAACATTGTTCTAATAAACCACATTTCTGCTGCTTCCAATGATTTTTGTGCAGACTTGCCTATTGTCCATGATTCACTTCCATATAACAAGATAGGTTCAATATAGCATTTTAGGACTCGTTTTCTAACATTCATTGATAAGGATGTGTTGGATAATATGTTTCTCATTCTCTGAAATGCAGTCTTTGCTTGGCCTATTCTGTTCCTAATTTCTGTTGTGCATTTCCCATCTGAAGTTATTACTGCTCCAAGGTATTTGAATTTCTGCATCTGCTTTAGAATAGTTCCGTTTAATTTTATACTGTATGTTGGTGGATTCTGTTTCTTAGATATAACCATATTCTCTGTCCTCTGACCAGGTTATGGCACAGAAATTTCCTTCCCTTAGATTCAGTCTCCCTCAGGTACCGCATTTTTTAGACACAGACTTACATACATGGTCTCCTGCCAACGTCTAGTGCATACTGGACAACAATGTTAACAGATAAACAAATACCTTTTTTCTTTACATAAACAAAGCACGTTAGACGTGAGAGAATGAGAAATGACAGGAGAATTACCCGGGACTTGAACCACGGACTCCAGTAGGACGAACAACCGCCTAGCACGAGAGAACAATGCAGCTTAGCTATATCCAACACCTTCAGAAAAAGGTGTTTGATAGCGAAGTCATCAATGCCTGTCTGGTAGAAAATCATGTAGCCTGGAAAGTGAACGAGGTATTCATCATCATCATTATCATCATCATCATCATCATCACCATCATCATGTGCCGTGCCGATTGGCGTTGGCTAACATGCTTCTCCAGTGTGCACGATCCTTCATGTAGGCCATCAGCTCAGTTGGTGATCTCCTCTCACACCATCCCGTCAGACTGTCTAGTATCATTTCTCTTGATATTCCCTTGGCTCTTCTTCCTTCTATTTTTCCTGTTGTTATAATATTTTCAATGCCCCCTCTTCTCATTGCATGTCCTATGAAAGTACATTGTCTCTCTCTCTTATCTTTTTGACAACAGTTTTTGTCTCTCCCGCTCTTCTCCTACATTCTTCATTAGTTATTTTTGCTGTTCAGGGGATTCGCAACATTGTTCTAATAAACCACATTTCTGCTGCTTCCAATGATTTTTGTGCAGACTTGCCTATTGTCCATGATTCACTTCCATATAACAAGATAGGTTCAATATAGCATTTTAGGACTCGTTTTCTAACATTCATTGATAAGGATGTGTTGGATAATATGTTTCTCATTCTCTGAAATGCAGTCTTTGCTTGGCCTATTCTGTTCCTAATTTCTGTTGTGCATTTCCCATCTGAAGTTATTACTGCTCCAAGGTATTTGAATTTCTGCATCTGCTTTAGAATAGTTCCGTTTAATTTTATACTGTATGTTGGTGGATTCTGTTTCTTAGATATAACCATATTCTCTGTCCTCTGACCAGGTTATGGCACAGAAATTTCCTTCCCTTAGATTCAGTCTCCCTCAGGTACCGCATTTTTTAGACACAGACTTACATACATGGTCTCCTGCCAACGTCTAGTGCATACTGGACAACAATGTTAACAGATAAACAAATACCTTTTTTCTTTACATAAAGCCAAACTTCCAGTTTATGGTTTCAGGCGCAAATTTCCACAAATAGGATGTAGTCTAATCATATAACCCTGTGTTCTATTACTTTACAGCAGGAAAACTTCGTTGTTTAATTGTGGAAATCTCCATCTGGAGCCAGATTGAAGGAAGGCAACAGATTGTTTTCAAGGAGCATCACTAAGAGTTATCAGAGGGTCTTGACCAGCTCTGGCTAGTGGGGCCTGGTGTATCTGTGCGCCAAATAAAAGGAAAGACAAGATTTGTCTACACAAACAGCGCAGCACAAACATCTCCAGCCCTTTATCATTTCAGTTTCAAATGACGTGTCGGCGATAGAGCATGAACTGTTTACCTTTCAGGTTCTGGTCGGGTGCGCCACGCCCTGCCTCGACAATGCTGAATACAGAAAATTGTATGATTAAAAAGCTTTGCTTGCTCAATATCGCCTTATGTTCCCGGCTGTATGAGACGTTTTGCCTGCGAATATTCAAGTGACTGACATAAAGGGGAGGAATACTCTGCCCGTTGTGGCAATCAGCGACGCGTAGCTGACATGCTAGCATCAGGATCGGCGAGGAATAGCTGATAAAGACCCTGTCCCACCTCTCCGTTTGTATCCCTAGTAATAGGCCAAGCCTGGGTAGCGTAGCAGCGATCGCCATAGTCTCCATGGTGGTGGAGTCTGCTAAAGAAGTATTGCACATCCTAGGCTTTCTAACTGCACTCGGGGACTGAAAAAGATGGCTGCCATGACCCACTCCCTAGCCGATACTGTGCCTCAATATCTTCACCGCAAGGGCTGCAAGGAACACATGCTCGCAGTTCCAGGAAGAAGAAGAAGAAGAATGAATGAATGAATGAATGAATGAATGAATGAATGAATGAATAATCTTTATTTTTAAAGGGTAAAGAACTGAGAACGCAGGCCCGTCTTTCATTCTTCCCACACACTCGATGAAGAAGAAGAAGAAGAAGAAGAAGAAGAAGAAGGTGCTCGCTCTGAGATCAGTGCTGGGGTTTTATTGAAAACAGGAAGATAGCAAGTGCTGTGTGTTTTATTAAGCACCATCTTGCCGATCAAGTCCTCTCATGGCGGACACTGTCAATGCTCAGTCAGTCAGTCAGTCATTTGCATGTCCCTTGTGGAACTTTGCCTCCCTAACAGCTCTCCTGTAGGTCTTTCGGTTGTGAGCAAGATGGTCTGCTGCTGATGCGTCCATTTGCAGATTATCAACGCCTTGGTCTTCCTCTCTTTCCGTTTCCCACTATGTACCCTTCCAAGATGGTCTTCTCTAGATTATCATGACGTTTAATATGTCCAAAATATTTAACTTTTCTCTGTTTAATCTTCCTTACTAGCCAACCTTCTTCATTATTAAGTTCTTATAGCATCGATATATTTGTTCTTTTTTGTGTCCATTATATTTGAAGGAAACTTCCGTAGCATTTACATTCAAAGGAATTAATGTGTTTCTCAGATGTTTTGTTAAGTTTCCAGGTGTCACAGGCCATGGTCAATGCCGGACGTGCATATTCAACCACAGTAAACAGCAAGCAATATTTATCCTGCAAGGTCCAGTGTCCTTGGACTTGTATCTTCTAACTTCAAGTGTGGACCTTATTTCCTTTTGATATGTAACTGGGCCCCCTATGTGACTTGGTCCGTCTCCAGCTCTTCCAAGACCTCGTGGCTGACAGAAACATCTCACACTGTTGGCTTACAAATATTTTTATATCTCAGTTTAGTTTCTCTCTTGTGGTTAGCTCTATATTGTGGTTAATTCTGTATTGTGGTTAGTTCTGTATTGTGATTAGTTCTATATTGTGGTTAGTTCTGTATTGTGGTTAGTTCTATATTGTGGTTAGTTCTATATTGTGATTAGTTCTGTATTGTGGTTAGTTCTGTATTGTGGTTGGTTCTATATTGTGGTTAGTTCTATATTGTGGTTAGTTCTGTCTTGTGGGCTCCTTCCCTCTGATAAGTAAATAGGGCAATGCTCTTTCTTGCTTGAGGCGAACGTGACATAGGGGACATTTCTCTTGTGTGAACCGGCACTGATATGGAATCCTCAAGGAATTAGAAAACGAGGAAGACCTAGACTTACTTGGAGAAGAGAAATTATGACAGCGCTCAGAAACAAGGGATACACATGGAAGGAAGCAGAGAATAATTCCAAGAACAGGGATGACTGGAGAGCCTTTATCCGTGGCCTATGCTTTAAAGGTAGTGAAAGGAGATGATGATGATGATGATGATGAGGAGGAGGAGGAGGAGGAGGAGGAACCGGCAGCCCGGTTGGCTGAGTAGATAGGCGCTCAGTCTACTAATCCAGTGATACTAGGTTCAAGACCCGGCAGTGATGATTTTTTTTTATGGTACCACAACTCCAAACAGGCCCCGGTATCCACCCAGACTCTAAAAATGGGTACCAGAGAAGTCTGGGGAGGTTAATTTCTTCCAGGCGTGGTACTGACCAAACCAGACTTTCATGTACCTAAGGTCTTGGAAATACAATACACCGTATCCAAAATATATGCCTTAATGGCATGGGAAAGGGGAATTTTACCTTTTATCTTTTTCTTTCTTATCCGCTTTCATCAGTGCACAATAGTCTGGTGAACAAGGCATGGTGGATCTTACACGGCAGGCTATCACTCCAGTCTCCTTGTGAAGTCATCGTCCCACTGTATGCGCATACGCAAGGAAAAAAATGGCAACTTATCTTCCTCATCATCATCATCATCAACATCATCAGCATTTTTAATAAATTCACTCAACAACGTTTAATCATCCACATTTCTGCTGTTTGTGACAGAGGTTATTCACGCAACTATTTGTTTTTTTTTTGGTATAGCCATAGCTCTTACCACTGGCTGTGGTAGACACGCAGAGAGATAGTTCTATCCTAGCGTTTACATACACAACAGATCTATGTATAGACTAAATCCGTTCCTAACTTATTTTACTCGAACGATCACGTCAGTCTATGTCAAGTCTTGCTAAGTATTGTCAAAATAACCCAGGTCAAGACTGCGCTTGTCTAAGTATTATTCTGACACCCGCTTGATACGAATAACACTTGTTGTTTGGTTCAAAATGAATTTCAAGTTCCTTTTTTCAAATCTTAAAGTGTGTGTTGGGGGAGGGGGCGGGTTAAAGGGTTCCAAATTGTGGCGCCATGGGTCACCCAAAGATCCACTAGTTCATGGACAGATTTTGTGATCTTGGTCATTGAATTTATAATGGCACGTTGTGTCTTAGGAGAGGATTTCTTAAAGCGTTTTCTCTCACCCCATGGGAACAGAAGTAAGGGTAGACCAAAAGAGACATGGAGAAGAACAACAGAGAGGATGTTGAGCAATAGAGGGCTCACCTGGGCAAGAGCGGAAAAAAAGGCAAAGGACAGGCATTTATGGAAAACCCTTGCGGAAGCCCCATGTGCCCTGGGCACTTAAGGTTCAGAACAGTGAGAGAGAGAGAGAGAGAGAGATTTTCTCTCACATCAAAGGAGGATTAACTATCAGCTAGGCCACTAGGCTAGATTTAGGACCTCACACTCCCCCGACTAAATTTATAAACAAGTAATCTTCAATTATTCAAAAATCATTCCAAAAAAAAAAAATTAAAAAATCAGCATCAATCTTCAAGAATCTTGAGAACATGTGGAATTCAAAAGTTATAAGCACAAAAACCAAGTTAAGACTATTCGGTTCAAATGTAATATCCACCCTCATTTATGTATGCGAAAGCTGGAAAAAAACTAAAGAAATATAAAAGAAATTAGACTCTTTTGAAAACAAATGCGTAAGGAAAATATTCGGCATCAAGTGGAACGAATTCAAGAACAATGCAGAAATAAGACAGATGACTGAACAACAACCAGTCTCATAGGTGATCAGGAGAAAGAGATGGACATGTTGGTCACGTGATGAGAAGAAATTATCAGAGAATACCAAAACAAGCTATCAAGTGGAACACAACAGACCAAAGAAAAAGAGGCAGACCGCGTGAAACTCTGAAGAGGACATTGTTAAGAGAGGCCAAATTAACAGGCATAAAATCCTTTGACGCGGTTGAAAGACTCGCCGAAGACAGGAAAAATTGGCGAACTACTTTGCGAGCCCTGTGTGACGTTTAACGGCACGGGAAGGATATAAGAAATCTGTATACGTGATTTTAAAAAAAGATTCATGGTCTTCATGCATCTTAAGAATGTTCAGCTTAACAGATATTCTAGGTACAAACCTCTATCTTAATGCAAAGAAAACTAAATTGATGACAACTGATAAAACAAATAACACAAAAGATCAGGAAAGAGGGAAATCTGGAGACAGATATAAAAGATCACAACAAGAAACTGAAAGTGGACTTGACACACACCGAGAAAGCAGAGAGACGGTATAGCAAGACAAGATTTGACATTGAATCGCCAAGGAAAGCGGAGAACAGAAAAGATGACAGAAAACCATGAAAGTTCTAAAGCAGAAGGGCTCAAATGGAGAGACTTAAAGAACTAGGCCAAAGGTAGAAATGTTTGGAAATCCTTTGTCTATGGCTTATGCTCCGGAAGAGAGACGAGACCACGAACACTGATTTACTGAATGATCCAGTGATTTACGAAAGATAAGCGGATAACAAATTATTGTATCTTTTTTTTTCACATGATCTGGTAAGTCCGTATAATCATGAATATGACATTCAAATGACATCTTATTTCCTTCCAGTAACTGACCAGCGTGTAAGCTACATGGTCTACTGTTCCTTGTCCTGCAGGCAGATGTTCTATTTTGGGGACGCTGCTCTCCTCAGCAGCAGCATGTCAGGTACCAATTTTTGTACAGCTAAGATTGGAGGAGGTAGAAAGCGAGTCACGAATTCAACAAATTAGCGACTGAGAAGACAGTTCGCAATGTACTGGACTACGAGCGCGGCTTGAGTAAACCTCGCGACCTAAAATGATCTCACTCTAAGAAAGTGAAGCTGTACCGCTTGTTTGCGTGAAGTATGGCAACACGATGAAGTCAAGTATCTTTTTCCTGATTTATGTTGAATCATAAGTTTTTATATTACAGAGTTGTTGCTCTTGTAATATTCTGTAACAGGGTACCCACACGGCGGCCCGATGGTCTCACACGAGCAGTGGGGGTTGGGGGGGGGGAGTTCCTTGTGGTCCGGATGGTCGTTATGAAAGTGTACTTTATCTTATGAAAATTAGTTTTCTTAACTGGCTATGAGTTTTTGTTTTTATGCTGCGAGAGAAACAAACAAATCATCACAACTCGAACTGACTGAGCAGAGATGAATCAAATTGCCCGAATCTGGATGTGGGATTCGGTAAAAGCTGCTTTAGATGCGGCCCACCAGCGGACTCGTGGATACCGTTGTGGACCTCAGGATCTTTGAAGATGGGTGCCCAAGTTGTAATACACGGGTTTAAGTTATTGATTATGTACTTTTATTGATTTAAATATATTTTAGAATAACAGACAGACAGACAGACGGACGGACGGATAGATAGATAGATAGACAGACAGACAGACAGACAGACAGACAGATAGATAGATAGACAGACAGACAGACAGACGGACGGATAGATAGATAGACAGACAGACAGACAGATAGATAGATAGACAGACAGACAGACAGATTGATTGATTGATCTTTATTTCAAAAGGGTTAAGAATTGGGCACGCAGGCCCGTCTGACATTCTGCCCTTTATCATACATCTTTCACTCTATTCCAGACATTCTACAAATATGCTGTTCATATAACAAACATAACTAACATTGAAGCTGAGAGACATAAAATAAAATATAACATTTACATTTCGCTCTTAAACATTCACTCATTCACAGACAGACCGACAGACAGACAGACAGACAGACAGACAGATAGATAGATAGATAGATAGATAGATAGATAGATAGATAGATAGATAGATAGATAGATAGATAGATAGATAGATAGATAGATAGATAGATTAAATGAAATGCCAGAAGATTCGCACAACGGAGACTAATGATCCTACGCTGTGACAAGTTCACACATTCAGTCACATTCATCGATCAGTCAGTCAATTCATCCTTCAGTCAAATAGTGAAATATATTTTCTATAAGAAAACGTACATAAGGTATCCTCGGCCTAACAAGTTAAGAATCCCTGGTTTCAGCTTGGGTTGAAAAAAAAAAGGGGGAAGGGAGGGCCACATATCCGATGTGAATGTACAAGATTAACCGGTTAAATTTCAACCACGTGACCCCCACCTTGTTTGCTGATGGCTGCGCTGTTTGCTGAAAAAACCACACACACATTTCAGAAAACTTCCAAGACTGGTTGAGCATGGTTGGCTGTGTCACACACGAACTCTGGGTTACATTTCAAAGAATGATATGAGAGTGAGCGGCATTTTCCTTTCATCTATTTTTGTTAGATAAAATAAAGTGCGTGATTTGAACTGTTATTGCATGTAGCCGTTTGTGGTATAGTGCTGTTCCTACGGTTTATAGTTCGCCTGCAGCGGATACATCACAAAGACTAGGTAAATAAACAACAGTTATTAACAGAACTTCTTCTTCTTCTTCTTCTTCGTTCACTACATGTCTCCCTACTTTGAATGCATGCCACATTAATATATCTATCTTCATTTTATCTTTCTCCAAAAGACTGCAAAGTTTATTCGAATACATCTTCTTCTTCTTCTATCTCCCTGTAGCTCTGAGCTAATGTTCTTTACAGCCGATGGAGTGAACGTGTTGAAGCACAGCATCGTGTCGGATTGGGAGCGGGTTATGGCGATTATTTTTTTCATTCCCTGAGTGCGGCTAAAAAGCAGACGGTGTTCAATACTTCTTTAGCAGACTCCACCACTAAGGGGACCGTGGCGCCCCCTGCCTCGTTTGCCGCTCTAATCCTATTACTGAGGGTACCAATGGAGAATTGAGAAAGGGTCTTGATCAGCTATGTCTTGCCAACCCGGACACCAGCATATCAGCTATGTTTTGCTAACAATGACGACAGCATGTCATGTATGTTGTGCCAAGCCTGACATCAACATGTCAGTTATGGTTTGCCAGTACTAATGCGAGCATGTTAGCTATGTTTTGCTAACCCTGTCGCTAGCATATCAGATTTTGGTCGCTGAATACCAGTTTGGACTGTGTTGTCACCACGGTTTATGAGGACAATAAATATAGACATCTAAGAAGAAGAAGAAGAAGAAGAGGAAGAATGAACGAACGAACGAACATACTATATTTTCAAAGGGTTAAGAATTGGGCACGCAGGCCCGTCTGACATTCTGCCATTCATCATACAGCTTTCACTCAGTTACAGTCATTCAGTATTTGTTAATGAGCATAATAATCATGAAGACACAATTAAATGATTACATAAATAAATAATAAACATATCTCCTGTCCATACACTCTGATCACACAACAAGAAATAAACTTACATTTCTTCTTGTTTTTCTTCTTCTTCTTCTTCTTGTTCTGATTCTTCTTCTTCTTCTTGTTTTTCTTCTTCTTGTTCTTCCTCTACTTCTTGTTCTTCTTCTTCTTGTTCTTCTCCTTGTTCTTGTTCTTCTTCTTCTTCTTCTGTTTTTCTTCTTCTTCTTCTTCTTCTTCTTGTTTTTCTTCTTCTTCTCATTTCATCTCTCTGGAACTATAAACTTTTTTTCTCTCTCTCTGTCTTGGCTATCCCGATGAAGTCGGACCGAAAGTGGGTTAAGTGGCTTGCTGGATGTTTCAGACTTGCCCTAAAAAACGTAACTTTCTACAACCACCACCATCTTTAGAGAAGAAGAAGAAGAGTTTTATATCATTGTCCTGGTTTTATGAAACACAACCGCCTAAGGGAAGGAGCAAATACAAAAAGGTGGCTACATCATTCGTCGGGTTTGGTACATCAAACCTAATATATGGACTCTCCATGTAGCAAAGTCATTTTCGTCCTCACTTTCACCAATTTTCTATGACCATATTTGTAGGATCTTCCTTTTTTTGTAGATTCTCTTTCTAAGCAACGTGTGATAATGGCTGTGGTAAAACTGGTTCTAATACTATTATATGAAGTTAAAACAGTGGGTCAGTCAGACATTATCATCTGCTGCAGGAGAAGATGGTCGAGCAAAGGGGTTCAGTGATAACTGTGGTTCGGCGTCTTTGTCAAGAATGAAGAAGTTGGTGGCTGAAACTTGAGCTAGCGAAAACTGAACGATTCATCAAGAACTTCGGGCGGATATTCAGCCAATGAAGAATCTGTTTCTGTACGCTGAAGGAAAAACTGAAGAGGAGATTGAAGCGCTATTAGATGTGTCCAGAGTGCATGGATAATGGTCTTTCCTAAACAGCCAAGCAAGCAACCAAGCAAGCAAGCAACCAACTAACCAACTATCTATAGGAAGAGAAGTACTACTCCTTTTTTTCTTTCCATTCTCTCCTATATGTGCTAGGTTGGCTGAGTGGTTAGACGCTCGGTTTTCTAATCCTGTGGTACCCGGTTCAAGTTCCAGCAGTAGAATTTTATTCTGGTACATACAAAAAAAAGGCGCCAGGGTCCACCCAACCTAAAAAAAAAAAATGGGTATTAGAGAAATCTGGGAAGGTAAAAGCGCTGACTCGTGATACTGAACACATCAGACTTTCATGTGATGAAGGTCGTGGAACCACGGGTCTAACATAGTACCCCCAACATGTCTTAGTGGCATGGAAACGGAGATGATCTTTTTCCCTTACTTCTTTGTCCTCTTTGTTTTTCTATGAATTAGCCAAAACGCTGCAGCCGTGTGTTCTGAATAAAGCCGTCCCAGTCGTTTCCAAAAGTCTGAACAGACGAAGGTGGATGGTACAGTTTTACTCTAGATGACTGAAAAAGGAAGAAAAAGGCGTAAAATAAGAAATGTAGATTAAAAAAAACAGTGAAGGTTTTACGAAGAACAACACAAAGAACTCAATGTTTTGGGGGAACAAAGCCGAAATAACTAACAACATCCAATATTATAATCACAAAAATGACTGCCCGCCCGTATATGCATATCGGACCGAGTCCTGCTAGCCCAACTGAAAGGACACCCAATAAACATAAATATTATACAAGTGTACGCTCCAACATCTGAAAGCTCTGAGGAAGATGTACAGATATTTTATAATGACATAGAGACAGCACTAAAACACACAAAGTCACATGAACTTACCATAGTCATGGGAGATTTTAATGTGAAAGTTGGTAAAGGAAGAACTTCAGACATGTTTGGTGACTATGGACTGGGGGAGAGGAATGACAGAGGTTATAAATTAATTGAATGGGCAAGAATACACAGCATGGTTGTAGGAAACACTTGGTGTAAGCAACATCCCGAAGACTGGCAACGTGGTGCAGCCCATACAAAAAAGACTTTTAACCAGATTAATCAACAAAAGATTCCAGAATGCATTACTGACAACAAAAAACATGCCAGGAGCTGACTACAATAGTGACCATGACCCACTCTGTGTACAAATTAGAATAAAACTAAAGAAAGCAGGCAGAAAAGTGAGAAACATCAAACTGTATACAGAACTTCTTAAAAATAATCAAGAACTGCGAGAACAATACAAAGGTATTATAACAAATAGAAACAATGCAACTGCACAGATAAATATTATAGATAAAACAATGGGCAATGTTAAGAGATTCTATCCACCAAACTGTTAAGGAGATAATACCACCGAAAAAAGAAGCCCTTAAAAATAAATGGATGACAGACGGCATCTTAGGACTGATGGACAAGAGGAGGAGGAGTAAAAATAAGCAAGACAAATATAGCAAGAAAAATAAAGAAATAAGACGCAAATGCAGAGAAGCAAAGGAAGTGTGGTTAAATGAACAGTGCAGACAAATAGAGGACTTTCATAATAAAAACAGCAAAAACATGCACAAACGAATTAATGAACTCACAGGCAGGAAAACAAAATATACCACAGGATGCCTGAAATCGAAAGAAGGTAAAATGTTAATGGGAAAAGAAGATATTGTGGACAGAGTACATCGGTGCGCTATATGGAGAAGAAAGACCAGAAATAACACCAGATACTGAAAACTGTGATGGACCACCAATACTTGAAGATGAAATCATAGATGCCATCAAACACACGAAGAAAGGAAAATCGACTGAGCCTGATAATATAACAATAGAAGAAATAGAGGCACTAGAGGAGACAGGAATAAAAATAATAACCAATTATTGAATGACATTTACAACAGTGGTTATATGTCCAGTGACCTGCTTAAATGCACGTTTATAGCACTCCCAAAGAAACCAGGTGCAAAGGAATGTGATGACCACCGGACTATCAGCCTCTCATGTCACATAACGAAGCTACTTCTGAGAATCATTATGAGAAGAACAAGGAAAAAGATAAAAATGGAAATAGCAGATGAACAGTTTGGATTTGTTGAAGGAAAGGGAACACACAACGCCATTTATGCTTTACGAACACTAACAGAAAGAGCTTTAGAAGTATAGAAAGATCTCTACTTATGCTTCATTTATTACACCAAGGCATTTGACAAGGTGAAACATAATGAAATTATTCAAATGCTTGAAGACATCAATATAGACTGCAAAGACCTGATGATTATAAAACATCTATACTGGCAGCAAGAAGCAGCAATTCGAGTTGAAAATAGAACTGGAAAATATCAGCTAATAAAACAAGGGGTGCGACAAGGATATGTAATATCTCCAGACCTTTTTTCTCTGTACAGCGAGATTATTCTAAGAACGATCATCACAGAACCAGGCATAAAAATTGGAGGGTACAATATTAACAACCTTCGGTATGCTGACAACACAGTACTGATAGCTGAGAACCAACAAGACCTGCAAAATCTCTTGGATAAAGTGGCCAAAGAAAGTGAACAGAAAGACCTCACTTTGAACATCAAACAGACAGAGACTATGGTTATATCTAAGAAACAGAATCCACCAACATACAGTATAAAATTAAAGAGAACTATTCTAAAGCAGGTGCAGAAATTCAAATACCTTGGAGCAGTAATAACTTCAGATGGGAAATGCACAACAGAAATTAGGAACAGAATAGGCCAAGCAAAGACTGCATTTCAGAGAATGAGAAACATATTATCCAACAAATCCTTATCAATGAGTGTTAGAAAACGAGTCCTAAAATGCTATATTGAACCTATCTTGTTATATGGAAGTGAATCATGGACAATAGGCAGATCTGCACAAAAATCATTGGAAGCAGCAGAAATATGGTTTATTAGAAGAATGTTGCGAATCCCCTGAACAGCAAAAATAACTAATGAAGAATGTAGGAGAAGAGCTGGAGAGACAAAAAAAAAATCTTGTCAAAAGAATAAGAGAGAGAGAGAGACAATGCACTCTCAAAGGACATGCAATGAGAAGAGGGGGCACTGAAAATATTATAACAACAGGAAAAATAGAAGGAAGAAGATCAAGAGGAAGACCAAGAGAAATGATACTGGACAGTCTGACAGGATGGTGTGAGAGGAGATCACCAACTGAGTTGATGGCCTGAATGAAGGATCGGGTACTCTGGAGAACCATAACAGCCAACGCCAGTCGGCACGGCACCTGATGACGATGACCCCTATAAGAAATTATTCTCTTATCTCCGTAGCGCCTCAAATTTACTGCACCCTTCTCCAGATGGCCTAGACACTTCTGCTTTCAGTTTGCTCTCCGTGTAGGAGAAAGTAAGAAAGCGACACACCTGGTTGTGGTTGACCTGGTTCTGCTGCGCTAACACGTTTTAAATCGTGACATAAGCCAGGTGTGCTGACAGCTGCACTGTTTGTTCTCATTTGTAAAACTTCATCGGTGCCCGCTGTTTTTTACGGTGACTGCTACAAATCTTGTAAAACATTGTTGTCCTTTTTTTCTCCTTTATTTGTTTGTTTGTTTCCTTTTACGTTTGTCAGTTAGTTAATTATTAGACTTACACTCTAGATAAGACGTAAGTGATTATTTCCTTTCCACGAGTAATACTTCTTGTCCATGATTAAGATATCCTTCCTTGCACAGTCCAGAAAACTACGATGGTATCAGTTCGGCCCGCTTTGCTTTCTCCAAGTATTTGGTTGTCATTTTGCGCGTGGACTTTGTTATACGCTATTATAGTTTTATTTCATAGCTTTCTTATACGTTCTTATAGTTTTATTTCATAGCTTTGTTATACGTTCTTATAGTTTTATTTCATAGCTTTGTTATACGTTCTTATAGTTTTATTTCATAGCTTTGTTATACGTTCTTATAGTTTTATTTCATAGCTTTGTTATACGTTCTTATAGTTTTATTTCATAGCTTTGTTATACGTTCTTATAGTTTTATTTCATAGCTTTGTTATACGTTCTTATAGTTTTATTTCATAGCTTTGTTATACGTTCTTATAGTTTTATTTCATAGCTTTGTTATACGTTCTTATAGTTTTATTTCATAGCTTTGTTATACGTTCTTATAGTTTTATTTCATAGCTGATCAAGACCCTGTCCTACCTCTCCGTTGGTAGCCCCAGTAACAGGTCTAGCCCGGCAAACGGGGCAGTGATCCCCGTAGCTCCCATGGGGGTGGAGTCTGCTAAAGAAGTATTGTACACCCCATGCTTTATATCCCAACTCAAGGACTGAAAAAATAGCTGCCATAACCCGCCCCCACGCCAGTAGGATGCTGTGGCTCAGCATCATCACAGCATCGGCTGCAGAGAACACCAGCTCGACGTTCCAAGGAGATAGAAGGCAAGACAAGACAAGACAATTTTATTTCATTGAAGATCATCATGTGCATGATAAGTTGATAACAAACTGTTAATATGTTTATGTTAACTTATAGTTGGTGTACAAAGTAGAAGGTATAAAGTGCGAACTTTGCGTGCGACATTGCGCGCGTGACTGAATGAACGACGGAATCGTTAGAGCTGTATTAGGGTGGTGATACAATCGCTAGGGCTGTGTTAGAGTAGTGATACTATCCCCAGAGCTGTTCTAAAGTGGTGATAAGATAGACAGAGATGTTCTAGAGTGGTGATAAGATAGACATAGATGTTCTAGAGTGGTGATAAGATAGACATAGATGTTCTAGAGTGGTGATAAGATAGACATAGATGTGCTAGAGTGGTGATAAGATAGACATAGATGTTCTAAAGTGGTGATAAGATAGACATAGATGTTCTAGAATGGTGATAAGATAGACATAGATGTTCTAAAGTGGTGATAAGATAGACAGAGATGTTCTAGAGTGGTGATAAGATAGACATAGATGTTCTAAAGTGGTGATAAGATAGACATAGATGTTCTAGAGTGGTGATAAGATAGACAGAGATGTTCTAGAGTGGTGATAAGATAGACAGAGATGTTCTAGAGTGGTGATAAGATAGACAGAGATGTTCTAGAGTGGTGATAAGATAGACAGAGATGTTCTAGAGTGGTGATAAGATAGACAGAGATGTTCTAGAGTGGGTATAAGATAGACAGAGATGTTCTATAGTGGTGATAAGATAGACATAGATGTTCTAGGGTGGTGATAAGATAGACAGAGATGTTCTAGAGTGGGTATAAGATAGACATAGATGTTCTAGAGTGGTAATAAGATAGACAGAGATGTTCTAGAGTAGTGATAAGATGGACATAGATATTCTAAAGTGGTGATAAGATAGACATAGATGTTCTAGAGTGGTGATAAGATAGACAGAGATGTTCTAGAGTGGTGATAAGATAGACAGAGATGTTCTAGAGTTGTGATAAGATAGACAGAGATGTTCTAGAGTGGTGATAAGATAGACAGAGATGTTCTAGAGTGGTGATAAGATAGACAGAGATGTTCTAGAGTGGGTATAAGATAGACAGAGATGTTCTAGAGTGGTGATAAGATAGACAGAGATGTTCTAGAGTGGTGATAAGATAGACAGAGATGAGTGGTGATATGATAGACAGAGATGTTCTAGAGTGGTGATAAGATAGACAGAGATGTTCTAGAGTGGTGATAAGATAGACAGAGATGTTCTAGAGTGGTGATAAGATAGACAGAGATGTTCTAGAGTGGTGATAAGATAGACATAGATGTTCTAAAGTGGTGATAAGATAGACAGAGATGTTCTAAAGTGGTGACAAGATAGACAGAGATGTACTAGAGTGTTGACAAGATAGACATAGATGTTCTAAAGTGGTGATAAGATAGGCAGAGATGTTCTAGAGTGGTTATAAGACAGACAGAGATGTTCTAGGGTGGTGATAAATAGACAGAGATGTTCTAGGGTGGTGATAAGATAGACAGAGATGTTCTAGGGTGGTGATAAGATAGACAGAGATGTTCTAGAGTGGTGATAAGATAGACAGAGATGTTCTAGAGTGGTGATAAGATAGACATAGATGTTCTAGAGTGGTGATAAGATAGACATAGATGTGCTAGGGTGGTAATAAGACAGACATAGATGTTCTAGAGTGGGTATAAGATAGACAGAGATGTTCTAGAGTGGTGATAAGATAGACAGAGATGTTCTAGAGTGGTGATAAGATAGACAGAGATGAGTGGTGATATGATAGACAGAGATGTTCTAGAGTGGTGATAAGATAGACAGAGATGTTCTAGAGTGGTGATAAGATAGACAGAGATGTTCTAGAGTGGTGATAAGATAGACAGAGATGTTCTAGAGTGGTGATAAGATAGACATAGATGTTCTAAAGTGGTGATAAGATAGACAGAGATGTTCTAAAGTGGTGACAAGATAGACAGAGATGTACTAGAGTGTTGACAAGATAGACATAGATGTTCTAAAGTGGTGATAAGATAGGCAGAGATGTTCTAGAGTGGTTATAAGACAGACAGAGATGTTCTAGGGTGGTGATAAATAGACAGAGATGTTCTAGGGTGGTGATAAGATAGACAGAGATGTTCTAGGGTGGTGATAAGATAGACAGAGATGTTCTAGAGTGGTGATAAGATAGACAGAGATGTTCTAGAGTGGTGATAAGATAGACATAGATGTTCTAAAGTGGTGATAAGATAGACATAGATGTGCTAGGGTGGTAATAAGACAGACATAGATGTTCTAGAGTGGTGATAAGATAGACAGAGATGTTCTAAAGTGGTGATAAGATAGACATAGATGTTCTAAAGTGGTGATAAGATTGTCATAGATGTTCTAGAGTGGTAATAAGATAGACAGAGATGTTCTAGAGTGGTGATAAGATAGACATAGATGTTCTAGAGTGGTGATAAGATAGACAGAGATGTTCTAGAGTGGTGATAAGATAGACAGAGATGTTCTAGAGTGGTGATAAGATAGACAGAGATGTTCTAGAGTGGTGATAAGATAGACAGAGATGTTCTAGAGTGGTGATAAGATAGAGATGTTCTAGAGTGGTGATAAGATAGACAGAGATGTTCTAGAGTGGGTATAAGATAGACAGAGATGTTCTATAGTGGTGATAAGATAGACATAGATGTTCTAGGGTGGTGATAAGATAGACAGAGATGTTCTAGAGTGGGTATTAGATAGACATAGATGTTCTAGAGTGGTAATAAGATAGACAGAGATGTTCTAAAGTGGTGATAAGATGGACATAGATATTCTAAAGTGGTGATAAGATAGACATAGATGTTCTAGAGTGGTGATAAGATAGACAGAGATGTTCTAGAGTGGTGATAAGATAGACAGAGATGTTCTAGAGTGGTGATAAGATAGACAGAGATGTTCTAGAGTGGTGATAAGATAGACAGATATGTTCTAGAGTGGTGATAAGATAGACAGAGATGTTCTAGAGTGGGTATAAGATAGACAGAGATGTTCTAGAGTGGTGATAAGATAGACAGAGATGTTCTAGAGTGGTGATAAGATAGACAGAGATGAGTGGTGATATGATAGACAGAGATGTTCTAGAGTGGTGATAAGATAGACAGAGATGTTCTAGAGTGGTGATAAGATAGACAGAGATGTTCTAGAGTGGTGATAAGATAGACAGAGTTGTTCTAGAGTGGTGATAAGATAGACATAGATGTTCTAAAGTGGTGATAAGATAGACAGAGATGTTCTAAAGTGGTGACAAGATAGACAGAGATGTACTAGAGTGTTGACAAGATAGACATAGATGTTCTAAAGTGGTGATAAGATAGGCAGAGATGTTCTAGAGTGGTTATAAGACAGACAGAGATGTTCTAGGGTGGTGATAAATAGACAGAGATGTTCTAGGGTGGTGATAAGATAGACAGAGATGTTCTAGGGTGGTGATAAGATAGACAGAGATGTTCTAGAATGGTGATAAGATAGACAGAGATGTTCTAGAGTGGTGATAAGATAGACAGAGATGTTCTAAAGTGGTGATAAGATAGACATAAATGTGCTAGGGTGGTAATAAGACAGACATAGATGTTCTAGAGTGGTGATAAGATAGACAGAGATGTTCTAAAGTGGTGATAAGATAGACATAGATGTTCTAAAGTGGTGATAAGATTGTCATAGATGTTCTAGAGTGGTGATAAGATAGTCATGGATATTCTAGAGTGGTGATAAGATAGACATAGATGTTCTAGAGTGGTGATAAGATAGACAGAGATGTTCTAGAGTGGTGATAAGATAGACAGAGATGTTCTAGAGTGGTGATAAGATAGACAGAGATGTTCTAGAGTGGTGATAAGATAGACATAGATATTCTAAAGTGGTGATAAGATAGACATAGATGTTCTAAAGTGGTGATAAGATGGACAGAGATGTTCTAAAGTGGTGATAAGATAGACAGGGATGTTCTAGAGTGGTGATAAGATAGACATAGATGTTCTAGAGTGGTGATAAGATAGACATAGATGTTCTAGAGTGGTGATAAGATAGACTGAGATGTTCTAGAGTGGTGATAATATAGACAGAAATGTTCTAGAATGGTGATATGATAGACATAGATGTTCTAGAGTGGTGATAAGATAGACATAGATATTCTAAATTGGTGATAAGATAGACATAGATGTTCTAAAGTGGTGATAAGATGGACAGAGATGTTCTAAAGTGGTGATAAGATAGACAGGGATGTTCTAAAGTGGTGATAAGATAGACAGAGATGTTCTAGAGTGGTGATAAGATAGACAGAGATGTTCTAGAGTGGGTATAAGATAGACAGAGATGTTCTAGAGTTGTGATAAGATAGACAGAGATGTTCTAGAGTTGTGGTACTATTCCTATGGTGTGTGTTCTTCAGCATCATCACAACATTGACTGCAAAAATCCTCACCCACCCACCCAACCCCCCTTCCACACACACATACACACACGCACGCACGCATACACACACACACAACCCGGCATTTAAATGCTTTCAAATTATCTTGTAATAATCTTCTTCTTTTGTTCCTGGTCTCGAAAGGGCTCTAGTTGTGTTGTATCCCCATCATGCGTCATGCGGCCCGACACATCCGGCTTAGGGTTAATAGTATCTAGTTTACTTATCAAGTCGAACTGACTATATTTATTTTACTTACCAGGTCGAACCGTCTAGTTTCTATTTTACTTACTCAGGTCGAACTGTCTAGTATCTATTTTACTTACCCAGACTGAACCGCCTAGTATCTATTTTACTTATCCAGGTGGTACTGTCTATCTTCCGTGCAAACTTGGCTTTTAACCCTACTTTACTTGTGCTCTTTATCAGATCAAACTGTGCACTGGGAGATGAAAGGTTCGAACAAAACTTTTATCACTGCATGGCTCCATGTCCTAGACCGGAGGTTGTCAACTTGTGAGGAATTCCCTACCATAGGCCCATGGGGGTTGGTGGTGGGGAGAAGGAAAAGGGATGGGGTGGGGGAGAATTTGAGACTACAGACTTACTAGTCACTATTATATACATGTTATTTTTTAGTCAGGCAATAATAGAAAAGAGGTATGAGTAGGAGGGGGTCATGGGGGTCATGAGATTCTGATATAAAGAATACCCAAGTGATGAAAAGGGTATCCAAGGCAGCAAAGATTGAGAACCGCTGTCGTAGAGTATTTACTTATGCTTTATTTTCTCTCATAGAGCCAGGAGTTTTATTAGAGATCGGCACTGGCTGGATTTGATGTCTTTGCAGCCAGTGCGGTGAAGATGTTGAGGGACAGCATTGCACTGGGTTGCCAGCTGGTTACGGAGGCTTTTTTTCAGTCCTGAGTGGAGCTACACAAGCAGAGAGTGTGCGATATCTTTTTCAAGAGAATATGGCCATCCCTCCCCCCCCCAGCCAAGCTGGGTCTGCCACTGGGGGGGGGGGTACAAACGGGGAGGTGGGACAGGGTCTTGGTCACCCATGGTTCACCAGTTCTAATGCTAGAATGTCAGCTATGGTTCCTTAACTGCCAAATTGGAAAGTACATCTGTGATATTGGTTCTATAGTTTCTGTCTGGATCAGCACACCTTGGGTACCCTCGAGTAACTAAGTGGTCAGTGTTCACTGCAGGGTCAGTGGTTCCAGTCTGGTTGGACGACCACCCTCTCTCCTTCCCTAGTTACCAGCTGTGGAAATGACAATCACAGTTCTTTGGATGCGTTATGAGAGGACAGTTTCTTGATGTTTATTTGTTTATGTTTATTCCACAGATTAAATCTTTATTCCATATATTTTATCTTTATTCCATATATTTTATCGTTATTCCACAGATCTCTAATATAAGGACCAAAAAAAAAATGCAAAGGCTAGAAGTTATCCTAAAGAGCCAGCAACACTGGGCTTGACAGCATGGACTCCATCGGACACAACCCCAATTTTTCCATGGCAACTTCCTCCGGAAGCCAAAACGTCACTTTACTCCGGTCTCTCAACAGTGACATGCTCCGTCGGCTGGTGCCAGTGGTGGCTGTCCTGCTGGTCATCATGGTTGTAGGAACTTTTGGAAATGCCATCATATGCTACATATTCACCGCCAAGTTACGGAGATCCGCCCAGAATTCCCTGCTGTTGTGTCTCGGCTTGTTTGACCTCATGACCAGCATCGTCGGAGTGTCATCGGAGATTCTAGACCTGAGCAGCTATTACCTGTACGAATCTATTCACCTTTGTAAGGTTATGAGGTAAGCCAAAGATGCCTGTAGGGTGCTCGGGCGAGTCACAAGAGCCTTTTGGACCGTGTCTGTTAAGATTGTGAGCTACTGGGTTAAACAGAACAGAGGAAAATCCTGGGTAAATTTTGAAACTGGAGAAAATTCAGCGAGGAAAAGTGGGGGGGGGGGGGGAATAACAAATAAAATCAACCAATATTTCGACCACAGAGAATAAAAACTTTCCTTGGTTTAGGAAAAAAAATGGAGGGGTGACTATAGAAATGCGAAAGCTGCCAATCATAAGCAAAATTTTTAAAAAAATGTATTCACCAGATGGTCTAGCTATATAATCATGAATGAAAAAAAAAGAACAAACTAACTAAGAACACGATATAATCATGAATGAGAAAAGAAAAGAACACGCTGCTAGACCACATAGCTACCTCTCGTAGTTTCACGTTAACTCTTTCAAATCTTTTCCACATTTTATCATCAAACTTTTAAACGTGCCCCTTGTATCTCTTACTTATGAATAAATCTAAAACGTTTACTGGCGATTTATGCACGTTAAAAATGATATAAACGTATACTGATCTAAAGTATACAGAGGGGAAAAAGTCAAATCTTGATACTAGTTGTAGAAAAATACGCACAAAAACAAGCAATTTATTCCTGAAGTATGAGGTAGACAAAATGTTGCATATCGCTTTCCTTTCCTTTCTTGGGCAAACAAATTAAATGTTGTAGTATTTATCTGGAAAATCACCAAAACCATAGAAAGCAAGCTGAATTCTTTCCAGACTAAATGTTTACGAAGAACTGGAAGAATATTTTGATCAAAAACCATGAGAAATAACATCTTGTTGGCAGAGATGCAGATGAAGCCATTGACAGGAATTACTGAGGAAAGACGCTGGTGATGGTTGGGGCATGTGCTCTGAATTATTGACAACTCACTACTAAAAATAGCACTAAAATGGACACCACAGGGGAACGGAAGTAAGGGTAGACCACAAGAGACATGGAGAAGAACAACAGAGAAGTTGTTGAGCAATAGAGGGCTCACCTGGGTAAGAGCAGAAAAAAGGCAAAAGACAGGCATTTGTGGAAAACCCTTGCGGAAGCCCCATGTGCACTGGGCACTTAAGGTTCAGAGAGAGAGAGAGAGAGAGAGAGAGAGAGAGAGAGAGAGAGAGAAAGAGAGAGAGAGATTTATCTTATGATTATTCATTCATTTGCATGTTCCTTGCGGAACTTTGCCTCCCAAACAGCACTCCTGTAGGCCTCTCGGTTGTGAGCAAGATGGCCTGCTGCTGCTGCGCCCATTTGCAGATCGTCAACGATTTCTTGCAGCCATCTTCGTTTTGGTCTTCCTCTTTTTCTTTTTCCCATTATGTATCCCTTCAATACGGTCTTCTCTAAATTATCATGACGTTTAATATGTCCAAAATATTTAAGTTTTCTCTTATGATTATACTGTAGTACTTATGTTATGTTTATTTTGTAGTATTTATGTTATGTTTATACTGCAGTATTTATGTTATGTTTATATTGTAGTAGAAATCGTATCTTTATATTGTGATATTTATCTTATATTTATATTATAATATTTATCTTATGTTTATATTGTAGTGTTTCTTTGCCCTTGTTTAAGCACTATAAAGCATGTTTAAGAATATACACAGGAATACCGAGGAAATACTGTGGGTTTGATATCAGAGCAGTGTAGGTTTGACATCAGAGCACTGTGGGTTTGGTATCAGAGCACTGTGGATTTGGTATGAAACCACTGTGGGTTTGGTATCAAAGCAGAGCTGTGGGTTTGGTATCAGAGCACTGCAGTAAAGCGAGTGCTCCCCAGTGCACAAACGAGCTTCAGATCATGTTTGCATTCATCATCATCAGGTGCCGTGCCGGTAGTCAGTCATGCATCTCCATATATCTCTATCAAGGACTCCTTTTTTTCCATCGCCTCAATTGGTGACTTTTTTCCATTGTGAGGTCGCGTTAGACTTTGTCTTCCACTGCTTCTTTCCTCATTAATCTTTCCTGTTGTTGTGATGTTTCCAAACCCTCTCCTTCTCTTTATTTGTCCAAGGAATGATGACTGTCGTTTTCTTATGGATTTAAATAAATTCCTTACTTCATTAGCTTTTGTTAGACGTTTACTGTTTGTCATCTTAGCTGTCTGTGGTACTCTAAACACTCTTCTGAGAAGCCAGTTCACTGTTGTCTCTTGTTATCTTTGCACTGGTCTGTTGATATCTTTGCACTGGTCTGTTGATATCTTTGCACTGGTCTGTTGATATCTTTGCACTGGTCTGTTGATATCTTTGCACTGATCTTTTGACATCTTTGCACTGATCTGTTGATATCTTTGCACTGATCTTTTGATATCTTTGCACTGATCTGTTGATATCTTTGCACTGGTCTTTTGATATCTTTGCACTGGTCTTTTGATATCGTTGCACTGGTCTGTTGATATCTTTGCACTGGTCTGTTGATATCTTTGCACTGATCTTTTGATATCTTTGCACTGGTCTTTTGATATATTTGCACTGGCCTGTTGATTGTCCTTGACTCACTTCCATAGAGTAGGATAGGATCAATGTCGTATTTAAGAACTCCTCTGATATTAGTTGGCCAGAGAGGCATTACACAAGATGTTTCTTTATTTCCTCGAAGCTGTTTTGGCTTGGCCATATTCTATTCTTAAATTCAGAAATGCCTTTCCAGTGCTGCCAACATTCTTCTCAAAAGAATTATTTAGAATTGCCTCAGAATATATCTAGAATTATCTAGATTTAAAAAAAAACGTTTATCTAAAAAATAATCTAGTTAATATTGTATTGTTTAAAATATATAACTGACAATTAATGGTTAATTGTAATTAAAAGTAATATTATTGTAGCATTAATGATAATAATTATTTGATCAAATCACACAAAAACTGAACATCATCATCATCATGTGTATTTGAAGGGCCAAGTTAATGCATTTTTATTTTTACGGGAGTGGTCTAGGAAGCAAGGGTCCGGCAGACTGAAAAAGTTTGAGAACCTCTAGTTAAAGGAGATGAAAAAAAATTTCAAGTGAAAGTGCAGCTCATGTCCACGGAAGAAATGAAATGGAACCAGGGGAAAGCAAACTGCGTAGTCTATGGCGTAAAGGTGAATGTGGACAAATAAAATAGTCCATGTTTAGATATAACACATAATGTACCACCAAATACTCGATTTTACTCATTTTAACTGACTGCACCTTCTTCTTTCTACCAACTGGCAGGTTTCTGACCACGTTTCCTGCCCTGGCATCCGTTTTGGTCCTGCTGGTCATTGGTGTAGACAGGTACCTGAAAATCTGCAGGCCGCTTGACCATCAAATTCGGCACATCCATGTTCGATTCTCTCTGGCTGTTATCATCACAATCGCATTAATATTTTCTGTCCCGGCTCTACACATTTACGGCCACAGAAGTCTGGACACTCCAATATATGGTATAAAAGGTCATGACTGCTCTGTAGATGACTCCTACAAAGGAAAATCCTACCCTGTTGTATACGTTGGAGTATTATTTGGGGCTTTTCTCATTTGTACAATTGCGCTGGTTTTCATGTACGCTAAAATCGGGTTGGAGACAAAAAGACACATCAGATACATGAACACCCACTCCACATACGGCTCCCAGATCCTGGATGTAGCGACTACAACGACATATTCAGTAAATGATTCCAGTTCAGACACGGCAGTAGAGGACACATCACAGCCCGGGTCCAGAAAATTGTCCAAGAAATCAGACAGCAACAAACTGTTGTATAACCTTCTACGCGCCAATAGCAAGAAAACTTCTGCAAATTCTTTTCTATCTGAAGGTCAAGAGAAGGTTCCAGCTCGCTCGGGTAATGAAGGACCAAAATTGGGAGAGAAAATTGATGTGACTTTAGAAAGTGACAACGGATTGATCATGTTTGCGACGAATGGCGACGATCTCATTTTCGTTGAAAACACAGGCCAAATTTTAAACCCCGAAACTGTCAACAGCCAGATCACTCTTTCTGAAATACCTCTAAGTTCATTTGCAGAAAATACAATTATGGCATCCGATTTTTTCATTAAATACGATTACGAATCGGAGGAACCGAACCAAGTCAGTGTCCAAGCAACGATAACCACATCCAACGATACCGAAAATCGCCGTGGATCTGCTGGAACTGAGCATGCTGAGACTAATTTGCTCAAGTCAGACTCTACAAACTCACAAGATGATAACACTTCGTCGCATCTTCTGCTGGCAAGAGACAGTCAGGTGCAGCTGGATTCAAAACCTGCAGCGAGAGAAGATGATCAGGAATTGATGAAGGCTAACGACGACAATGAACAGAACACAGCATCGGCACATTTGCTCACGCCTTCTGTAGATGAAGACTTGGTATTTGTAGATACTGCTATCAACAGCTCTGAGACGTTCACATATTTAGCGCTGAGAGGATCTGGCGAGACTTCTACAGATAGTGTTTCACTAAATTCTCAAGGCCGCACACGAGCCAGAAGGGAAAGGAATGCAACCAGCCGTGGTAAGAGATTAGATTACGATTTAGACAGCGTGAAGCATACACAAGAGACTGATCTTCACTTGCGTGAGCACATGAAGGAAGTGGAGTCGAAAGGAAACGCCTCATTCCAAGCGGAACATTCTAGAAACGCCGTATATGGTCCAGGCGAAGAACTTACCGAGAGAGTTTTTTATGTCAATACCGAAGCTTGCATCCAAACCAAACAGACAATCCCACAAAGTCAGTACGATAGCAGCCACCAGAAGCAATCAAAAACTGGGTTACAGAATGATGAAAATGAACTTAACCTTGTTTCTGAACCATGTATTTCGAAACAGTGCAATGGAAACTCGACGCTTTTATCAAATCGGCCTTTTTCTTCAAAGAGAAAGCCTCGGGGTGCCAAGTCTGTCAATCCGCTTCAGAAAAAGAAATCCAGCCAATCACTGATGCCCATACAAGGTGCCAGAAAAGCTTTGCGAACTGTCCGGCCAACCATAATAGCATTTGTCATAACAATCGGCTTCATCATCAGTTATCTCCCATATCTTGTTCTCTCTATGGTTCACTTGGTGGTAACTGAGTTTGACCACCACTTAGAAGGGGCTTCACTTATCTTTTATAACATCTTCTTACGATCGTACCTGGTCAATAACGTGATCAATATTTTCGTGTACGGCTCCATGAATTCGGAATTCAGGACTGAAATGGTGAAACTATGGAAGAAAATAAAGTGCTGAATATTCATGGCAGGATAAAATGGAGCATAACATTTCAAGGATTTTTTTTTTTACTCTTGTTCACGGCTTGTTTCTCTGATAGTGTCTTCTGTTTATGAAAACTGTGTTGTAAAGTGCTGTCCTATTTTCATTTCATCCACTGGCGGCATGTCCGAGATTTCAATCCAGTTTGCATCGCCGTGTATGCAGTGTAATCATTTGTTTCTTTCAGTGTAAACATATTTTCCCATTTTCCTCAGTACAGAGCGTAGGGTGCCCAGTTTTGTATCTTGATCGACTAGAAGGTCACGGCAGCGGAAATAGAACTCTCGATACCTTAGCCAAAGAAAAAAAACCGCGTCGCTGTCCACGCTATTCCCCCCCCCCCCCCCCCCCCCCCCCATCCGTGCAAGGAATCACAACCACGCAAGAAAAAGCATCCTTGAAAGACTGTTCTATCAGCCAAGACTGAGCAGTGGAGATGCCTCGTGTGATAATGAAACACAAATTCAAATTAATTCCTAGAAAAGTCGATCGCTTTCTTACCATTAAGGTTTACTGGGGACACAGTGCTGGGCCCCCTGCTTCCACGACCTTCTGCACGAGAACGTGCCATGCGGTCAGTAATACGCCTGGCCCCCATTTACCTTTCCATGTTTCTCTGGTACCAATTTTTAGAGGGCTAGTGTGGGTGGTTCGGAAAGCAAGAAACAGAAACGGAATGAACATGCTCGAAAGAGAAGTGGGCTATTCATAGGAAACCATTGTTTACTGCTTCTGTTGTCGATCACGCCCGTCATAATACTGGGAGAATCAGCCAGGGGCTAACCAGCTCGACAAAATGATGGTTATCAAGTTCTCAGGAATAGATCATGATATAATCTTCTAACTTTGAGCAGGACACTGCAGGCTGAGGCACCATCTATACCAGAAGCTGAAAACTGGCTAAGCAGGCCCGTGTGCCTGCAGAAAAGAGTAACATGCATCACATCACATCCTCCAGAGTTACCATATACATCACATCGCATCCTCCAGAGTTGCCACAGATATCACATCACATCCTCCAGAGTTGCCTCAGACATCACACCCTCCAAAGTTGCCACAGATATCACATCACATCCTCCAGAGTTGCCACAGACATCACACCCTCCAGAGTTGCCACAGATATCACATCACATCCTCCAGGGTTGCCACAGATATCACATCACATCCTCCAGAATTACCACAGATATCACATCACATCCTCCAGAATTACCACAGATATCACATCACATCCTCCAGAGTTGCCAACTACACAACCGACTCAGACAAAAGACTTGGTCAGACCCCAGTTCGCCCCCGCCCCCTCCCTCCCAGCTACAGGAGACGCTCTACGGCCATGCTGAAAACCTGAGATGAACTGCAGCATTTGTGTGTGTGTGTGTGAGAGAGAGAGAGAGAGAAAGAGAGAGAGAGAAGAGAGAGAGGGAGAGAGAGATTGGGGTCGACGTCTGAACGAGAGAGGACGAAAAAGAAGTGAAGCTCTTCATACAGCTAATATCTACAGAATAGCAGAAGTAATAATAATAATAATAATTTTAAAAATTAGAACTAGACATTAAAAATGTTTCGATTACATCAAGAGATATAATATAATAATGGAAACCACATTAGTGGGAACAGTTGAAAAGAAAAAGAAAAACAAGAGGACGATAAGGATAATGACAAGTGAACAACATAAAACTAATGGATAGGATCTAGTCAGGCCAGGTTTATTCATTCATTATCATGTCCCTTGCAGAACCTTGCTTCCCTAACAGCTCTTCTGTAGGCCTTTCGGTTGTAAGCAAGATGGCCTGCTGCTGATGCATCCATTCGCAGATTATCAACGATGTCTTCTTGCCATCTTCACCTTAGTCTTCCTCTATTTCTTTTTCCCATTACGTATCCTTCAAAGACTGTCTTCTGTAAACTCTCATGACGTTTAATATATCCAAAATATTTAATTATTTTTTTCTGTTTAATCTTCTTTTAATATTCTTAGTTCAATATTAAATTCTTGTGTTATGGATATTTTTTTGTGTGTCCATGATATCTGAAGGTCTCTTCTACTGCATTCAAGGTCACTTGTGTGTTTCTCAGCTGTTTTGTTAAGTGTCCAGGTCTCACGGGCATATGTTGCGATGGAAAAAAATGCATGTCCTTAAAAATCGACTTTTTGTAATTCTGTCTGTCACTCTCTACAGCGTCTTTTTTTTTAGCTTTTGAAGAGTGATAGATTTCCTCTTTTTAATCTCCCCCAGACTGGGGAGAAAAGAGTGACAGATGTCCTCCTTTAATCTTCCCCTGGCCGGGTAGAAAAGTGACAGAGATGTCCTTCTTTTAATCTCCCCTTGCCCGGGTAGAAAAGTGACAGAGATGTCCTTCTTTTAATCTCCCCTTGCCCGGGTAGAGGAGTGACAGATGTCCTTCTTTTAATCTCCCCTTGCCCGGGTAGAGGAGTGACAGATGTCCTTCTTTTAATCTCCCCTTGCCCGGGTAGAGGAGTGACAGATGTCCTTCTTTTAATCTCCCCTTGCCCGGGTAGAGGAGTGACAGATGTCCTTCTTTTAATCTCCCCTTGCCCGGGTAGAAGAGTGACAGATGTCCTTCTTTTAATCTCCCCTTGCCCGGGTAGAAAAGTGACAGAGATGTCCTTCTTTTAATCTCCCCTTGCCCGGGTAGAAAAGTGACAGAGATGTCCTTCTTTTAATCTCCCCTTGCCCGGGTAGAGGAGTGACAGATGTCCTTCTTTTAATCTCCCCTTGCCCGGGTAGAGGAGTGACAGATGTCCTTCTTTTAATCTCCCCTTGCCCGGGTAGAAGAATGACAGATGTCCTTCTTTTAATCTCCCCTTGCCCGGGTAGAGGAATGACAGATGTCCTTCTTTTAATCTCCCCTTGCCCGGGTAGAAGAATGACAGATGTCCTTCTTTTAATCTCCCCTTGCCCGGCTAGAGGAGTGACAGATGTCCTTCTTTTAATCTCCCCTTCGCTGGATAAACTAGGGGGAAAATAAAATGGAACAAGGTAGACTGGTGGACCATTACAACCAGTCTCTCGTGCGGAGTGTACTCATGATGATGATGAATATTTAGCTTAACAGAAACCTCATCTGACACAGAGAGAGAGAGAGACGATTAAACACAATCGTAGGGAAACAGTTGCTGGTTTCTTTCATTCTGCACTTAAGAGTTTCTCTTTAGAAGGAGACAACAAAGTTTTCAAACAACAAGGATACAGGACTCAAGTAACCAACGATACAGACTTAAGTAACTAAGGATACAGGAGTCGGATATGCAAAGATACAGGACTCAAAGTAACCAAAGATACAGGAGTCAGGTGGCCAAGGATACAGGAATCAAGTGGCCAAGGATACAGGAGTCAGGTAGCCAAGAGTACAGAAGCTGAGTAGCCAAGGATACAGGAGTCGGGTAGCCAAGGATAGAGGACATGAACAACCAAGGACATAGGACACGTTTAACCAAGAAAGGAGGACTCAGGTAACCAAGGTTACAGAACTCGAGTATCCAGGTTCATTAAAGAACCTTTTGTCAGGGGCAGTAACTGAAATGAAAGAGTTTCTTTCGTGGCTTACAGAGTTAACGTTTTTTTTTTCGTTTTTTTTTAAAATCAGACTCAGTGATTGGTCTGTCAAGACCTTACACTGTGCAACTTGGAAACCTCGTGTGAGTGACCCCTGTTGCTGTCATCATGTTGCTCCCTTTTTTTTTTATTAAGCAGAATTTAAATGAAAAACGGGTTTTAATATTTCTTTAATTGTCAGAGATTCTTTTTATACTCTCTCTCTCCCTTTTTCTCTCTCTCTCTCTCTCCCATCGTCATCTTCCTCTCCGGTGATGTACATAATCCGTGTTTGGCAAAGCCTTCTCTTCCACTCTTGGGATGTACATGAATTCTTGAATTTAAATTTTACTCTCTCTTACTTCTTTCTTTCTCCCTCTCTCTCTCATTCCATTATTTTGCTCGCTCTTTGCTGGACCAGTCCCGAAAATGTGGCAGGACTAAACGTGCAGAAATGAAAACGAGCCTTGTTTCTGCACGTCCACACCAAATACCTGAAATCCGCGAGCAGGACCAGTAACTTGCTGTGTGTGTCCGCCTGAGTTTTAGGGATTGTGTTCAACATTATGGCTCTATAGATGTCTGCTTGTTGTGCCGTGTGTGTTTCTATCGTATTCTGTATTGTTCTTATGGCAGCTGCCACTGTTTTGCATTCGTAGAAAATGTGTTCTTCTGTTTCTAGTACGTTCCTCCTGCACAGGTAACAACGTCTTGTGTTTCTCTCCGTGTCTCGTGGGTGTCATATTGTATATGAGCCTGAAAGTGATTTCTCTAGCTTTTGGTGCAATGTTTTTGAGATGGAGGTTTTTTAACGTGTCGGTGTAGTCTAATATGGTGTATCTGCGTCCCCTATTGATCCTAAAGTGTAATGGTGGTGCTTGCTCTCTGACCAAAAGTTTGTATATGTGTTTTATTTCGTGTTGAATGAGTGTCTCGTGTCCTTGAATTGCTTGTATGCAGTTCTTGTAGAAGGGTGGTAGTGTACCAAAATGGTGTGCCTGCGAGTTGTTTGATCTGACTAGGTTTGATAGTCTAAGTCCCATGTAGTAGTGAGCTAGCGGGTGTTGGTTTGGTGGGACTAAGTTTGATAGTCTAAGTCCTATGTAGTAGTGAGCTAGCGGATGTTGGTTTGGTGGGACTAAGTTTGATAGTCTAAGTCCTATGTAGTAGTGAGCTAGCGGGTGTTGGTTTGGTGGGACTAAGTTTGATAGTCTAAGTCCTATGTAGTAGTGAGCTAGCGGGTGCTGGTTTGGTGGGACTAAGTTTGATAGTCTAAGTCCTATGTAGTAGTGAGCTAGCGGGTGTTGGTTTGGTGGGACTAAGTTTGATAGTCTAAGTCCTATGTAGTAGTGAGCTAGCGGATGTTGGTTTGGTGGGACTAAGTTTGATAGTCTAAGTCCTATGTAGTAGTGAGCTAGCGGATGTTGGTTTGGTGGGACTAAGTTTGATAGTCTAAGTCCCAAGTGGTAGTGGGCTAGCGGGTGTTGGTTTAAGTGTTTGATGATGCGGCCTACATGGCTGATTCTGAGTGCTTGTATTTTTGTCTGTATGTCTTGCAAGGCAATTCCTCCATGTATTTTATCCTATATGAGGGTGTTATGTTGTATGTTGTGTACGGTGTTTGTGAAGACAAAATTTCTGATTTGTTTGTTTATTTCTCTGACTGTCCGCTTCCGAAGGTCTAGTACTGTGGCGGTGTATATTATTTTTGGTATTATGTATGTGTTTACTATGATGCTTCTTCCAAAAACCGTTGCTGTTTTGTATTTATATCTTTGCAACGTGTTTGTAATGTTCATTTTGAGGTTGTCCCATGTGGGTTTGTGTATTTTATTTGGGTGTGATAGGAAGGTAATGCCATACACGTGGATGTTGTCTGTGCATGTGAGACGAAAGGGGAAGTCCCTTTTATCTCGCCATTTGCCTATGCCCATGACGACTGATTTTTGTATGTTGAGTTTTGCTCCGCTACCTTTGCCGAACTCTGCAAAGGTGTCTAAAATGTGAGTTATTGATCTGTCTGTTGTTGGGAGGAAGATCGTGTCGTCCGCATACGCGAGCAACTTCCTCTCTCCCCTGCCAGGTAGGAAAGTTCCCTTTATTGTTGTGTCTTGTCTGATTTTCTCTAGAAGTGGTTCTAGAGTGAGTATGTACAGTAAAGGAGAGAGGGGGCAGCCCTGTCTCACTGATCTAGTTAACCTAAAAGTCTCTGTAAGCGTGTGGTTTACTAAGACTTTGCTCTCAGGTTTGGAGTAGAGAATGTGGATCCAGTCTCTGAAGTAGACCCCTATGTTATAGTGGAGTAATGTCTTGTGTAGGCATTCGTGTGACACTCTATCGAAGGCTTTCTCCTGATCTAAGGAAAGAACTGACGACTGGCAGTTCTTCTGGTGTGTGTAATATATGATGTCTCGTACGAAATGTGTGTGCTGGTGTATGTTTCTGTCCTCTACACTACATTGTTGGTCTTCATGTATGAGTTTGTGCATGAATGGTTTGAGCTTGTTTGTAAGCGCTTTCGTGAGGATCTTGTAATCTACATTAAGCAGCGATATGGGTCTGTAATTTTTGAGTTGTGTTCTGTCTGCGTTGCCCTTAGGTATGAGAGTGATGTATGATAGGTTTTGACTGGGCCGGAGTTGTTTGTTTTGGAAAGCTTCTGTGAAGACTTGTAAGAGAAGAGGACCTAAGAGTGGAAAAAGGTGTTTGTAGAATTCTGCTGTGAGGCCGTCTGGCCCCGGTGACTTGTTTTCTTGCATTGCTTGTAGTGCCTGCGCCAGGTTGTCTAGTGTTAGTGGTGTGTCTAATGCTTTTTTGTCCGAGTCCGTGAGTTGTTTAGTGTACTGCATGTATTTATCCTGTATGTGTGCTTGTGTTTCTTCCTCGGTGTACAGTTGTTTATAGTATTCTCTAATGGCTTGTACTATGTTTGTACTGTCTGTTTGTCTGTTCCCTGTGGTATCTATTATCTCTCTTATCTGTCTGCTTCGTTGTATGTTTTGCTCTATGCTCAAGTACTGCTTGGTAGGTATTTCTTGTGTGATGGTATTGAGTCTTGTTCTTAGAAGTGCGCCTTGAAATCTGTGTTGTCTGTGTTTATCTAGTTCTTCTTGTAGCGTGAGTAGATGTGGTGAGGTTTTGTCCATCTGTTTTGTTAGTTTGATTGCCTCTGTTTCGTTAGTTTGATTGCCTCTTCTAATATTTTCTCCTGTCTCAGCCTTTCTCTGTGTATTTGTGTTGAGAGCATTTGTGCTTTGTCTTTTATTGCATGTTTTAAATTCTCCCAGTGTTGTTGGATGTTGTGTGTGGGTATGTTATTCGTGAAAGTGTGTATCATCTGCGCCATGTTTTCCATAAATTGCTTGTTTTGGATGAGTGTGTTGTTAAATTTCCAGTGTGGTGATCGTTTTAAAGGTGTGACTGTATGTATTGTGTTTACTGTTACTATGACTGCCGTTAGTCTACGGGACACCCTTGGGCAAGGTGGAGTACCCGTATAGCCCCCCGATCAGGGTGACGTGAAGCCATGGGAGCAGGTGGTGGATGGAATGGGAGAGCAGCTGACAGATAATGTTGGTTATGGTCACCTATTCTATGATGGTAGGCAGATGATCTCAATGTAGGGACAATGGCTACGATCACTGACTAGTACAGTCACTGCCCGGAAGGAAAGCAATGGTAAACTACCTTCTGGAAACATACCAAGAAACCCAAGCAGCAATCATGGAAAGTCAAATAGGAAAAAGATCTGGTGGTGAGTCCCCCAGGCCAGATAGATCTAATTTTAACACTGGGGAAGAGTGTGAGGCAGAGGTCGGTACTAGTAATTGTGATGACGGACAAAATCCTGACGGTGTTACCAAGGAAAACCCCTGTATCAAACTAAAAAGAAAAATAAGAGTAGGAACATGGAATGTAAGAAGTATGTATGAGGGAAAATATCAAGTAATAAGTGACGAGATGAAAAGAACCGCGGATACACATTTTGGGAATCTGCGAACATCGATGGAAAGGATCAGGACACTTTAAGAGCGAGAATGATAATATATTTATATATTCTGGCGGAGAAGTAGGAGGAAATAATGGAGTGGCTTTTTATTTGGACAAATCAACATCAAAAGCATTACTAGGCTACAATCCAGTAAGTGATAGAATCCTAACAATCAGACTTAAGGGCATTCCTAGAAATGTAACAGTCATCCAGGTATATGCACCTACATCAGCAGCAGAAGAAGATGAAGTAGAACATTTTTATAACACACTGCAGACGACACTGGACCAGGTACAGAAAAATGATATTGTATTTATAATGGGTGATTTTAATGCAAAAATTGGTACAGAAAGAGCAGAAGATGAAGGACAAGTTGTAGGGAAATTTAGCATAGGACACAGAAATGAGGCAGGTGACAATCTAATGGCGTTTTGTATGGAAAATGAGCTAATGATCGCTAACACACTTTTTAAACAACATCCAAGAAGACTTTACACATGGACATCACCTGATGGGAAAACCAGGAATCAAATAGATTACATTTTAGTGCAGAGAAGGTGGAGGTCAAGCATAACATCAGCAAAAACTTTACCAAGAGCTTATTGTGACACGGACCATGAGTTATTAATAGCAGACATGAAGATAAAGCTAAAAAAGATAGTTATGGGATCAAGACCACTCCGCTTTGACCTTACAAATATACCAGAACAATATGGTATAGAAGTGAAGAACCGTTTCGAAATCCTGATGGCTGTACAGGAAGAGATGACACCAGATGAATTGGCTACGCAGGCCAAAGATATCTTAGTAACAACAGCTAAAGACATGGTTCCAGTAAAGAAAACACAAAAGAATAGATGGATCACAGCAGGTACACTAGAACTGATAAAACAATGTAGAGAAATAAAGACGCAATGGAGAGTGACAAACAACAACAAAGATAAATATAAAACTTTAACAAAAGAAGTACGAAGAAACATAAGAAAAGACAAAAAACAATACATACAAGATTGTTGTGAAAGAATAGAAGAACATCAGAGGTGTGGAAGAGATAGTGAAATGTTTAAAGAAATGAAGACATTGACGAGAAATGTCACACCTAAGCTAAATGTAATTTGTGATGAGATGGGGAATACCCTGACAGAGACAGAGGAAATTCTGGAAAGATGGAAGGAATATTGCAAAAGAATGTATGAAACAACCGACTGTGGAAGCAGAAATCAACAGTGTGAATTATTATTGGAGGAGAAAGAACCCGAGCCGACAATGGAAGAAGTTTTATGGGCAATAAAGAGTCTGAAAAATGGTAAATCACCAGGATGTGATGAGATAACCGCTGAATTTATTAAAGCAGGAGGAAAGGAGTGTGCAACAATCTATCATGCACTATGTAAAAAGATATGGCATTCAGGTATTTGGCCAAAAGAATGGAAAAGAACTGTATTCATACCACTGCCAAAAAAGGGTAACCTGAAATTATGCACCAACTACAGAACTGTTGCCCTGATTAGTCATGCCAGTAAAATTCTGTTAAAAATCATAATGGTAGACTTCGAAAGAAAATAGAAGAAGAAGTCAATATGGTCCAAGCTGGCTTCAGGCAAGGAAGAGGATCAAGAGATCATATATTCAATCTAAGATTAATAATAGAGAAATGCAGGGAGTTTAATGTGAATCTATATTTCCTTTATAGACTACTCAAAGGCATTTGATTGTGTACAACACCAGAAACTTTGGGAAATAATGGAAAAAATGGGATTTCCAACACATTTGATACAATTAACATCACTGCTGTATTTAGACCAACAAGCAGCAGTAAGAATAAATGGTGAAACAACAACTTGGTTTGACATAAAACAAGGGGTCCGTCAGGGGTGCATATTGTCACCCTACTTATTTAACTTGTATACTGAAAATATAATGAGGAATGTTAGAGAAGATGTAGACAAAGAATATTACGATGCCATAACAGTTGGAGGTTATGAAATACCAGAGATTAGATATGCTGATGACACAGTATTGCTGTCCACAACACAAGAAGGAATGGAAAAACTAATTATGTCAGTCCGCAAGAACAGCGAAGAGCAGAACCTCTATCTTAATGCAAAGAAAACTAAAGTGATGACAACTGACAAAACAAACAAGCAACTGAAATATGTATCAGTGAGGAAAAACTGGAAGAAGTGGAGAGTTTTGAATATCTTGGATCACTACTAACTAATAATGGAGATACAATGCGGGAAATTAAAAGGAGGACATCTATTGCTCTTCAGAAAGTAAAACAAATAAAGAATCTGTGGAGAGGAGCAGACAGAACCACAAAAATAAGATTTTTAAGGGCATGCATCTTTCCCATCGCAACATATGCCTGTGAGACCTGGACACTTAACAAAACAGCTGAGAAGCACATAAATGCCTTTGAATGTAAATGCTATAGAAGAGTTCTCCAAATATCGTGGACACAAAAAAGAACAAATATATTTATACTACAAGAGCTTAATATTGAAGAAGGCTGGCTAGTAAAGAGGATTAAAGAGAGAAAACTTAAATATTTTGGCCACATTAAACGTCATGATAATTTAGAGAAGACCGTATTGGAAGGATACATAATGGGAAAAAGAAAAAGAGGAAGACCGAAACGAAGATGGCTGCAAGACATCGTTGATGATCTGGAAATGGATGCAGCAGCAGCAGGCCATCTTGCTCACAACCGAGAGGCCTACAGGAGTGCTGTTTGGGAGGCAAAGTTCCGCAAGGGACATGCAAAGGAATGAATGATGACTGCCTTATGGTCTGTGAAAGCTAATGTACTAGGGAGATGTCTGGCCTGTGCTATGTAGCATGTACTTGGTGCATAAATTCTGTCCAACCTATATCCTCTATTGTGTCCGTGGTTCTCATGAGTGATCTCTCTGCCTTGAGGGTGTGTGTGTGTCTGTATGTATCTACTAAATCATGTGTTTATTATGTCTTGTAAAAAATCTAGATGGCGTAAATCATATGTGGTGGTTTTAGGACTTCCTATAGTGTCTAACTCTGATGTTATACCATTGAAATCTCCTCCTAAGATAATGTTGTGTCCTCTGTATCTGTGGCTGAGTAGAGATTCTAAGTCCTCATAGAAGTTGGGCTGATGATTGCGGTTGGGTGGTGCATGTATGTTAACTATAGTGTATTGTGTGAGTTGTTTTTAACCTCACATATCGCAATTCTCCCTCTACTATCTCTATTCGTCTTAAAAACCTCCCACCTGTCTGATGTCTGTATTATTGCTACCCCTGATCCTAAGTCGTGAATGACTAGACTAAAACATGAATGTCTGAAGCCTAGTTGTGTTGTGATTTGTGCTGCGTGCATGTCTGTATGTGTATTTGTTTCTTGAATTAGGATGAAGTCTGGTTTGTATGAAAGTGTTAAAGAGACTATGTGCTGTAGTTTTATTTGCGTAAGCCTCTAATGTTGATACACAAAACTCTAATTTCTTTATCCATTCTAAACTTAGAGAAGAAAACAATTAAAAACTAAAACATTTGCCTTTCATGGTGTGTGTTGTAAGTAAAACTAAACATTTCGCCTATTATGGTATGAGTTATAAATAAAGCATGAAAAGCATGTAAAATAAAAGAGACATACTAACCGTACTTAGTCTAGGATGTCCGTGGTGTCTCGGTGACGTTCTAGTTGTCGCTGTCTTGCTCTAGGATAGTCCGTAGTTGTCTGGTCCCATGGAACGGCTCTGCTGTCCCATATCCACTCTGGGCCATCTCCGCCCAGGATCGGGCTTCCTGGAAGTCCGTAGTAGTGTCCGTGTCGCTCTCGTCTTGGGTAGGATCTTTCGTCTATGATCAGTGGTCGAGGCTCCGGCGTGGGTGGTTCCTCTATATCCGCCGTAAGTGGCGGTGGTGTCACCGGTGCTGGTTGTGCTGGCGTGGGAGGTTTTGGACTTATACTGTTTTTTCTGGCTCTTTTCCCATATAGGGTGTAGCCGTCAGCAGTAAGCCATCCCTCGTTTCTTTTGGGTTGGGCTGTTTCCGACCCCGGTTTGCCTTGTGTAGGCGGTTTTGGTGTCGTGTTGGCTGCTGTGGTTGTGGGAGCTTCCTGCGTAATGTTCTTCCTCTTGTCTGGGCACTGACTCGCCCAGTGATCATCCTTGCCACACCTCGGGCAAGGAGTTTTCCTCCCTGGGAGAGAGACCCACAGTTTGTGGGGTTTCAGGCTCTCCGTCGCAGGCCGGAGGGTTATGTAGTGAGGAATTGGTTTCCTGGGCCGACACAGAAAGTTCCACTTATCCAGCGCCACTTCCGCCCTGAATACTTCTGGTTCGGGGTCACCGGTCACTTGCTGCACTATTCTTTTGATGCCCTCAGGTTTGATAGTCGGGGGTACCCAGTGTACCGTGCCCTTCTGGCATTCCTTGTCCAGGTGTTCCACGGTTATTGTGGTTCTGGGTTGACCGGACTCAAAGGTTCGCCCGTGCAACTTGTCGTAATGGACCACGTGTGCCGCCGAGGTTAGCTTGGCATACCACCGGGTTTGGTCCTGGAAATGGTACAGGCCGGCTATCCCGTTGGCTCCCACTCCTAAAGGGCCAGCGATTACTCCTATCAGGTAGGTGTAAGAGACTTTTGATATCTCTGGACCTGTCAATGTTATTAACAAAGTCCCTTGTTGGTGATATGATTCAGACTCTAGGTCTTCCACTTTGAGATCTACGGATTCTTCCGTAGCTGTCTGCTTTGTACGGGCCAGTTTTCCCAACGTTAACGTTCATGAACAATGCATCAAAAATGAACCTTTGATATATTTGTATATTCCTTTTCTTGTAATTGTATTTATGCTTGATTTAATGTACTACAGTAATTGTTCTTTATATCCAATGATAAGAAGATATTTGACATTACTTAAGTGTCACTTTACATTCTGCGGTATATTTTATGGATTCACTAACATACTCGCTATCTTAATGTGAAGAAAACTAAATTGATAACAAGTGACAAAACAAATAAGGCAGCTGAAATATATAAATCAATGTCTTTCTTTTAATCTCCCCTTGGCCGGGTAGAAGAGTCAAAGATGTCCTTCCTTTAATCTCCCCTTGGCCGGGTAGAAGAGTGACAAATGTCCGTCCTTTAATCTCCCCCTGACCGGGTAAAAGAGTCAAAGATGTCCTTCCTTTAATCTCCCCCTGGCCGGGTAGAAGAGTCACAGATGTCCTTCCTTTAATCTCCCCCTGACCGGGTAAAAGAGTCAAAGATGTCCTTCCTTTAATCTCCCCCTGACCGGGTAAAAGAGTCAAAGATGTCCTTCCTTTAATCTCCCCCTGACCGGGTAAAAGAGTCACAGATGTCCTTCCTTTAATCTCCCCCTGACCGGGTAAAAGAGTCACAGATGTCCTTCCTTTAATCTCCCCCTGGCCGGGTAAAAGAGTCACAGATGTCCTTCCTTTAATCTCCCCCTGACCGGGTAAAAGAGTCACAGATGTCCTTCCTTTAATCTCCCCCTGGTCGGGTAGAAGAGTCACAGATGTCCTTCCTTTAATCTCCCCCTGACCGGGTAGAAGAGTCACAGATGTCCTCCCTTTAATCTCCCCTTGGCCGGGTAGAAGAGTCACAGATGTCCTTCCTTTAATCTCCCCCTGACCGGGTAAAAGAGTCAAAGATGTCCTTCCTTTAATCTCCCACTGGTCAGGTAGAAGAGACATATATATATATATATATATATATATATATATATATATATATATATATATATATATATATATATATATATATATTTCAGCTGCCTTGTTTGTTTTGTCAGTTGTGATCAATTTAGTTTTCTTTACATTAAGATAGAGTTCTTATGAACTGACATAATTAGTTTTTTCCATTCCTGTGTTGTGGACAGTAATACTGTGTCATTAAAAAAAATCAAAGGTCAGAATCCAAAATTCTGCCATGGCATTTATGAGAAAATTTGTTCTAACATGGGACAACCAACAAAACATGTTCCGTAGAGCAACCAACAAAACATGTTCCGTAGAGCAACCAACAAAACATGTTGCATCTTCTTTGTTGGCGAGGACAACAGAGAATTGTAGTTTTCAATATAGCAACTCAAAGATTAAACGTCATGATAATTTAGAGAAGACCGTATTGGAAGGATACATAATGGGAAAAAGAAAAAGAGGAAGACCAAGACGAAGATGGCTGCAAGATTTGACGATCTGGAAATGGATGCAACAGCAGCAGGCCATCTTGCTCACAACCGAGAGGCCTACAGGAGTGCTGTTTGGGAGGCAAAGTTCCGCAAGGGACATGCAAATGAATGATGATGAACTCAAAGATTTACAACACTGCGTGACAAACACCCTCTGAAGTAGTAAAGCTACTATCTGTAAGCTTCTTACTACAAATTTCTAATGTTTGGATTCCTTTCCGAATGTTGATAACATGTGCACGCACCCCATGGTGCAGTGCCACTTAGGAGACCGCGGTTCAATCCCTAGAAGGGGCCCAAAAACAAAAAAAAAAGAAGAAGAAAACAACTCAAAGACGCCTGGGGGTCACAACCCAGGGGTGCCCCCCACACCTTCTTTAGGGTGTCAGATGTCAGGAGTTTAACACGGCCGAAACACTTGTCTAGGTGTGGGGAGGGGGGCGGGGGTAGGGGTTAGTTCCTCGGATGATCTTGGGAGTTGTGTTGTTGTTCCGCTCAGCGGAGAGCTTCCTGTTGAGAATGAAGCTGAGGAAGAAGCTTGGTGGGACAGGACGTGGACAACTAATCAAAAGCTACAGAAGGCTGGCCATTGGACATAGGACGGGCGTGATTTGGTTACTTTAGGCTGGCAGATACTGAAGAGGAGGACAGAGCATCCATGGATGTGTCCGGAGTGCATGGCTGACGGTCCTTCCTAACTAACTCTTGATTTTAACCCCGCGATTATCCACGTGCTGTTTAAGCCAAAGCTGAGCTACCAGTGCTAAACATGGGCACAGACCAAGAAACAGCAAAATACAAAATCTGCATGCGACATGAGCTGCCCGAGACAAGCAACAATCGCCACTAGGAGGGATAAGCTAAGAAATGACAATATAAGAGACAGTTGGTAGGAACCATATCATGTCTACGATATACAAAGAGAAACAAAGAGTTAAGTGGTTTGATAATTTAATGAGAATGACACATACGGCAAGCCACGAGGGTCTTCAAACAGTGAACTACAGGACACAGATTAAGAGAAGACTCCGGAGAAGATGGACAGATGGAGTTATAGAATCACGGCATGAACATCACCGAGGCCATCCATATGAACCAAAAAAAAAAAAAACGCCAAATCCACAGTAAAAGAGGAAGGATAAAGTAAAGTAAAGTAAAGTAAAGTAAAGTAAAGTAAAGTGAAGTGAAGTAAGATTACTCACATGCTTCGCTTAGTTAACCTTTTTTTAGAACTATTGTCAGAGAATCCTCATGCAATTAATTTTCTTCTTCAGAGGTGAATATTACCAATAATATAAACACAAGAAAAATTTACGAATTCTGACTATCAGTTCTTATATTAATTGATATATTACATGTCTGAAATCAAAATCAGAATACAATGAAGGTGTAATTATTTTTTTTTAAGTTGTATTTCTATCAAAATTTAACATGCCATTTAACGACTTTACACGAGACTGTACATACATGGCTACACAAGAAAACGGTAGTTGTACAGAATATATGAACGTGTCGTAATCCTTTCATGCATTAGAAAGGCACATAGGCTGCACATATGTTAGAAAGTAGAATGGAAATAAATGCATTCAAATGAAAAGATAGTTATACAAACTGATTTGCTGCAGTCTTGTCAATACAAGAGGATAACTCTACTATAGGCGATACGAACAGTGAAATGGTAACGAAAAACAGAAACAACAGCTCAGTATTTCGACAAAATACCTTTATGAAGGACAACATAAAAGATACAAGGAAAAAAAAGATGCATACACGAGAAAAAAAATATTTAGAGCTGCTGTCTTTCGTGTAGAAAAATGCACCACAAAACACAAACCTCTTATGTGCTATAACTAGTGCTCTGTCTCCAAACGTGTTATGTGCTATAATCAGTGGTCTATCTCCAAACCTGTTACGTGTTATAACTAGTGGTCTATCTCCAAACCTGTTACGTGCTTATAACTAGTGGTCTATCTCCAAACCTGTTACGTGCTATAACTAGTGGTCTATCTCCAAACCTGTTACGTGCTTATAACTAGTTGTCTATCTCCAAACCTGTTACGTGCTTATAACTAGTGGTTATCTCCCTTCGATGGCGATGTAGTTTATTCGTGAATTATTTCCCTTGACACGTTTACAGCTGTTATAACACTTTTTTCGGGAACAAAGTAGTCTGTACGAGGTAGTCACAGTGCTTCAAGTGCCAAGTACAACAGCAGGTATAGAGCCAGTTACTTTTAGTTACAAAAGTCTTTGTTGTTATCGGTTCTGTTATCACATGCTGAATAACTCGTCCCTCTTTTTCTCTTTCTCTCTCTCTCTTTCTCCCTCTCTCTTTCTCCCTCTCTCTTTCCTCTTTCTCTCTCTCTCTCTCTTTCTCTCTCTCACTTTCTTTCTCTCTTTTTTTCTCTTTCTTTCTAATTCTCTTTCTTTATCTCTTTTTCTCTTCTTTCTCTCTCTCCTTTCTCTCTCTCTTTTCTCTGTCTTTCACTCTCTTTTCTCTGTCTTTCACTTCTCTTTCTCTCTCTCTTTCTTCTTCTCTCTCTCTCTCTTTTCTCTTTGTTTTTCTCTCTCTTTCATTCTTCCGTTCTCTCTCTTTTTTCCCCTCTCTTTTTCTCTCTTTCTGACGTTCTCTCTCTCTTTTTCTCTCTCTCTTTCTCCTTCTGTCTCTCTCTCTCTTTCTCCCTCTCATTCTTCTGTTTCTCTCTCTCTCTTTGTCTCTCTTTTCTCTTTTCTCTCTTTCTTTTTCTCTCTCTTCCTCTCTCTCTCTCTTTCTCCTTTTTCTCTCTTTCTTCTCTCTCTCTCTCTTTTTTCTCTCTCTCTTTCTTCTCTCTCTCTCTTTTCTCTCTCTCTTTCTCTCTCTATTTCTCTTTCTTTATCTTTCTCTTTCTTTCTTTCTTTCTCTCTTTCTTCTTCTCTCTCTTCTTTCTTCTCTCTCTCTTTCTCCTCTCTCTTTCCTCTTTCTCTCTCTCTCTCTTTCTCTCTTCACTTTCTTTCTCTCTTTTTTTCTCTCTCTCTCTCTTTCTTTCTCTCTCTCCTTCTTTCTCTTTCTTTCTTTCTCTCTCTTTCTCTCTCTTTTTATCTCTCTCTCTTTCTTTCAATCTTTCTTTCTCTCTTTCTTTCTCTCTCTCTTTCTCTTTTTCTTTCTCTCTTTCTTGTCAGTTTTCAGTTAGTTGATCGAGACAATCTGCCTCGATCCACTTCTGTTCCTAGCTTTTTCTCTCTCTTTTCTCTCTTTTTTCTCTCTCATTCTCTCTTTCTTTCTATCTCTTCCTTTCTCTTTCTCTCTTTTCTCTCTTTTTCTCTCTATCATCTCTTTCTTTCTCTCTCTTTCTCTCTTTTTCTTTCTAATTCTCTCTTTCTTTATCTCTCTTTTTCTCTTTCTTTCTCTCTCTTCCTTTCTCTCTCTCTTTCTCTGTCTTTCACTCTCTCTTTCTCTGTCTTTCACTTTCTCTTTCTCTCTCTCTTTCTTTCTTTCTCTCTCTCTCTCTTTCTCTTTGTTTTTCTCTCTCTTTCATTCTTCCGTTCTCTCTCTTTTTTCCCCTCTCTTTTTCTCTCTTTCTGACGTTCTCTCTCTCTTTTTCTCTCTCTCTTTCTCCTTCTGTCTCTCTCTCTCTTTTCTCCCTCTCATTCCTTCTGTTTCTCTCTCTCTCTTTGTCTCTCTTTCTCTTTCTCTCTCTTTCTTTTTCTCTCTCTTCCTCTCTCTCTCTCTTTCTCCTTTTTCTCTCTTTCTTCTCTCTCTCTCTCTTTTTTCTCTCTCTCTTTCTTCTCTCTCTCTCTTTTCTCTCTCTCTTTCTCTCTCTATTTCTCTTTCTTTATCTTTCTCTTTCTTTCTTTCTTTCTCTCTTTCTTTCTCTCTCTCTCTTTCTTTCTCTTTCTCTCTCTCTTTCTCCTCTTTCTCTCTCTCTTCTCTCTCTCTTTTTTCCTCTCTCTTTCTTTCTTCTTCTCTTTCTTTCTATTTCTCTCTCTTTTGTTCTCCTTCTTTCTCTCTCTCTTTTTCTTCTCTCTCTCTCTCTCTATACTCCAAACTGTTGTAAGTTTCCTTCCATGTTGTCTTTCCATCTTTCTTTTGATCTTCCTCTTGGTCTACCCCCTCGCATCTCCTGTATAAATGCGAGTTTGATTTGGTGGCGCTCTTGCGAAGAATTCACTTACAAACCTGATGCACAAAACAACTTTGTATCACTAAAACAGCAAAACTTTCAGTGTTATCATTATTATTATTATTACTTTTATAAGCCATCCCAGACAGCATTGGCGATCATGTTTCTTCATCTTGTGCTGCTCTTGCTGTTTCCAGACAATTTAAGAGGCTATTATTTTTCCCATGCCACGTGGTCAACCGAATGAGATTTTTAAAATTTTACTTTGCCTTCCTCGATTCATTTTCCCCTTGACCTTTCCATGCATTACCAGGTTCTCCAATTTCTGTCTTCTCATGACATCTCCAAGAAAGTTCTACTGTCTTCTTTCTTATCATTTTAAGCACTTTTCATTATTCTGAAACTATCGTCTATACATGAAAAAAAAATCCATTTAGTTTCTAGACAAATACAGCTCTTTATCATACACATTCTGCAAATGGTATGTTCAATTACAGAAGATTAGATTAGAGATACTGGTTGGACTTTGGAATAAGTCGGTCCACCCCCTTTTGTCATCTTATTGGTCTGCTGGACTGTTCACGTGTAAAAATTGCGTCCTACGTTTAGCAAATATGCCTCACCTGTCAGCAAGTCTATAGCGTCAAATCAGTCTATTCAATTTTCTCGCGTTGGGTAAACTCTTCTTATCCAGTATCAGGTGTTTGCGATACCTATCGGGGTTTTCTAGTTCTGCTCTGTCTATTATTATACAAATTAAAATTAGAAATTAGACTCTGTTAAAGTAGAAATATTAGAAACTATTAAAATTATAATCTTTTGAAAACAAATATATCAGGGAAGTACTCGGTATAAAGTGGAATGAATTCAGAAACAAAGCAGAGATAAGACGGATGAGCAAACAACAACCAGTCTCATGGGTGATCAGAAAAAGAATATGGCCATATGTCGGTCACGTGTTGAGAAGAAACAATTAGAGAATCCCACAACAAGCTATCAAGTGGAATACACACACACACACACAAACGGAAGAAAAGGAGGTCGAGCATGTGATACTTTAAAGAGGACATTGTTAAGAGAGACCAGTTTAGTGGGAGTAACATCCCTTGATAAGGCTGAAAAACTCGCCGAAGACAGGACATCTTGGCGGACTACCATGCGGGCCCTGTGTGACGTTTAACGACATGGAAGGATGTAAAATCTAAGAAGTCACTATCCAGTGTGCCTTGTGACAAACTACAGGGCAGCAACAACTCTCCTCCTTCCTCCCCCGGAACAATAACGTTCAGCTCCGAAGCATATCTTCAGCATACTCATTTTTTTTTTTAAACAACAGCGATAACACAAAAATGAAACGGAACGAAATTATCAAGAAATGAACGTTTTTATTTTACCTTGGTTATGAGCATTTTTTGTACACAAAATAAAAACATTAAAAAATACAACTTAGAGACGAGTTAAACGAAAAAAAAAAAGAAATTTGTAACTCAAATGTGACAAGAAAACAATCCCTATGTCCGATTGATCTTACTTAAAAAAAAGAAACATACAAACAAACTGAGAATCGAAATACTCAAATCTAAATGAAATGTTCTACGTTATGAAAAATGAGAAAAGTATTATTCATCCTTGAATGAAGTAATCTAAGATGTTATTCAAAATCGAAACTTGGGTTTCAGAAACTGTCTACTCGGAAATGTCTACGTGCAATCTGTTCTTTGAATATTGTATAGGAATATCCTGTGCTGCTTCCAAACGAAGCGCTGATATTTCACACAAACAAGAGAGTACGATTTTTTGTTGCAATCTAGTAATTAACTATTGCTAAAATGTCAAATGTAGCGTTTTAAAGCATTACCTGATATATATATACACACACATATATATAATTTTTCATTCATATAGAATTTTAATATATGGCTGATGAGTCATCTGGAATTTTCTGAATTCTAAGTCTGAACAGGGAAAATACTCTACACGAAGGAGTGAATTCAAGACTAATGCAGAGATTTAAGAAATGAGCATACGGTAGGCAGTCTCAGTGGTGATCAAGAAAAGACGACAGGCATATGTGGACCACGTGATGAGATGAAACCATCAGAGAATCAGAAAGCAGACCATCAAATGGGAAACATCTAGAAAAAAGGAAAAGAGGCCAAACTCGAGAGAGCGTAAAGAAAACATTGATATGAGAGGCTAAAGTATAGCAGGCAAGAGGTCTCTTGGTGAGGTTGGAAAGCTCGCTAAGTATAGAAACTCATGGACACACTACGAGCCATCTGTGACGTCTGACGGTACGGGAGGGATGTAAGATGTAAGATATCTGGAAAGTAGATATATATATATACATACATAATTCTTGCTTGTATAGCTGTGAAATTCATTTAATCTTGCTTCCGCTGTGGTGCAGAGGTTAGCGCATACGTCTGTCGACTAGAAGTTCCCGGGCTTCAATTCCTACCTGCGGCGGATTCAACCAAGCCTCACGGGGCTGGTACCTAAGGTTTCCTTCAGAAAGCAATGGCAATGAAGAGAAGAAGGCACACACTAGTACGACTTAGAAATGTGAAGAGACTAACAACGGCACGCGAATGCCAAGGAACATGAGAATAGACTTTAAAAATTCTAATTTTAGAACTGTATCAGACTTTTGTAATTTGTCTGAGTGACAAAAAATCTAATGTAATTTTAAAGACTGTAATACTTTTGAAAAACACTAAATGAAGGGTCATGTAAATAGATCTAAGGGAGACAATATATTTATATAGATATAGTTTAATTCCATCCGGAGTTATTTTGTGAGTCTTATTTTAATTACTCATAGAATTTCCATAAATGAAGTATGTGGTTAAGTCTTTGAAAAATCAGCAGATTTGCTAGGAAAATCCACTCCCAGATAAGTAAGACTGAACATGCTACAAGTAATTTGTACGAAAGGCGGTAATGCACAGATATTGAAAAAAATCTGGTTTAAAAAGAATTCATGTCAGTACCTGCAGCGTATTAACAAAGTGCAGACTGTTGTTAACATTTAAACTTTATTTTATATAAAATAATATGAGGATGGGGATTGCTCTCTCTAGACACCTTCAGTGTAAACTTCCCATCTCTCCAGACACTCTCAGTGTAAACTTCTCATCTCTCTAGACACTCTCACTGTAAATTTCCCATATCTCCAGACATTCTCAGTGTAAACTTCCCATCTCTCCAGACACTCTCAGTGTAAACTTCTCATCTCTCTAGACACTCTCACTGTAAATTTCCCATATCTCCAGACATTCTCAGTGTAAACTTCCCATCTCTCCAGACACTCTCAGTGTAAACTTCTCATCTCTCTAGACACTCTCACTGTAAATTTCCCATATCTCCAGACATTCTCAGTGTAAACTTCCCATTTCGTCTCTTCGGGGTCATTGTCGTGAGCAAACCTTTTCGTTCTGTATAGTTACAACGACTATATTTAGAAACTGGTTATAGATGATCTGCGCTTACAGGTAACATCCACTATTCCATATACTGGCACACTTTTGTTATCAGAAGCAAGCCCAACCAAGCCACTATAATACATAAATATATACTGGCTTAAAAAAAAACTGTTGTTTACATTGTCATTTTCTAAACTGTAAAACGGACAACAAGTAAAAATTTCTTCTTTTTGTTTAAGTGTGTTCTTATTCGCAACCATGTGTGGGTTTTTTTTTCTTCTTTCATCGTGTTCTTATGTTAAACAAGAAAAAAAAAGGAAGGGAAAAAAAACCAAGTTACAATAAATTCAAATAACCACTCAAACATAACTGGCACTGCCTCAAGATACACATTTGTTCAGTTGTGCAAAGAAGAAATAATGCTTTTGCTGATGAGACAAATGTGTTAATCAATTATTTATATCTATGTTCATATATCTGTCAAAGTTCTTAAGGAATGGCACGTATGGGGAGGACGACTGGCAATCGGGAAGTCGGGTACCTACATGATAGACACTAAAATTTGTGAGGTAGATTACAACAGTATCGATACCCGGCTTCTCGATTTGCTAAAGAAATGTGTGCGTGTGTGTGTGTGTGAGAGAGAGAGAGAGAGAGAGAGAGAGAGAGAGAGGAGGGGAGGGGAGAGAAAGTGCAAACGTGCTTTTGTGACGTTATATTTTTTTTAATGTGAAGATAATATTTGTTATTTTCCAGTGTAGTGGGCATCAGCAGCCAAACTTGAATCTCCAACCTCACCGTTATGAAAACAAGAAAAGTCGAGATACTCAGTGAACGTAACAACATAAAACGCACGCACATGTTGATGATATTTTATAAAGGGACACCTACATATGGGTCACATTTTAGAGAAGAAATTTACTAACAGCTTGGATAAAAGAAAACTAGACTTTAAAAAAAAAAAGACGGTACGAGAATATAAAAGAACATCATTTATGAAACCACGAAACAGAACATACCGAGGTGTTCTTTCACATAAAAAATTAAACATATTAATCACGCCAGGCCGTATTTAATGTGTCTAATATTTCAGGCTGGCCGATTTTAATATGATATGTCTTAAACCAGTTCATTTCCTGGCAAAAAAATAAGGACAGCGCGGAAAAGACAACCTTGCTTAAAACTAATTTGGCCAAAAATATACAGTATCTTTTCCAGTTCAAGTTTTCATTTTCTTGTTATTAAAATGTCAAACAGCACTTCTATAGCAGTTTTTTTTTTTTTTACCTGCGTGCTCATTTTACTATCAAAATGAAGAAAGAGAAATCATCATCTGTCTGCTAATCGCACTCGACGAGATAAGAGGGCCGCATCTGCCTTCTAGCCACTCTAACAACTCTCCTGTGTTTTTCTATCATTAATGTATAGACTGTACTCAAAGTAAAGAGGATTAAAGAGAGAAAACTGAAATATTTTGGACACATTAAACGTCATGATAATTTAGAGAAGACCGTATTGGACGGATACATAATGGGGAAAAAGAAAAAAGAGGAAGACCAAAACGAAGATGGCTGCAAGAAATCGTTGACGATCTGCAAATGGACGCATCAGCAGCAGGCCATCTTGCTCACAACCGAGAGGCCTACAGGAGAGCTGTTTGGGAGGCAAAGTTCCACAAGGGACATGCAAATGAATGAATGAATGAATGAATGAATGAACTCAAAGCTGCCTAAATAATAGATAGGAGAACTTCTTTTGATTGCCACGAGTTAAAATTACGATAGCAAACAAAAGTAAACTGAAACTATATAATATAAAGTAGCGCTATCGTTTCTTTTCGCTTTCACTTCATATACAGTCAGGTTTTGTTTTTTTTTTAAAACTGGGATTCGCTTTGGCGAACTTTATTTTTGTGTTATTTTTGTAATACCACCTTACTGAGCTAAGCAGCAGAGATAATTACCAATATTTATTTAATTTTAGTTATTTTTATATAATAAATGCGCCCCCCCCCCCCAAAAAAAAAATAAATTAAGAGCATTTTTAGTATTTTTTCTAAGAAATTTTATCAGATTACCCATCAAAACATTTTAATGATTATTTCCCTTCGTTCACGATAACTTCATCCTTTCTTAGACTTCAATATATGAGAAAGTTAAGTCTCAAGTTGTCATAGCAATCGCTCTTTCACTAAATAGACACTTTCCTCGCGGTCACTCAAAGAGCTTACCTCTCTAGCACTAACTTTGAAGCAGTAAAGCGATAATAAAGACCAAAGACTGCGTAACAACTTTTGCTTCATATTATATTTACAACCTTTTGACCTTCAGCTACTGCCGATGTGATGTGAGTAAATTATTTCTTGTACTTTTTATGACCATAAGACAGCGACAGTTATCATTCTTTGGACATATAAGGAGAAGGGGAGGGCTTTCTAGCATCACAACAACAGGAAAGACAAATGGGATGAGAGGCAGGGGAGGACAAAGAGAAAAAAAAATCATGGACAGTAACGCGATGGCAGGATAAAAAAGTCACCAACTGAGCTGATGGAGAAATATCAAGGACCGAGATCTATGCAGAAGCATGAGCAGGAACGCCTACCGGCACGGCACATGATGATGATGGTGGTACAGAACAGGCTAAACGTCTTTTTTGTTTTGTTTTTTTTTTAATGAGTCCAGATATTAAAGATCTTCATCTCCAAGTTTGGCAGGATAATCTGGTATCGCTCTTTCGTCTTTTGTTTGTTACAAGACAGCGAAGTTTTCTATTCTTTCTCTTATTTTTCTCTCTTTCTTTCTCTTTTTCTTTCTTTCTCTTTTTCTTTCTCTCTCTCTCTCTTTCCCTCTATTTCTCTTCCTCTCTCTCTCTCTCTCTCTTCATCACGTTCTCTCTCTTTCTTCTTCTTTCTATCTCTCTCTTTCTTATCTATTTATTTCTTTCTCTTTTTTCTTTTTCTCCTTCTATCTCTTTTCATCTTTCTCTCTACCATTCTCTCTCCTTCTCTCTCTTTCTTTTTATTTCTCTCTTTTTCGTTCTCTCTCTCCTCTCCCCCCCCCCCCCCCCCCCCATATCTGTATCAACCTTTATCCTTTGCTTACCTAGCGCATTTTCTAGCACAAGCTTTTTTTTTTTAACACTGAAAACTATCATGAAATCTTTAGACGTTAAAAATTATCACATTTATGTTTCAGCTATTTGTAACACTGAAAATTATCTTTAAAAAACTGTTTTCAGCACATTTAGTTCTCAAAGAATTTTCAGAAACATCTACAACAAATTGAAAAAAAAAGAAGAAGACAGTGCAATCAAAAACATTACAAACACCTGCCTATCACCGAAAAACTCACAGGGGAAAAAAAGAAATGAAGAAAGAGAAGAAAACGAAAGTGAAATATATTTCAAAGCGCGAATAAATAACCTAGCAAGGAATATGAAAGTATCGGAGTGATCTTATGTAATAAATACCGCGTAAATATTGGTAAGCTTGATCTCCAACTCCTGAAGGCACGGCACCTAATGGATGGATGATTTAGCTTTTCAAAACATGTGAAATTATTTACTTGAGTCAGAGCTACAGTATCGGAATTCATTATACAACAAAATTATCTTTGAGTATCGCACAAAACAAAGTATCGACACTTTCTCAGGTACTCTGTTGTGGAGTAATTATGTCAAAATGGGTTCTTAGAGAGTCCTCTTTGATGGGCGCTTTCATAGATTTCCCTACCGCTCTTGAAATTGCACAGGATAAAATTCTTCCATGTCTTATCACTTTGATTTTCTTCGACGCATATATGTGATTCTTAAACAAGACAACGGGACTTTGAATATTTTTACACCACGTGACAAAGGTCATGGAGAGGTGACTTTGAATATTGTTAAACCACGTGACGAAGGTCATAGACAGATTTCAAAATTCAAAAGATAAATTAACAATGAATGACATTTAAAAGGGTCACACTTGAAAACAGTGGTTCCATTTTTTTTTAATGCAAAGTTATACGAGTGTTTTAATACCAAGACAAACTTATAAACATATTTAGACTGAGAAAATCTGCAAAGTTTCTCAAGAAAATTCTTAGGACTTCTTACCGTATTACTTTGAAGCTGTATATTTCTTTGTAAAAATGTGTCAGCTCCTCGAAATAACACCGCTTGATATTTTATGAACCACAAAATATAACACTGAACTTTATTCTTTATTTTACAAGACAAAATAGAATTTATTTTGATATTTTCATTTCATAACAGAACATTTTGAAGTTTTTCATCTTCTCTTTGGGAGGTAGGCAATCATTAGCAATCAATTTGCTGGGCCATGTTCTGCTTGCTGTTACGTGTAATGTTGCTTTTCTTGTTGTTTGTTGTTATGTCTCCGAACACATTCTAGGTAGAACAAGAATGTTCCATGTCTCGTCTTCGTTAGTTTGACGGAGTTCTGAAACATGTTTGTGTTTGTTACTACTGGGTTGTTTAATGTGAGAGTGTTTTAGAAGGTTGGATAGAATCGAGCATATTTCCAGACCACTACCAAAAATAGCACTAAGATGGACACCACAGGGGAACAGAAGTAAGGGTAGACCAAAAGAGACATGGAGAAGAACAACAGAAAGGATGTTGAGCAATAGAGGGCTCACCTGGGCAAGAGCAGAAAAAAAGGCGAAGGACAGGCATTTGTGGAAAACCCTTGCGGAAGCCCCATGTGCCCTGGGCACTTAAGGTTCAGAGAGAGAGAGAGATATTTCCAGACGAGAAAGAGAGAGAGAGAGGACGAGAGAGATAAAGAGAGAGAGAGAGAGAGAGGACGAGAGAGATAAAGAGAGAGAGAGAGGACGAGAGAGATAAAGAGAGAGAGAGAGGACGAGAGAGATAAAGAGAGAGAGAGAGAGGACGAGAGAGATAAAGAGAGAGAGAACGAGAGAGAGACAGAGAAACTTAACCATGTGATAGGAGGCATGGAAACTACGATCAGTTTATATCAGCTACGTGGCCTGGTTAGCTGAGTGGTTAGACGCTTGGTTTTCAATTCAGTTCAAGTCCCAGCAGTGGGCTTCTTTTTCCCCCTGGTACACACCAAAAAAGGCCACGGGGTCCACCCAGCCTCTTAAAAAAATTGGTAGCAGAGAAATCTGGGAAGGTAAATGCGTCCAGGTGTGATACAGACCATATCCCACTTTCACGTGCCGAAGGTTTTTAGAAGTACGGGGCTAATACCGTATCCCCAATATCCCTTAATGACATGGTAACAGGGATTTTACTTTTTTTTTTAATGAGCAGTAATGCATTAACCATCAGCCAGGCCTTTGGCTAAATGTAGTAAGGACCGCCGTCCCTTCTGACTTGTATCTCTCCCGATATATAACCTGAATCCCCTCCAGAGAAAACCGTCTTGGAAGGGTACATAATGGGGGGAAAAAGAAAGAGAGGAAGACCAAGGCGAAGATGGCCGCAAGACATCGTTGATGATCTGCAAATGGACGCATCAGCAGCAGGGCATCTTGCTCACAATCGAGAGGCCTACAGGAGTGCTGTTAGGGAGCAAAGTTCCACAAGGGACATGCAGATGAATGAATGATGAATGATCCCCTGTAGTTGTGATCTCTATATCACTATATGACTTTGTATTATACAGACCAAACACAGGCTGATACGTCACTGCCTTTTGAACACAATAACGGGCGGGTGTAGTAATAATAGCTACAGATGATTGTCACATGAACCAATAATCCGTATTTGCTGAGATCTCTTATCATTGATTTCGGGCCCCTTGCTCCACTGGGTTCATAAGCTTACGCCTGTCCAGCTTAACAGCTAACCCCCCACTGGATATAAGATTTTTTTTTTAATACTTAACTACATTTCTAACCGGCATACACAAAAAGACTAAATGGAAGCGGAACTTGAGAACTTGGGACTGTACTTCAGACAAAGAAATGCCATGCGCTAACAAGCGTCCAAAAGTATCGATGTGTCGAAAATCTACAACATGCGATACCACAGTATACAATACTGCTTTTCGAAAGAAGAGGGAATAACTCACCAGCAGACTAACTACGCGTATTTAAAGCAGTGTCGATTCCTTAATTCTTGTGGTATACTCCATTTTAAAAAAAAATAGATTTAACATTTTTTTCTGTTCAGTTTCAAAAAACTTAAATACACAGAACTTAATCCTTTATTTAGCACTTATATTTCGTTTAACTTCTTTTTTTTTTCTTTCTTTTTGTTTACATCGCGTGAAATCTGATTAATATGTTACCGTTTTTTTTTTATTAACACTTTAATAACGGTTACTGAATTATTTATTTTTCTTAGATATAATTACTCTTTTTACTGAATTGTTAGTCTAATAAAACTTGGAGAACTAGCTGAGTGCAAAAACTGGATTGTCTTTATAAGATATAGACAATGGGTAGAAAAGGGTTAATGATGGGGAAACAACTGAGATCTCATGGATTACCTGGGAATGTTACATATATCTTCAGTACATTCTGTTCCATCTTGCACTTTAGGTCGTATCAAGACATCTGTCTCTTCGGCTACAGCAAAGAAGTCTATTTTCACTACAATAACAAGTTTAGATACCTTATTAAAAAAAAAGTTTAATCTAAGTAAGATTATATGAAAACTAAGATGTAAATAGTGAATATAATGATTAGGCACGGGATGACTACGCTAGAAAGTAGACGAACTCTCATTTACAAAATCATCATACTTCCACATACACCTGAGACAAAAACACCTCATTCGGTCCAGTCACTTGTCTCACATTACATGTTTCTCGGCCTCATTTTTTCCTGCGTGTTGTATGAAACCTTCATCTTTACTTTTTTTTTTTTTTCCTCCCTGCGTTGATTGCCATAGTCCTTCGCTTGTGTTGGTATCCTGTTCCATGACATGCGCAGTACGTGACTATCCTACTCTCATCTCCTTTGTTATATCTGTCGTTATATTTACAATAAACAGATGGGAAGGAATAAACAAGAAAAGTAAACAACAAGTGAAGAACAAAGAGTGTCACCTGAGTTTGTATTTTAAAACTTGAAATGTATAAATTATACATTGAGTTTCACACACGAAAAAGGAAAAAAAAAATGACGGAATACCAACTGTTCACAATCTTTTTTTTTTTTCAAACAGCGTATAACAAGTGTGATCTACATGAACGAAATATTTTATTTGTAATAAGAATGGGGCAAGAGGAAATCTGGACTCGGGTGGTGGAGTTGAGCAGAAGTGTGTAAAATATCAACTTTAGAACCCTAGGGAAGATAATAAAATGTTAAAACTATTCAAAACAAAACAAAAAAAAACAGCTTCATTAATTAACATAAGAGTTAACGGTATAAACCGAAGGAAAACACAGTTTAAATCTGGCTGCCTGCCCTTGTTAATTATAACTCCAGCAACAGAGTATGTTAGACTGTCTGCGTATATTAATTAGTTCAAACATTGTATGCCCTTTATCAGCCATTGCAACAAAATGAGAAATATCAGACAGACAACTAAAAATAGCCGCTGCGATGGAAATATTCAGACCTACTTTCCTGTGATGAGTGAAGAGACCACTTACTTCAACTTAAGACGCAGAACAAGGCTGGACAGTTGCTAGGAGACAGTATCAGTTTTTAAAACGGGAATTTTATCATTTAAACCCTCATTTCCCCCCTCCCCCCCTCTCTACATCTCGCCTTCTTCTTTGGATTAGTGGGCATACCAGCAGACCTGCCGTTGCACACTGCTTGACAATGGCTGTTGTGAAGTATAAGTGAGTCTGCTCATTACTCTCAAATAGTTTTATAATGAGAATTCTTAGATGTTTGGAAAATAAAAGTATATATATATATATATATTTACTTCTTAAGATGTTTACAAATGTTCCTCTCCATCGACAATGCAGTAATAAATTAATTAAATTTTGTTTCAACCGTGCTCTTCTATGTATATATACATATTTCTTTCAACTGTGACATACAAGGGAAACTAATGATAATAATAATACACAGACACACAATAAATCATGTATCGCAACCACTGAACAAGAAAATAAGACTTGAAAACAAATAATTAAACCCAACTAGACAAATCAAGCACACACACACACACACACATACACACACACAAAACAACCATCAAGCTTTAAACAAGCAAAAGCTTCTACGGTCAAAAAAAAAAAACGGTCCAAAAAAAAAACCGTTACAGTTTTCATTTTCATTTCCTTAAAAAAATAGAAATAAAAAAAAAAAAGAAATTCTAATTCAGAAGTGAACTAGCTTAAGCACAAATTTTGCATTAAAAAAAAAAGAAGAAGACAACATCGACTCTAAGGTCTACATAATCCTATTTCCATCACATCTCAGCAGGATCTGTAGGCCCACATATACTACTTTCAGAATAGAGGAAACAATTTTAAGCAACAAAATCTATTCAAAGTACTTCTTTCCCTTTCACAATACCCCAATTTACTCCCCGCCCCCCCCCCCAAAAAAAAACAACCAACACACACACACCATAGCTACCAAACAAAACCAATATGATTACAACATAAACTAATACAACATCGCTAATACATCGGCTTCACTATTAAGTACATCTAGATGAAATTTTGGGGTTTTTTTTTTAACCAAAATGGCTAAAAACCTTAGAGCCGGTACACTACTAACAATACAGCAACTTTTGAAAGCATTTTTTCCTATGACTAAGCCGCTTAACTACCAAAGTCCTTTGGTCGCATCCTCTGAAAGAACAGCTTATGGTCCTATTTAATCCTGAACGTCATAGTCAAGTATTTGTAATGGAACATTAAAACAGTCAACAAGTTAACCACACAAGGGGGGGGGGGGAACCGCCAAAATTATAAGTAATGAATAATTTTTAAAACAAAACAAAAAAAAAACAAAATTGCTAAATAATCATAATTCAATTTTAAGAATTTATTTTACTTTTATTATTCCGGTCCAATTTTCTACTGTTTTTTTTTTTTCATTTTCAATGTGTAAAGAGACATTCTCCTTAAATGTTACACAAATATACAAGAGAACGTTGTTATCTTCGCGGCGATTGGTTGATTTTACAGAAGACTTACTCGACATAGAAAAATATGTTAAAATATCAGTAGATTATCGTGATAACTTCCATTTTTTAAGGACCGGATTCGGCTCTAAATGAAGAAAAGTAACAAATCCAAAACAAAGCAATAAAAAGTACGGTAATGTTCAGATATTTTCTCAGAAGAACACAAAACACTTTCGGAAACCGGCCTCAGGTGATTATATATATATCCCACACTCTTTTTTTCGGATGTTAATAATAATATAGTCGTTTATATGTATTTGTGTTTGTTTGGCTGTTTGTTCATTTGTTTGTCTCTTTGTTTGTCTGTCTATTTGTTTGGTGTCTAGTTGTCTGTGTTTGTTTGCTTGTCTCTCTGTTTGTTTGTTTGGTTGTCTCTTTATTTGTTTAGTTGTCTGTGTTTGTTTGTCTCTTTGTTTGGTTGGTTGTCTGTTTATTTGTTTAGTTATCTGTGCTTGTTTGTTTATCTCTCTGTTTATTTGTTAGTTTGTTTGTCTGTCTCTGTTTATTTGTTAGTTTGTTTGTTAGTTTGTCTATTTGCTTGTTTTTTGAGACTTAACTATATTTTTTTAAAAAGTCATTTACTTTGTCGTACGAATGCTAAAGTTGACATGTTACCATAAACTATCTTTACGAATGCTAAAGTTGACATGTTACCATAAACTATCTTTACGAATGCTAAAGTTGACATGTTACCATAAACTATCTTTATGAATGCTAAAGTTGACATGTTACCATAAACTATCTTTACGAATGCTAAAGTTGACATGTTACCATAAACTATCTTTACGAATGCTAAAGTTGACATGTTACCATAAACTATCTTTACGAATGCTAAAGTTGACATGTTACCATAAACTATCTTTACGAATGCTAAAGTTGGCATGTTACCAATAAACTATCTTTACGAATACTAAAGTTGGCATGTTACCAATAAACTATCTTTACGAATACTAAAGTTGGCATGTTACCAATAAACTATCTTTACGAATACTAAAGTTGGCATGTTACCATAAACTATCTTTACGAATACTAAAGTTGACATGTTACCATAAACTATCTTTACGAATACTAAAGTTGGCATGTTACCAATAAACTATCTTTACGAATACTAAAGTTGGCATGTTACCAATAAACTATCTTTACGAATACTAAAGTTGGCATGTTACCATAAACTATCTTTACGAATACTAAAGTTGACATGTTACCATAAACTATCTTTACGAATACTAAAGTTGGCATGTTACCATAAACTATCTTTACGAATACCAAAGTTCACATGTTACCATAAACTATCTTTCTACTTCTAATATTGTAATCAGAATAGCTCTTTTTTTCCTCGAAACCACTGACTTCTACTTTCATCTCCTCTACTGCACTAGCACTGAATTAGTTATAGTTTGTACATATAAATATATGGCGGCCTGGCTGGTTGAGCGGTTATGCGCTCAGTTTACTAACCCAGTGGTACCGGGTTCAGTCCTTTTTTTTTCTGCTACAAGACCGAAAAAGACCCCGGGGTGGACCCAGCCTCTAAAAATGGGTACCAGAGAAATCTGGGAAGGTAAAGCGGCCAGGCGAGATACTGACCACATTCACACTTTCATGTGCCGAAGGTCATGGAAAATATGGGCCTAACACCGTACTCCACAACACGCCTTAATGACTTGGGAGCGGGAATTTTACCTTTACTTTATATATAAATTCTTTCATATAACAGTACGAAGCACTGTTATAATGTATTGAGGGGGAGGAGGGGGGAACTAAGCATGACACGGGAGAGTGAGAAGGTAAGTATGGCATGCCAAAGGCCCATGGATACAGAATGAGAAAGGAGAAAGTGGAGAAAAGGAAAAGGACTATCTTTTATTCATAATCCAGTACCAGTTTTTGTTTCTATTTTATGAAAGTTTGAACAAAGACGCCCTCGAGGTAAAAAAAAAAGGGGGGGGGGGGGGGTCCCAGCTTCTGTACTCTGTGCCTGGTTACAGTAAAGTAAGTGTGGAACAGGTCTGAAGGAAAAATCTGTTTAAACTTTTATGCTGATATCTGTCGGGTTGTCAGTATCTGTTACTTCAAGGCCTAAACTAGAAGGGATGCCACAAAGAAAACGTTTTTTTTCCATTTTCTTTTAGTGTTGTTTGTGTTTGTGTATGTAATCCTTGAAAAGTATTGGATGCTGTATGTTTTTCATTTATACATTCTCATCTTACTCTCATACTTTCTGCTATTTGTTTTTTTTTTCCTCACTATCCTCACTCCCTCTGTCACTTTGTAAAACTGTACCATACGCCTCTACCTGCCTTTATGAAAGGTAAGGATTACTTTGGTATTTTCGCCACACACACCTATAATGTTTTTTCTGTGTGTGAGTTGGCTCATCGGCTCCCACAACCTGATATATTCCTTTGGTTAACACATGCTGGTTAAAAGACTGGAAATTTTCTGTCGTTCGCTTTTTTTTTTTTTTTCCTCACAGAATACTGAACTTTTTTTTTTTTTACATTTTTATGCTGATGTGCTCTGCTGGAGTTCAGATTTTAAATCCACGCATTATCTACGCCGGATGAAGCTCTAAACTATGACAGCACTTTGATCACAGTTTGTATACTTAAATGTGGAACTTTTGTGTTCATGTGAAAAGACTGACTGCAATAAAGAAACTAACTCGTCGTAGGCAACGCCTGCTGATTCAACTTATGAATCACATACGCTAATTAGCAATCTCAACTACTTATACAAATGAATCTCCCCAGCCCATGCAGATCACATAATAAATTTCTTACAGATTAAATACAAAATAAAAAAACACCACACATTTATCTGTGTTATGACATAATCGGACAACCATACACAATAGTTTCAGCTTTGTTAACAGTGACTGCACTAAACAAACCAGCGTAGAATAACAGCATTTGACGGTTTGTGTGGCACGCGTTTCACATAGTCTGACATCCATATCAGAGTTCTTTTAAAAGCGACATATATAAAGTGATATTTAAAATGTTAATAATAATAAAGATAACATTAATGTTACACAGATAATGTTTCTCCTGAGTTCGTTTATGTTTTTACAATGGAAAAAGGGATGAAAATCTGGCAAAAGGAAAAAAATAAAATACAATAAATTGAATGAAAGAAAAAAAAAACCTAAGCGGTTATGTATACTAGGGTCGTGCAAGGCACTCCAAGCGCACAACAGAAATAATAAAATATATGTATTTATGTACACGAATATGTTTACAGTATCGTTCAAAACGTGCAGTTAAACGACTCGTGACTACACGATGACAGCTGGCCAGATTTTATGCCACGCGTAAGCCTTTTCGAATATAATACTTGACCAGTGAGCAAAAATGAGGGCTGTCAAAACAGTGGGTTGTTCGAATGGTTATAAAACTCGACCCCATTCAAACTGTATTGAATAATACGAACGCTATGTTATATATCCATAAAACTGTCTTCTTTGAAAAGTAAGCTATCAACTAAACTTAATTTTTTTTAATTGAAAGTTTGGTTTTCGAACTATAAAAATCTGGACAGCTTTCTATGAAAATTAACCAATCACAATTATTTTATTGAGTACGGAGATGGGATTTATAGATTTTCAAAACTACACTTTATGAATTTTACTAATTTGCATTTATCTGAAACTGCACCTTCAAAGTTGTGTGAAAGGCAACAATTCAGCAGCCAGTTTGGGCCGTGGTTTTTTTTTTGTGTTATCAGACCAAAAGTTAATGGGGTTATTTTTTTTTTAAATCTTGGTTTCAAGAAATGAATTTCCAGTTAGACTTGAATAGAATAAATGATTCATTTAAACATTTTAACATTTTAAATTGCGCAGCACTAAGTGTGTCAACTCTACAACTTTAAGGCGTTTAAAAAACAGTAAAGTAGATAGAGGTGTATGGTTCCGTTTTACAAAAAAAAAAAAAAAGATAGAAAGAGCGAAAGAAGTGGGCAGAAATAAGAATGGCGGAAAGTAAGATGACCACCTATAAATGAAGAACATAAATCATCCAATATTTCGGCAAACGCCTTTTTTTCAAGGATCATATACAAAAACAACATAACAGAAAAGATACATGAAAAATTAAACACTTAAGCTCTTATCTTTGTAACGATACATTCTGTGCCCAACTCTCTCACAAGGAGGAAACCAAAAAAGTCTAAGTATGTAATTTTTCAAGTATTTTTCTTGTTTTATGTGTTGTTTTGTGTTTTTGTGTTATCCTTGAAAATGACGTTTGCCGAAATATTGGGTGATTGCATGTTCTTCATTTATATGTGTTCATCTTACTTTCTGCCATTCGTGTTTCTGCCACTTTCCTCACTCTTTCCATCTTTTTGTTCAGCTGAACCACATCTCTCTATCTACTTTATTACTAGAATCAGTTTTACCGCATTCGTCATTTCCCCTTTAAAAAAAAAACAAAACAATATTTTGGGTTTAATACTCTTCCTCACTATAGAAGTGGTGTTGCTGGTAAAGCTCTGGCTTCAGAACTGAAAGGGGGAAAGGCTCGCAGCCGATGACAATCCACTTAAAACTTTGCAAAAATCAGACACTGGCGATGAGCACAACATAATAAATGTACAAAATGTTTCTAATGGCAATTCAACTTAAGCTCCACTGCAGTTACTCCTCCGTATAATATATATTTGCAACGATTGGTTGCAGCAGCTGTCAATCACATTTCAACTCAGTATCTCACTGGAGAAAAAAAAAAGTCTGACCGCATGAACATCAACATTTATCAAATATGCAAGTTATACATGGAAAGAAAAAAAAAACAAACATCACTTGAAGAATGTTTCCCTGATGATCAGCGTAACAGCCCGTGCATGTTTTATAATAGTGTATACAATATGGTACACGAAAATGACTGGCTAAAGATACAAGCAAAAAAATGTCTACATTCATTGGAGCAAAATGGGTTTGACACAGACAAAATGGCAACATGTGGGTCAACAGGAGCAAAAAATCTGTACGAAAGAACGCCTTGTTCACAGAAACTTCTAGCTGTAATATGAAGTTTTGTTTTTTCCTGAATGAATTTATTTTATTTCATTTCAGACTAAGTTCAGCCTCCAAATTAATGGATTTACAGTTAACCAAACGTCTTTTAAATTCTCTAAAGACTGTTAGGTAAACAATTTCTTTATCATTGTATAATATCTATATGATACTAAAACGTTTATCAATTCCGCGAATAAGAGGAGTTGTGCTACTTTTCTAAAATTATAACTGAGTTTTTATAATACTTCCCTGAAATCAGTTTTGTATATTTCGATTTGTGAAATCTACTCCAGGTAGCATCGCAATAATTAAAAACTATCTCTTGTTGGCAGCGAAACAATGAAAAATTTGCAGTTTTTTTGTTTTTTTTGGACAAGTACAAACGGATTCTGACTAATGTTAACTCCGACTTACGTTAACAAAAATGACAATGTGTCTACTAAACATTTTACGGAATTTTACAGAACAAACTGTAAACGTCAAATACCATATACGGTATGCAATAAAGCATAGCTTTGAGATACGTAAAACTCGACTTACGTATATTTTTGCTGGAACATTCCACATACGTAAATCGGGGACTATGTGTATTTCACAAAAGTAAGAATTAACTGGATTCTGATATGGTTTTTTTTCTTCTTCTATTCAGTTCAGCAAACACATCAAGAAAGTTCAGCTAACACGTCATGGTTTAGATCATCATCATTGCACTCCGGACATGATCATACGTACTCAGAACCAGTTCTCAAAATATCCAGAAGGTCTGCTGGATTCTTGGGCGGCCGAATGCTTTTAATGTAAGCTTGCGAACTGATTGTCTCTCCTCTTGGCATAACATCCACTAGAATCACACCTTCAATGTCCCAAAAGACAGTGATCATGACCTTTCCAGCTGAAGGAGTTGTCTTGAATTTATGTCTTTGTGGTGATTGCGGATGATGCCACTCCATTGACCGTCCCAGGTTCAAAATGATGTGCCCAGGTTTCGTTACCTGTTACGATCTTAGCTAAAAAGTTCTCTCCCTCAGAACTGAAACGCTCCAACAAATCAGAAGAAATTGCTTTCCTTTGCAATCGATGGTTATTTGTGAGACTCCGAGGAACCCAAATTTGCGCAAACCTTTGTAGCCGAGAGCTTTTATAACTGCATCTGCACTACCATTGCTGACTTACAGCTTTAAAGTCAATTGTTGATTGGTGATACACCTATCAGTAAGAATAATGCCCTCAGCGCATTTCAATCAGTCTCAAACACAAAAAGGCTCCACTCACTTCACAAACGGGCATTAAATCTTATTTGTGACAAACACCCAGTACAGACTGTAGATCAGCACAAACAACTCAAAATTCTACCCTTCACATAAGGAGTCATTTTTAACAAGTTTATTCACAGAATTCTGTCGCACAATGCTCCGCCTTACTTGTGGTCACGGTTTACGTATAACACTAAACATAGCCAGCGTTTAAAAAACTGTCTTCTTCCTAAACCCAGGACTGATCTGTACAAAAAAAAAAAAGCCTTGCATACTCTGCAGTACAGCTCTGGAACACTCTCCCCTACCATTTAAAATCCATTAGTAATACTTCATCCTTTAACTCAAACCTGTTTCATTATTTACTTGATTGTAATTATATGCCACCATAGAATAACCAGCACTCTCTCAACCCATGACTCGCCAGCCATCAAGTAATAAAATGACATAGTTAGAAGAGTAACTTGTCAGATATTGTTAGAAATCATTTTAATGTGTGTTAAAAAAAACATATGTTAGATGATCTGTACTGACAATGTATTTTTGTTTATGTATTCTGTCTGTGTGTGCGTGTATGTGTGTGAGAGCTATCTTATTAGTTTAATTACTTCTTCTCTTTTACTTTGAATGTAATAGTTTAATCTTACACTCTTTTGATATGTTTTTTGTTCCTAATTTAATTTGTATACTTGTATTAAATCGAGTGTGCGGGAAGAATGAAAGATGGAGTGATGAAGGGCAGAATGTAAGACGGGCCTGCATGCCCAATTCTTTACCCTTTAAAAATAAAGATTCATTCATTCATTCTTTCATCAGCGTCCTGCGGCTGATAGTGCCCGTTCTGTGTTGGTTTATATGTCCTCTCTCGCGCCCCATACAGCTAACATATTATGTACATTCAGTCTGATATCTTTAAAACCACCTTACACAAAACCACAGTTTCAATCATAACATTACTGTTTATGTACGGTACGGGATATTTAATGGACACAGTTTACCATGAAAAGTATACGGAATATTAATTTAACTTTGAGTGAGAATGAGAAGTGCAAAAATAAATAACAAGTCAGTGTATACAGCACAGCATGTAACCAACACATTACAACAGACCCGCCAGTGTATCAGCTCTCGCGTTTCATTATTTCGCTCTTTCGCCGCTGTTCAATTTATAGACATCCCCTATTCTCTCTCGCTTGTGGTTCGCTGATTCGTCATGTTTCGCCGTTTCTAGGATCGTGCTGAAATTAGCGAGTAGATGCCTCTCCTGAGATTATAACATTATTTCTTCGTTATCAAGAATACAAAATATTGAAGGGTGAGCTTTTTGTTCATTGAAGGACTTCAGTTCTGCATATCCAAGGATAGCTTTTGTTTATTTTTTAATCTGTTTAGTTTTCGTGCCCACTTGAAAGCGATCTATAGCGCGTTATTTACGCTTCTTTTCACTATTCTTCAAAGCTCTGATCTATAACTTTTACAAATAACCAGAGGTTTGATGTCGTTGGTGTTACGAATTGAACCAACATATTCATCATGTTTTGAAATATTCATAATATAAATGCCCAGAATTGTCTGAAATCTTTCTTAGCCGAAAACAGCGAGATCTGTATTTGTCATAATCGAGATTTGCAAGATCACTAACTTCGTAATCCAAAACTACAAGATCTATATGTTAGCATTCCGACAATTTTGAAATCTTATTTTTAACCGCAAGATCTACATGTCTGTGATCCGTAACCGAAAGATCATTTAAACCCCAATTTATACGTACTTGTTTTCCACAAAAGGACGTTTAGAAAAATGAGAATGATAGTTCCGAAAATAAGTAAAATGTCAGACAACTTCAATGAAATTATGAAAGAAGATTCATTTTTTTTTTCGCCCAACAAAGTATTCTTGTGTTTTACAGTGAATCTTCGTGATTAAAAAAAAAAATATGTATAAATGTAACACAAAACTCACCCAAAAATTTATACAGCATTACAGAACACATACGCGATAAAGAAAAGCAGGTGCGCTCGAAATGAGAAACGAAACAATGAAAGGAAAAGGTGCGGTCTAAATGAAGATTTAAACATTGAAAGAAAAATGAGGTAATAGCGCCCTTGTGTTGTCAGTTCTGCACAGAATATATATATATATATAAAGATAAGAAATATTCAGGACAATAAATAAAAAATAACATTCATCAAATATATTCACGATAACAAAGATAACAAAATTATGCCAACACCGGTGATGTATTAAGCTCTTCCTATTAAAGGTAACAGATTTAGGTTCAAGGCCACCATACAAACCTGGATTCTAAAACTGTGGCCTCATTAATGTCTGAGGAATTGTATCTACAACTTCAAAGAATTGTATCTACAACTTCAAGGAATTGTATCTACAACTTCAGGAATTGTATTTACAACTTCAAGGAACTGTATGTACAACTTCAAGGAATTGTATCTACAACTTCAAAGAATTGTATCTACAACTTCAAGGAATTGTATCTACAACTTCAGGAATTGTATTTACAACTTCAAGGAACTGTATGTACAACTTCAAGGAATTGTATCTACAACTTCAAGGAACTGTATCTACAACTTCAAATAATTGTATCTACAACTTCAAGGAATTATATCTACAACTTCAAGGAGCTGTATCTACAACTTCAAAGAGTTCTATGGCACCAAATTATAACAAGTAACATTATTTCTGTTAATAAGAAAGAAAAAAAAAACTTCACTCAACAAACAACTTTGTATTCTTATAATGCAAGAAACAATGCAATTTTATCGCCTATATTACATTAAAGTGAACTTTTTCTCCATGGAAACGATAACCGAAATACAAATTTATTGCTACTTTTTGTACTGAAAATCTGTTTCTTTTTGTAGGAGTAGGAGTTTAGAAAAGTAACTTGAAGAAAGGAAGGGGGAGAGAGGAATGAGGGAATGGAGGAAGGTAAAAGAAGTTAATAACACGAGGATGAAAGGGGAATTAGCAAAATTAAGGAAGGAAGGAAGGAAGGACACGGCCTGAATCGCTCGAAACGCAAGACTCACGCACAAAGAAAACTTGAAACCTGCCATATGGCGAGTAGAAATCAAATATTAAATATTAATGAGAGAGTTAAGGTGTTCTTGTCTCTGTGTGTTATGTGGGTGTAGTGGGGGGAAGGGAGGGGGTGGGGGATGTGGGAAAATGAAGAAGAATGTTTGAGTTTGTGAGATATTCCCAGGTTCCCATACTAAATAGGTCACGTAATACTTCACTAGCCTCAGATCAGCAGATTCCCCCCGGTATATTGTTGCCTCTCGCGCACCTGAGACTGTAGGTGTCTTGACCCTAACAGTTCTCTACTATTATACTGTTCAAAAAACAGAAACGCAGCATTACCGTAGTCATAATGGACAACAAATTTCAAACTTATATCAAAATTTTATTTTACGGAATTAATGTTTCAATCTTGACATGAAGAAACTTTAACACTTTAACAATGAAATGATGCTCATTAAATTTGGTTTGGACTTTTATTCTTTGCGACTGAGGCCTCCGTTTCAGTAAGGTGTATGGCCTCCTCTGGCTTGTATCAGAGAACGACATCTCCTTGACGTGGATCCGATTAGCCTTTGGATCTGTTGTTGTGGGATGGCTGCCCATTCTTCCGGCAGTGCAAGAGACAAATGTCGGAGAATGGTTGGCGCCATGTCTCGCTGGCGGACATGTCTGTTGAGTTCATCTCATAAATGTTCTATTGGGAACACGGATGGCCACGGAATAGTCTGGACGTTGTTGTCAGCAAAGAACTGTGTGGTTAGTTGTGCCACATGAGGTCGAGAGTTATCCTGCCGAAAAATCGACCCTGGTGCAGCCAAAAGTGGACTGACGTGAGGAAAAAAATTTCAGTGACGTATCGTTGGGTATTCAGGCGTCCTTCAATTTGCACCAGGTCACTTTATCCCATGAAGTTCATCGTCTCCCACACCAGTACACCTCCATCACCATGTGGAGGAGCCTCATCCACGCAATTCTGGGCGTAGCGCTCATTGACTCTGCGGTAAACTCTTCTCCTTCTATTGTGTCGCTGGAGCAGAAAGAATGATTCATCACTAAACCAAACTCTTCTTCAATCATTCGCAACGGTCCATTGAGGATGCTGCAGTCAGTTCTGGCGATGCCGGTCCTTAAGAACAGGACCTCCGGAGGGTCTTCTAGCCCAAATACCAGCGTTGTGCAGCCGGTTCCTGAACGTTTGATCTGAAATTAGACAAGCTGCTGTCATTGACTGGACTGTTGAGGACGCAGATGCAAATCGATTCTTGAGGTGACACAGCCGTATGAAGCGGTCTTCGGCAGGAGTTATGACTACGGGTCTTCCACTGCGCGGCCTGTCTGCAACTGAGCCAGTTTCTTGAAATGGTATCCATTGGTGTTTCTAACCATATTAAATTGTCTGGCCACTACACTTTGTAACTGTCCAATCTGTAAACGTCCAATGATGATGTGTCGTTATTCTGTAGTGAAATGAGCCATAATTGGGCATTGAATTTTCAACTGAATTGATTCGAGAAGCGTCAATCTTTTATAGGCATTCAATAACATAGTCAGCGAGTTTTGTGTTCAGTAAGTTTCACGGGATTCTCGTGAACCTGTCATGAGTTATTGTCAAAAATGCTGTCTTGACTAGTGTCGCTTTTCTGTGCTCATGAATCATCTGCTGAGTACAATTCAGGTCAGCACGTGAAGTTGATGTCCAAGTGAACGTTTCAGGCAACTTGCCCATGCCTGGTCAGCAAACTTCAGTTTAAATAGCAACATCGTATTTATTGACTTTCGTTTTTTTTTTTTTTTTTGAACAGTATATAAATGGGTTGATAGAACAGCCATCCTCGTCTTCAAACAGAATCGTTATTTCTTTTTTTTTTCTTCTCTTTTTCGTGGAATTATACTGCTTGACCTTCTGGTGGAACATGGGGTATTAGACTCACTGAAGTTTCCAAACTTTTTTTCCACTTATCGTTTCTGTTTGAAATAGTTACTCTAGAAAGTAACCATCTTATGAACTTGCTTTTTTCAACGATAGGAAGTAAGGATATTGTAAACTTTACTGCTTCGACTCTAGAAGGTAGGCATCATTTTATAAACTTTACTGCTTCGACCCTAGAAAGTAGGCATCATCTTATAAACTTTACTGCTTCGACTCTAGAAGGTAGGCATCATTTTATAAACTTTACTGCTTCGACCCTAGAAAGTAGGCATCATCTTATAAACTTTATTGTTTCAACTCTAGAAAGTAGGTATCATCTTATAAACTTTACTGTTTCGACCCTAGAAAGTAGGCATCATCTTATAAACTTCACTGCTTTAAAACAATATATATAAAGAAGTAGGGATGCTCAAAAGAAAATGAGATGATAGAAAAATCAACCCCCAAAAAAGTCTGATCAACATCTTTACAAGGGCTTATCACCTAGTAAAAATAAAATTAGCAAGAATTTGATAGACACGTAAGCAGGCAGGCAAGCAGACAGGCAAGCAGACAGACAGAGACAGACAGACGGACGGGTAGGTAGGTAGGTGAGTGAGTGGGTGGGTGGATGGATGGATGGATGGATGGATGGATACACATGGCGGAATAAGCAGAAAATCTGTAATATATTACTACAAACCTCAACAGTATAAATGCTTGGAGAGCACTACTCTATTACGCATAATTGAAATCATGTAAGTTATTCAGATGATATTACAGAAGAGGGAACTAACGTGAAAATGGTCGAGGCTTTCAAAATAAATGCAGCCATTACGTTATATGAGGACGCGACAGATGTCCAAGGAAGTGATGAATTTTAGGAGGAAAAAAAAAACAATTGTGATTGAAAACCTTTTTAAAAGCCATGACAAAAATTCTGCTCTAATTGTGTAACCGTCTTTGTTCTTCTCTAAAGAGGATTTTTTAAAAAAAAGGTGGGGAGGGGGTTAATTTTCTACAACGAACACAGCAAGAGGAAAAAAAATCAAAATGGGAGGATATGACAACATTATGCCTTTTAATGTGAATGGACGAATCCCCCCCCCCCCCCCAAAATTCTTTCTTTTCAAAATGTAAGGGCATTCCCTTCTCTCTCTTCGCCACTTCCCCTTTCCTTCTTTCACCAAGAATATCAAGGAGGAGTTCAGAAGGAAAAAAAAAACATAAAATAAAACCATTTGGTTCATACACGAAATGTAATCCTTTGTTTTCATCTTTTGAAAGGAACAATCTGAAAAGTAGGTCAGCTTCCAAGAAGGAAGGTGATACAACGTGTGAAGGAGATGACGGTCCGAAGCGACCACGTGATGTAAAGAACTATGGGACTGACCTATATAACTTTATCCAATCAAGGCGGTTCTTTATCAATCTAAGCCAATGAGGGGGAAATCGCTGGAGATTATGGCGTCTATTACCCGCGAAATTAGCTAAATAGGTTACGCGGATTTAAAATGGCCAGCCGAACACAAGGCCATAACGAACCACAAAAGCATCCGTGTTTGCCGGCTGGTTCGTCTTTTGTTAACCGTACTTTGGCATTTCCCATGGCTATGAACTTTCCGTCAGATAAAAGGGACCTTATCAATCTGAAAAAGTGGCTCGGCGCGTGTGAACAAAATTTTCATAATATTTTGAATGAACTTGAACCCCCCAGCTTAAAAATTTCGGGTTTCCATGATTTCATATTAAATTTCATGTCTTCAGTGTTTTCATAACAAAAGTTTTCAGGTAGGGTAATCTGATGGAAGGAAATGGCGCTATAGAAATTATCAAAACAAGCTTAAGCGTCCAAGGGAAGTGACACAGGTAAAACAAATCAGAATTTAGGTCACGATCATGAGACATCTGGTGAAAACCGAATCCGCTGTTGTTCTGGGAAACTGTTTACGTGGAATTCTCGTAAACAGCGTCTCCAAATTTTGTCATGAATGGTTGGGCAGGGATGCTGATGGGTCGTTAGTTGTTAGTTGTGATTGTGTCACGCCAGCAACAGAAGTACTGGGCGTTGTCTCTCGTTCGAACAACAACAGTACAGTTGACAGTATTACTAAGTGAGGTATCAAAACATTTGTTGTTTCAAACTATACCTATCAGTAATGCAAGAGTTTTATCAGATGTGGTAGCAGTAGCAGTAATAGTAGTAGAAGTGATAATAGTAATGGTGATGGCAGTAGTAGTTGTAGCAGTGACAGTTGTAGTAGTATAGGCACTAGTGGTAGCAATAGTAGTAGTAGTAGTAGCAGCTGTAATAGTAGAAGTAATAGCAATAGTAGTAGTTGCAGTGACAGTTGTAATAGCAATAGTAGCAGTAGCATCATTAGTAGTAGTAATAATAGCAGTAATAGTAGCAGTAATAGTAGCACCAGTAGGAATAGTAGTAGTAATAGTAGCAATAGTACCACTACCACTACTACTACTACTACTACTACTACTACTACTACTATTACTACTACTACTACTACCATCACCACCACAATTACTACTACTACTACTATATTTACTACTACAATATCTCTACAGTTTCTAATGATACTATTACAACAACTTCAAGCATACATGACAAAAGCTACGTCCACGCCAGTGTAGACAGGAGCAGCAAGTGCAGAAAGTTAATGTAGAACCCAGACACGCCTGCCAATACGGCGACTTCAAAATGACAACAGGGCATAATTTACCAGACCGAATGTCAAACACACACACATGGAGGTCACAGCATGACTCGCCCAGATGAACTTGTTTAGAAATTCCCAAGCGTTTAGAACAATGCCGTTCTAATGTAAACCGCGATCCTATCATGCTGCTATATAGCTCAGGCTCTCGACCTCAGGTCGAGTCCCAAATTAGGGTCGTGGGAGGCTGGGGGTCTCGTAGTGGCGAGAAGATATGACAAAAGTTGGATTATTATGGAAGTCACTTCTATACGTAATTTTTACAGTAGATACTGTTGGCAAATTTAGTCTTGTTAAAGGTTTTTAAATAGTATTAGTTAAACACCTTTTTATGGGTCGTGGGCCGTCTAAAATTATTGGTTTAGGATCGCGGATCACCTACTATTGTTGATCTACTAGGGGTGATTGGTAAGTTCTCCGCGTAAGGTAACGGATTATTTGTGGACAACTTTTTTGTGGTTATTTCTCAACATAGTCCCCTTGCAAGTTTATGCACTTAGTCCAGCGATCCTGTTGCATACGGATCTTTTCTTTGTAAAAGTCAGCATCTTGTGCCAGTAGAAAGTGGTCTACAGCATTAATGACGTCATCATCTGAAGCAAATTTGCAACCACTGAATTCCTTTTTGAGTTTGGTAAACAGGTAATAGTCTGAAGGGGCCAAATCTGGGGAATAAGGAGGAAGATAGCCTACCAATACCACACCTTCTGAATTCCTTAAGATGGAAGCCATCACTTTTCCTGCAGACAGAACCGCTTTTGCTTTCTTTGGAGGTGGGGATCCATGATGTTTCCACTGCTTTGACTGTTCTTTGGTTTCTGGTTGAAAATGATGAACCCAAGTCTCATCTATAGTCACAAAAGCGGAAGAAACTTTTCAGGATCTGCAGAAAAATGGCCAAGATTGTCTCTTGACATGTTGAGACGCTGTCGTTTGTGATCAGCTCCAAGAAGTTTCGGGACCCATCGAAAAGAGACCTTTGTTATTTGAAGATCAATAAGAATAATAGCATGAACACGTTCCTGGGAGATGCCCAACTCAGTAACAATGTAACGCTCAGTTAATCGTCGATCCTCCATTATCATGTCATGGATCCTGCCGGTGGTTTCATCGGTGGTTACTGTTCTTGGTCTTCCTGGACGGGGATCACCTTCCATGACTCTCCCTTCCATGTTTGAACTCAGCTGCCAATTTCTTCACTGTGATGTAAGAAGGGGCACTCTACCCTAGAGTCTTTACTATATGCTCATGGATCTCCGTCGATGATAAGCCCTTGATGCAGAGTAGCGAATGACTGCTCAATGAGAAAATTTATACATTTTCTCAATTTCTGCCACCACCTACCACTTCAGTAGCCTCTAAAAAAAAGATTGGTTGCAGTTAATTTCTTGAAACTTGGTGTTTAATCTTACATTAACCAGATCTACAAATGCACCTAATATCAACTGTTTGTTTCAAGTATTTGTACCTTAAGCGCGAACTTATCAATCAACCCTCGTGCAGTTGCAGATCACCTATCATTGCTAATCTACGGTCTCAAGTCACTTATACTGTTGATCTACGATCGCAGTTCACCTACCATTGCTAATCTACGGTCTCAAGTCTATATTGCTGATTACGATCGCTGATCACCTACCATTGATGGTTTAGGGTCGCGCGCTAAAAAAAGGCTGGGATAGGGGCACATTAGGGACACACTATATTTTGTCTGAACTGACAGCTCACTGGAGCGCGAAGTTGTAAGCATCTTTCCCCCAGCTCCAGAAGGAGACGGGTGCCCAAAGGTGACCCATTTTCTGGGGGTGACCCATACGCTTCCGCCCAGACTTGAACCACCGATCTCTGAGTGACACTGTGACGAAGTACACTAACTCACTCAGGGTCCCACTCATATATGAGGCTGGCACCAACGCCTGTTGACTGGTAGCTCATCGTACAGTGAAACTAAGATCACTGATCTTGCACTCCGGCGTCCACTGATAAGGGATTCTTAATTAATTGGGCGGGGGGGGGGGTGTATACCGAATGATGGAGTTTGGGATTCTCACATTTAACCTCATAAAACATAAAACAAACAATAAAAAAACCTCACTAGTTGTAACTAGCTTATCTGTTATGGATTTTCCCCCTTGATATATAAATAAATGCAATAAAACCGTTGCTACTTCGCTTCAGCTTTTACTCTCTTAGCTATCCACTTGTAAAGTTAAACAGAGCAACCGAAATCTGAAGTCACACTGGTACCTAAAAGGATCGGTGATGATGATTTCTACTTTCTGGCGAAGGTATGGGGACAATTTAAGCTATCTAATGTGGGGGGATTGGGTGAGTGGGGGTGTAATCACAGAAAGGTTAAGAACTTCTCCCATGGATGTTCCAATCTTCTTCTAGTATACTACGCTTAGCAAAGCAACAGATGACCAAAGAAGATATATACTTATGTATAGCTCTTCTTAAGTCCTTAAAATCAGGGCCGTGGAGAGGCTTGCCGGACCACGGGGGTTAATTACAATAGTGCCTTACTCGGGGGCCCCCAGCTTGGCTCTCCTATCCAAACTGTATGCGGTACGTGATAGTGTATTCCTGAATTTTGTCTCTAATAAGAAAAAGGGAGGAAAAAAAACCAGGCCCCTTTACCAACCCGGTATCCAGGATTACAAGGGCCCTAATTAATATGATGTCACATCTGGTGTCAGCCCCACCTCCTTTCGTCCTAACTGGGAGGTTAGCAGCCTGGCGTGTTTGGGACTCTTCTATTCCGTCATTCTCCTAAAAGATGTTACACAAGAACGAAACAAGCACACGACACCCTGGACTATCTGAGAAAGAACCGTTTTCTTAAGTTCTGTTGGGGGGGGGGGGGCGGGGGCACGACCAGAATCTGGATCAGGGGAGATAAAGAAGAGAGGCGTTGCCAGAGAAACATCTGAGATACAAGAAACTGAATGGACTCCATAGCTAGATAGACAAATAAAGCGGTTAGTGATGAAAACTTAAGTCTAAGTCTAACTTACTGCGAGTAAATGATACAATCGTAACTTAATTATGTGGTCAGACATGATGAACATAACCTTTTTTTCCTATCCTTTGTTAAACATTTCATAGAAACATCTATTCTGACATACTAATCCTATGCTAAAATTTTCCTGGATAAACAGCTCATTAAAAATACATCTGTTCTGACATACTAATCCTATGCTAACATTTTCCTGGATAAAAAGCTCATTAAAAGTATATTATTTATGTTTGCAAAAATATACGTTAACTTTTTAAAATATATCTTTACTGTTTTATTCGTTATGTGTCACCCTGAAAACCTTGAATCTCAGGTTAGGCTGTTCTTTGCTGTTCTTTGCTGTTCTTGGTTAATTCTTACCAAAACGTTTGCCTTTCTTCTCTCGCAGCTCTTAGTTAAACTATTCAGACAGTTTTACCTATTGCAGGGAAGGTGGTTTCTCTCTACCTCGGTTTTATCTATTGCAGGGAAGGTGGTTTCTCTCTAGCTCGGTTTTATCTATTGCAGGGAAGGTGGTTTCTCTCTATCTCGGTTTTATCCATTGCAGGGAATGTGGTTTCTTTCTATCTCTCACCCCCCCCCCCCCACAAACCACCAACTCGGTTATGCAAATAGCTAAATAAAAACTATGGAATAAAAAAATATGTTAATAAAGCATTAATATAAAAAAACACAACTCTTTGTTATCACAAAAAAAAAAAAACTCTACCACAAAATCTGAAAGCTATAAATACCTTTATTGTACCCATCCACACATACATCGGGTAGACAAATGTAATCCTATTATGCCCTGAAGTCACCCAGTGGTCTTTCCGTGCGTATGGTCGATATAGTGACACCGGAAGTGTCCCTAAACTACCGTATGGTCGTTTTAATGACATTATTTGTTTCATTAAAACAAGCGGTGTAACATTCAGATTGTACATATTTCGTCTGCGATTCCGGTGACACTTTCAAAATGGCGAATACGTGTCTAGTTACGAGCGATGCCGAGCGAGAAAAAGGACGCGAAGCATGGAAATTTTTCAATTTTTGACGATGTAGATAGGGGTATGGACATAGCCTATGGCCACCCCGCTGCTCTTGAATGTTTTCTAAGTAGATCTAGACATATTTAGACGACTGGAGGAGTAGTTAGGAGGTTATTCCAGACATTCATTCAGCGAGAATGCAATACGGAGTCACAATACGAGATCGACAAGTAGATCTACACATCTCAGATGGTAAGTAGCGCGAATCTAGACCTCGCCGATGGTGAGCTGGCCACAATCAGTGTCTAAAAACATCACATTACTTCTTTTTTCCTAAAAAAAACTCTGCATTTATGACATTTTCATTCATTTAGCTATACTTTGAAACATATTAAGTATACGGAAGTACATGGAAATACTGTTTTCCATTCCATTTTACAACTAGGCCCCCTAACAGACCAAGACCCGCGTTTTTACTCCCGCACCCCACGACACGTCCGTGTTTCTTCTAGCGCACGGAAAGAGTCTAAGTGCCTATAATTTCCTTGACCTGTCAGCATCCCAGAGGCTAATGTGGTCAGCATCACAGCTGGTCATCCTTCCTTCTCCCAGCTCAAGAAGTGCCAGGTACTCATTTTTATACAGCTGGGTTAACTAGGGACACATCTGGCTGGATTCAACCACCAACCTTCACCATGAAAGACCAGTGCACTAACCACTTCGCCACTCTCATGCCCCCACACATACACACACACACAATTTTAAAGCATGTGCTACATTTCAGTTTCAGGTCAAGGGATTTTTTAAAAAATGTTTAAGTTGAACTGGCACAAAAAAAAAAGGGAAACACTGCAATATATCTTGTAAAAACACAAACTTGTGCTTTATGAAACAAATAATGCAAACCTTTCATTATGCATGAAATATTTTTTAGTAATTAAGCAAACTATATTATTCATATCATTTGGGTTTCAGCTGCAAACAATTGCAAAAGTGCAGCTCTACAGTTTTAAAAATCAAAGAACACCTATGAAAAGTGAGCTCAACATTTCTAGGAAAGCAGCCATTTAAAAACAAAAACAGCAACAACAACAAAAACTTTACAACAGTAAAGAGACAAAAAAAAACCCCCAAAACTCTTCAAAAGCTGGCAGTTCACATATAACGGACACAGAACAAACGAATTATTTTAAATATATAATACTTGCATGCTATGAGGTAGTTCTGTTCTTGGTAAATATAATTTGCAATGTTAATTTGAAAATACTAGTGTATATTAATTTTAAAAAAAAAGAAGAAACAAAGCTAAAAAGTTACTGGAAAATGAAAAATAAATTATGGAACACTGAATTTAAAAAAAAGGAGAAAAAAATATCCATTGGTATTGAATAAAAATATAAATATTAATACATTATGTGCTATGTATGTTTCTGTTTAAAAAAAAAAAACTAGGATCCCAAGAAATTTAAACATAAGCTTCACACTAATTTTTCTCAAATTCTTTATTATGATAAGGAAGGTTCAAGAAGCCATTTAAAGAAATGTAAAATTCACTTGAAAATAGAAACCAACGTCATGTGATGTTATATAATATGTATACATCTGATGCACACAAAGTTGATAAGTTTCTATTCTCAGTGATTTATTAAGATGTTTTGTCTTTTTCTTTTAATATTTTCTCATAAAAACTGAAATTGAGGTAGTTTCATTAATTAAAAAAAAAAAAAAATTCATGCCAATGAAAATAAAAAAGAAAATGATATTAGTATCAGATTAATACAGAAGTGAGTGCTCTAAACACTTGGCTACTCCAGGTCTCAAATTGAGGTAGATCTTGAAAAAAAAAAAAAAACATAATGGTCAGCTTGTACGTAACAGCATTTGTTACAGTTCTAAGTTTGCAATACTAAAAATAGGCTTTTCAGTATCCCTGATTTTTTTAATAGGAGAGTTGCTACTCCCAAAAAGGAAATGATGTTGAGGTAATTAAAAGAAACACACATACACACACAAAAAAGAAACCACACATACATTCTTATAAATTACAGCACATAAATTCTGGTAGAATTCTAAAACACTTGTTAGCTTGCACATGTGACGTAATTTTCTCTTTTCAGTGTAATGAAGATGTATGGTTTCATTTTACAAAACATAGTAAAATCAGACAACAAATGGGCAAAAAATGCAATTGAAGACAAAATAGCACACTTTAATATTTTGGCAAAATGCACTCCTCTGGGAAAGCTCAGAAGAGAAGACAGAAAGAAATACGAGGGAAAACTTCTCATCTGGCTTTTGTGAATATTACGCAGCATTATTAAACACTGGCTATCGTTTCTTTTTATTAACCCTTACCTTTGAATGCATTTTTGTTCCCTTCCATCTTATTTTACATAACATTCTGTACTTCACGGAATTATTTACTTTTATGGCATAGGCAGGAAAAGAAAAATAAATATTTGACTCTAAAACTACTGAGGTAGGATTTTATTTTGTTAAAAAGCGCATTTTTCAAGTTCAGTTTTTAAATTAAAAAACGAAGATGTGCTTTAAACTCTCTTTTATCTACATCTTCATCTAGCCATTTCTTTGTTCCAGTCCTGGGGCAGTTTTCTTCAAATTCTCTTATTTTGGTCGGTGTGTAAACATTAAAGCAGTAATTCTGAATGCTGTTTGTAAAAGTACAAATAATAATAATAATAATGAAACATCCTAATGTCAGAGGTCTGTCATGTATGGGCATGACCAGAGTGTAATGAGGCACCTAACCAAGATTAGCAAGAGCTGGGGCCTTTATAGTTTCCATTTTCCAATAATAATAATATTAATAACAATATTAATTATAATAATAATAGCCATCATCAGTCCTCTGTACTCCAAGTGGAGGTTAAGGCTTACCAGCCAATCCTGTCTTGAGCCAGTTTGGATATCTCAAGCCATATCTTTCCCACTTTCTTTAGTTCTTTCACTACTGTGTGTCTCCATGTGCCCAGTGACCTGCCCTCTTTCTTTTTCCTTGAAGTGTTCAAGCCAAGGCAGTATAGGAGTGTCTTGATTTTTTTTATTCATAGTTCAGTTTTTAGCTGGCTCAGAAGATTAACTTCTAGTTGGCTTGACAGATTCACTTCTACTGTCTTGGTAGATTAACTTCTATTTGGCTTGGCAGATTAACTTCTATTTGGCTTGGCAGATTAACTTCTATTTGGCTTGGCAGATTAACTTCTATTTGGCTTGGAGATTAACTTCTAGTTGGTTTTGGGCAGATTAACATCTAGTTGGTTTGGGCAGATTAACTTCTAGTTGGTTTGGGCAGATTAACTTCTAGCTGGTTTGGCAGATTAACTTCTAGTTGGTCTGGGCAGATTAACTTCTAGTTGGTCTGGGCAGATTAACTTCTAGTTGGTCTGGGCAGATTAACTTCTAGTTGGTCTGGGCAGATTAACTTCTAGTTGGTCTGGGCAGATTAACTTCTAGTTGGTCTGGGCAGATTAACTTCTAGTTGGTTTGGGCAGATTAACGTCTAGTTAACTTCAAATAAGTCATGAAACCTGCAATTACTTACACAATAATATCTATATAAACCTATCATGCTTAGTAATCAAAATCATAATTCAAATAAAACTTACATTTTTGTCAATAAGTTGTAAGTTAATGCTTATGTTATAGTCAAGACAGTTTTTGTAGAAATTTTGTCTGCAGCAGAAGGCAATGGCTTCTCAGTGTTATGATAAATTTTAAAATGAAATGGGAATGGTGTGTTAGACAGCATTAAACAAAACCACTGAATGAGACCGAGGCAGAAGCTAACAAACCTCACTGAAAATCAAATCACTAAAACATTTGGGGGAAAAAAAAAAAGAATTCAAACTGTAATTTTACCAAAAACAAATGTGCAATAACAAGATGATAATAGTAAAAAAAAAATAATAATAATAAATAACTGATAACTACAATTACAGTGACACTGAGGACAACTTTACCACACTCTGCCACTGCCTTGCAGATGAAAAAGGTATAATGACTTCTATTCACTTTTTTTTGTGTGTGTGAAAACGCCATTTTAATCAACTCGCTCTATGTGATAACAGAATCTCAAAACAAAACAGAAAAGGCAAGAAAGATAACTCTGGTGGCCTCTAACATGCCATAATACAAAACGTTTTGTAATAGGTACAAGTCTGTTTTAAAATAAGCTCCCCCTAAACCAAATTAAAGTTGATGCTTTTTTCACCTGTCAAAACATATGGTTACAGTAAATGAAATGTTCCCCACCCTTGAGGGAGTGTTGTGGATGAATCAGTTGACCAATATGGCAAGATGTCAAGGGGGAGACAATATCATGCTCCATGGACGTAAGACCATTATCCATACCCTCCAGGAGACAACTGGAGAAAAATTAAAATATAATTACAGTAAATTTAGAATGCACATCTCAATACAGTAGGCATAATATGATGTTTATATTTATAACTGCCAGACAAACACGTGGAAGACTCATGAAATAAAACTGCTGAAACTGCATACCAGCTAAAACAAAAAGGTGGGGGGGGGGGACTTAAAAGTGATTATCATGTAATATTTTGGCTTCTGCCTTCATGAAACAAAAAGCAAAAAAACAAATAAATAAATAAATAAAAAAGAGAAAGGATATATGTCATGAGTGAGAAAAGGGAATACTTTTAGGGTTCAGAAATAATGAATAATTACATAGTAACTTGAAATAAGTTTAGTTTTAGCACCAAGAACATTACAAGGGTAAGATATTTTGCTAAAATCTATGGAAACTATTTTTGCAAATAAAATCTGCAAACCTGCCTTTTGATCATTTAACACTGAAAGCTTGGGGGTTGGGGGCAGGGCACAAAGACACTTCTCATTTGACAGTTAGTGATGCATAGCTGACACATCAGTGTTGGCGAACCACAGTCGATAAAGATCCTGTCCCACTTCTTCAATGACACTCTCAGTCTGGCTAATGAGGCAGAAGGATCACTACAGTTCCTTTGGTGGTGGAGTCTGCAAAAGAAGTTTTGCTCACTCCCTGTTTTTTTGGCTACTTTTTTTCTTTTTTTGTTTTTAAAAAAACAATTCAAAAATTAATTAACTGAAAGCCTGGAACCTTTTTCTTTACCTTAATTGATTTACAATCCATTATTTTAACAATGAGAACCTAGACACATTTAAAAATAAAACAGATGTACAATCCACTGTTTTATGAGAACCTAGACACATTTAAAAAAAAAAAAAGATTTACAATCCATTATTATAACACTAATGACCTAGTGAGCTATTCGTTCTTTAAGTTCAGCGAACTGTGAATTTGTTTCTTTTTTTAATGAATTTAAAATGCATTATTTTAACATTCGGATCTCATAGTTCTTTTTTCAAGAAGTAAAAAACTTTGTATAACAGAAAGTTTTACAAAAATTATTCTCATTTTTTTAAACTAGTACATTTGGGAAAGGGGGGGGGGGGGAGTCCCCTTAAAATTTAAAAGATTTTTAAAAAATTATATTAGACACATTTTTCCTCATTTTTCACAACATTGTGTGGGCCTAAATTCAATCTAAGTACCTAAATTCTATTTCACAATTATTTGAGAATATCCAGACTTTTGCCACATATCTGGCTGTCCTTTGTTCACATTCATAAATTAATGCTAATTAGTTTGAAAACAAATGCCTAAATACTAAATACTCCACATAAAGTAGAACGAATTCAAGAACAACACAGAGATAAGGCAAATGAGCGAACAACAACCAGTCTCATGGGTGATCAGGAAAAGGAGATGGAAATATGTTGGTCACTTGATGAGAAGAAACAGAGAATCCCAAAACAAGATATCAAGTGGAACACAACAGGCCGAAGAAAAAAGAGGCCGACCACATGAAACTCTAAAGAGGACACTGAGAGGCCAAATTAGAAGGCATAAAATCCCTTGATGAGGTTGAAAGACTCGCCGAAGACAGGAAAACTTGGTGAACTACCATGCGCTGTTTAACAGCACAGGAAGGATGTAAGATGTAATTTAGCAAAACAGAACCAGTACCACAACACTGAGGACACATATATGTCTGTAGAAGACTAAGATGATTGAAGCTTATTGCATGAACTTAATGACAGCTGCATGTCCAAACAAATACTAATAGTGAATCTCTGGATAGAAGGGGCTCATGATTTCAAATATGAAATATAAGGATTCTGTGTTGTATTTTTGCAAGGATTCTGTGTGGTATTTTTGCAAAGATTCTGTGTGGTATTTGTGCAAAGATTCTGTGTGGTATTTGTGCAAAGATTCTGTGTGGTATTTGTGCAAAGATTCTGTGTGGTATTTGTGCAAAGATTCTGTGTGGTATTTTTGCAAAGATTCTGTGTGGTATTTTTGCAAGGATTCTGTGTGGTATTTTTGCAAATATTCTGTGTGGTATTTGTGCAATCACTTAAACTGCACCCTTGGGAACAACTGCGTTAAGAACACGCTTATCTTAACATAGTCTTTGTGAGGAACACAGTTTGCTTAAAAGCTCTGACCTACATCTGTAGCCCAGAAACCTGTAGCACTCAACACTAATTGTAATTGTTATTTTTGTAAAATGTAATATCAGGTTGGTGGATAGATGGGGACATGGAGATCACTGGCAGGGATGAGGAAAATCTGGTGTGAAACCAATGAATTCAGGACGTGACCAGAATATAGGTCTTTACAACAATGGCTATCAGAATGATGTAAACAAAACAGAGCCAGCAGACTATAGGTGGAGGGGGAATGGATATCATTCATCAAATTCCTCATCCCAAAGTCGGAGTGTCTCTGTGGAACTGTCTCAAAGCCGTCTGGCCAGCCAGCACTGCATGTTGGATCTGACATGGAGAAGGGGCTTAAGTACAGCCTCCAGAGGCTGGAAAGCAAAGTTTTGGCCAGGCCAGCCTACAGCACTGTCTTCATGGCAGTCCGAGCAAGACCACAGTCTGCCCTAGCAAGGAAAGGTGCTGAAGTCAGAGGTACCCAGCCAAAAGGCGCATCGCAAAAATTAGGGTACCATGCATCATGGCCAGTGTGCATACGAAGAAGAAGAAGAATCAGTTAAACTGCTAAGAACCTAATGAAATACCATGACATATAGAGATAGTCATTTTCACAGAGCACTGAACATCATTTAAGAAGGAAATAACGGCCAAACTTGAAAACAAAAAATGCAAATTAAAAGAGAGTGAATTTTGACAATTATGTGTGGTTTGTTGTTATTGTTGTTGATTATACAAATCAAATATTGATCAATTTAAAAAAACAAAATCATGAATTACAGCAGAACAATGTGCAACAGGGGAATATTTTGAGGTTGAAGAACCAATAGCTGCTTAATTACTAGTCACCACATTTTGTAGGAGAGGATTTTAATGTTTGGTCCCCCCCCCCAAAAAAAAAACAAACCCAGTTCTTTCTGTGATTCAAACCCATGTCTATAATCAGCCATGAGAGATATTTTTAGCAGAGAGAGGCTGTTTATTTAACTGTTAATCACCCATGAGAGATATTTTTAGCAGAGAGAGGCTGTTTATTTAACTGTTAATCACCCATGAGAGATATTTTTAGCAGAGAGAGGCTGTTTATTTAACATTTAATCAGCCACGAGCTGTTTGAAGAGCTTTCACAAGTTTAAAAATACGAAAAAAGAATTCTTCTTCTTCTTCATCATTTGCCCTCAAAAAAGGCAGTGGTTGCACTAGGTTGGCCCCATGCCTGACCCCAGCTCAACACATTTTTAGAACCGGGTTTGTCCCCTCACTATGATCCCTGTTTACCTTGACCAGGCTATAGCCCGTGTCCAGGGGCACCACTGGGGGGTAGAACAGGGTCTTGGCCACCTCTTCGGCCTGAGAGTGTCAAGAACAACACACAAGAAATTTCTATGAAGAAATTAGTCATATGCCTTTTTTTTCTGTAGTTGGGAATCCATAATAATAAATAATAAATAATTAATAATAATAATAATTTCGTACTTTCATAGGACATGCAATGAGAAGAGGGGGCATTGAAAATATTATAACAACAGGAGAAATAGAAGGAAGAAGATCAAGAGGAAGACCAAGAGAAATGATACTGGACAGTCTGACGGGATGGTGTGAGAGGAGATCACCAACTGAACTGATGGCCTGCATGAAGGATTGTGTACTCTGGAGAAGCATAATAGCCAACGCCAGTCGGCATGGCACATGATGATGATGATGATGAATAATTTCGAAATTCAGAATTCCGTACGGAATTCATAATTTTGAATTGCAATAAATGATAATAATGATAATTTCCCAGTTAAAATATTACAGCTGTGATACTCCGTTAAAAAAAATGTTTGTGTCACAAGTGTCCTTCGGTAGGGTAGGAGCTAAGCTGGTCCTGTTTGTCTGCTTTCAAGTTGTCTTTTAAGATAAAAGAGGTCAGTCTTATAAGATAAAAGAGGTCAGTCTTATAAGATAAATGAGGTCAGTCTTATAAGATAGAAGAGGTCAGTGTTATAAGGTAAAAGAGGTCAATCTTATAAGATAAAAAGAGGTCAGTCTTATAAGATAAAAGAGGTCAGTGTTATAAGATAAAAGAGGTCAGTCTTATAAGATAAAAGAGGTCAGTGTTATAAGATAGAAGAGGTCAGTGTTATATGACAGAAGAGGTCAGTGTTATAAGGTAAAAGAGATCAGTCTTATAAGATAAAAAGAGATCAGTCTTATAAGATAAAAAGAGATCAGTCTTATAAGATAAAAGAGGTCAGTCTTATAAGATAAAAGAGGTCAGTCTTATAAGATAAAGAGGTCAGTCTTATAAGATAAAAAGAGATCAGTTTTATAAGATAAAAGAGGTCAGTCATAAGATAAAAGAGATCAGTCATAAGATTTAAGAGATCAGTCATAAGATAAAAGAGGTCAGTCTTATAAGATAAAAGAGGTCAGTCTCACACAAAAGATGGTTAACAGTGACTTACCATCAAGGTGAGGCTAAGAAGCCCTCCCGGAAAGGGGTGTAGTTGGGTATGGTGTGCGGGTACTTCACGTGCCACACGGTATGGAACATGAACTCAATCTTGTCTTGGCAGTGAGTTCCACAGGATGGACATCGAAATGGGTGGTCCTCATATGGCATGTGGAGGCTCTCATGTAAGTGGAACATTGTGTAGTCATAGAAGAAGATGTTGCAGTGCTGGCAGTGATGTATGCCACCGCTGTCAGCAGTTGGGGTCCCTGATGTCGTGGTGACATCTCTTTTCCCTGGCTCAGATTCTGTCTCTGCCCCGATGGAGGCTGGGTTTTTCGGGGGTGGCATGGCCATCACCCCAACCTCCTTCTCAACGCTGGATGATGCTGTGCTGGACGTCCTTGACGGAGGAGAATTAGAGGACTTGTTCATGCTCAGATCCATGACAGAGTCGCAGGGATATGACTTATGGTGGTTGTCATCCACTGAGCGAGATGAAGATGAGGTACGAGATTCAACCCTTTCCTGTGACAGCTGCCGCTGGTGATGAGGATGCTCATGGAGGTAGTCAGGAGAAACCTGATGGTTCACCTGGTGGCCGTCTCTTTGGTGTTCGGTAATGGCTCCATCATGATTTAGGCTGTAGTCCAAACCCGAACCATTCTGGGTATTTACCTCCCTTTCACTGTCTCTCTCATGATCAAAATCTCTTGAGATATCTTCTCTAGACAGGTGTCGCTGGTCTAGCTCCCTGCTTACCTGGAGCTGCTGGGTCAAGTCTTTGTCATGGTCAGTCCTTTCCTGAGGTGACAGTGGTGGTGGCATGCGCCTTGGGGTAACTGGTCCATTCCCTGTGTTATTATCAGTAGTACTGATGACGTTGTTGTGGTGGTGTTGATGATGGAAGTTGATCATCTCCTGAGTGAGTCTAAGGTTAGGATGAGGTAGAGCGTGGTTGTCACTGAGGTGAGGGTGGGGTCGGTGGCCCTGAGGTAAGTATCTGGGCCCCATGGTCATGTTCTGGAGGCCATCTAAAGATCTTTGAGAGGATCTGAAGCTACTAAATGATGGAAGTGAGCCAGCCCGGCTATGAGGTAGATCCATGCCATCAGTCTGAAATTTTTAAAGTAAAAGGAAATAATCATTCATTTTGATTTTCAAAAAAAAATTTTTTTTTATGGATAATGATCTCACTGATAATTGCCACCCTTGTCTTACTGATAATTATCAGCCCTGTCTCACTGAATTTTTTACCTGTCTCACTGATAATTTTCTGACCTGTCTCACTGATAATTTTCTGACCTGTCTCACTGATAATTTTCTGACCTGTCTCACTGATAATTGTCAGCCCTACCTCATTAAGTAACCACAGCAGAGCTACCTTTAGGTCAGCTAGACCTCAGAAGGGGACAGCTGTACACAGATTAGTTAGCCTTGCTTAGGGCATTAACCTTTCACTGTTCCTGCATGTTGGCCAGGAAAACCAGAAAGGGACAAGACAGAAACATGACCTGCTCTGGCTCAAGGCCTCTTGAGAGTTACATCAGTTCTCTCACACTTTCATCTCTGTTTGATCTCATGCAGACAATGCCAGTTTTCAAACTCAGGGTTAAAAATCTAATTACTTTCCACTTCTGTTTCACTTACTCCTCTTTCTTTTCTATCATGTTCTTTGATGTGTGCATCTAATTTATTATAAACATGATATGGTATAAATCACAACTAACTAATAATGGAGATACAATGAGGGAAATTAAAAGGAGGACATCTATCGCTCTTCAGAAAGTAAAACAAATAAAAAATCTGTGGAGAGGACCAGACAGAACCACAAAAATAAGATTTTTAAGGGCATGCATCTTTCCCATCACAACATATGCCTGTGAGACCTGGACACTTAACAGAACAGCTGAGAAACACATAAATGCCTTTGAATGTAAATGCTACAGAAGAGTTCTCCAAATATCGTGGACACAAAAAAGAACAAATATATCCATAATACAAGAGCTTAATATTGAAGAAGGCTGGCTAGTAAAGCGGATTAAAGAGAGAAAACTTAAATATTTTGGACACATTAAGCGTCATGATAATCTAGAGAAGACCGTCTTAAAAGGGTACATAATGGGAAAAAGAAAGAGAGGAAGACCAAGGTGAAGATGGCTGCAAGACATCGTTGATGATCTGCAAATGGATGCATCAGCAGCAGGCCATCTTGCTCACAACCGAGAGGCCTACAGGATTGCTGTTTGGGAGGAAAAGTTCAACATGGGACATGCAAATGAATGAATGAATGGTATATATGTATATACACTATCAAGTGTGTAAAAGATATAATGCAGTCATTGGTGTAAAATTAACTTTATTTAATTTTGTAACAAGATAACAAAGTATGATATTTCAGCAAGAAGCCTTTGTCAGGCAAACCAAGTCATGATAGAGTTACGTTGCAGCTTGTTGAGAAGATAAGCACTGTTGCTTTTTGTGAAAGTGTTGACCAATGTTTCAACTTCTTGTTTTCAACAGCAGTTTTCATTATGGTATGCTCATATGGACACTTCTTTCTAGAGTCAGAATATTTTTTGGTAGGTACTTCTGGCTATACAACCAAAATATTTTTGGTGAGCACTTCTGGCTACACAGCCAAAATATTTTTTGGTGGGCATTACTGGCTATATGGCTAAATATGTTGGCTTACGGTTTTGGCATTATGGCCAAAACATTTTTGGTGAGTACTTCTGGCTATATGGCCAAAATATTTTTGATGGGCACTTAATATGTTTCTCATTATTTTAAACAAAACTTCTGTTCTTTAATACCACTTTCCTCTTGCCTTTTCTATTCATGACATTATCCTTTCATGGAACAGGCGAATGGACTGAACATCCAACAAACTCAAAAGACCTCTGGGAGTCATGACCCAGAGAAACCCACCCCCCTTAGAGTGTCAGGAGTTTAATAGGGCCGAAGCACTTGTCTGAGGGGAGAGGGGGTACTTCCTCTGATGATTTGAAGGAGTTGTGTTATTATTCCGTTCTCTACAGTAAAGAGTTTCCTGCATACATGGAACAGGCGCCCATTCTTCTATAGATCTACATTTAAATTTCATTTCCTTGTCCACACTTTGACACCACTGAGGAGTGTGAAGAATACAAAGCATGTGATAACTGTGTTACAACTAAGTCTCAGCCCCTCAGGCAGACTGAGAGTTAAAGCTGTAGGTGTGTTACCTTGATCATGTTTGAGTAGTGACTTGGCAGCAGTGCTGGAGGTGAGTGAATAACACCTACAGACACCAGAGGCATTGAGGTCAGTGCACTTGCCCTCACAGGTGAAAGCATTGATTCATGATTGTGAGGGGATCCATGATTGTGTGACCTCTTGTCATGGATGCTGCCATCCATGTCACTAGGGGTGGAAGGAGGGGTTACCTGAAATGGGAAAAGAAAATGTTGAATAAACCCTGGGAAGTGCTGCATTTTAAAGTTACTGTAGTTTTATCATCTCTTAATGATGCAATCAGTCTTCAAAGTCAGGCAGACATCATGAACAATCCTCACAGACTGACAGGACAGACACATGAACAATCCTCACAGATACTGACAGGACAGACACATGAACAATCCTCATAGAATGACAGGACAGACAGATGAACAATCCTCACAGACTGACAGGACAGACACATGAACAATCCTTACAGACTGACAGGATGGACACATGAACATCCTCACAGACTGACAGGACAGACATATGAACATCCTCAGAAACTGACAGGACAGACACATGAACAATCCTCACAGACAGACAGGACAGACACATGAACATCCTCACAGACAGACAGGACAGACACATGAACATCCTCACAGACTGACAGGACAGACACATGAACATCCTCACAGACAGACAGGACAGACACATGAACATCCTCACAGACTGACAGGACAGACACATGAACATCCTCACAGACTGACAGGACAGACACATGAACATCCTCACAGATACTGGCAGGACAGACACATGAACAATCCTCACAGATACTGACAGGACAGACACATGAACAATCCTCACAGATACTGGCAGGACAGACACATGAACAATCCTCACAGATACTGGCAGGACAGACACATGAACAATCCTCACAGATACTGGCAGGACAGACACATGAACAATCCTCACAGATACTGGCAGGATAGATGCTATACATTATATTTACTTGAAACAACAGAACTAGAAGTGAAATGTGGTGATGCCAGGAATGAATATTGTGCTAAAGAACTCAAGGATTAAATATGAACACATAAATCATGTCATCAGATACAGTGGACTGGGGGATGCATTAAGGCTAAGAATGTAGCAGCTGTGGACCTTCCTCAAACTCAGCTAACAAATAACTAATAAGCATAATGTGTATCTAAACATATGGCATGAAAAAAATAGCATTTGAATTGACTGGAAACACTAGTGATCACACAGATGGAAATGTGTGATCACCAGTACTATACATCACATCACATAATGAATGAAAGAATATATACACACACACACAAGTCATATAAATCATATACTTTAATGGGCTGTCCAGTAAGTTATTGATGCTATATGGTTACTGCATGATAGCTCCACATACAGTTAAGAGAGCAGTAAGTGGTAACAAATAAAGTGTGTGGCAGGAACATCCTCTAGAAGACTAGGGTATGCACTGAACGAGGCAATGAGGCTGGTCTTAAGCTGCACTAGGGATACTCTGGTGGCAGCCTTCTGCTTGATATGCTGAGCCTGAGCCCCAACCACAGGCATTCTCAGGTAAAGGCATACATCAGAGTATGCTCAGGTAAAGGCATACATCATAGTATGCTCAGGTAAAGGCATACATCATAGTATGCTCAGGTAAAGGCATACATCATAGTATGCTCAGGTAAAGGCATTCATCAGAGCATGCTCAGGTAAAGGCATACATCAGAGCATGCTCAGGTAAAGGCATTCATCAGAGCATGCTCAGGTAAAGGCATACATCAGAGTATGCTCAGGTAAAGGCATACATCATAGTATGCTCAGGTAAAGGCATTCATCAGAGCATGCTCAGGTAAAGGCATCCATCAGAGTATGCTCAGGTAAAGGCATTCATCAGAGCATGCTCAGGTAAAGGCATTCATCAGAGCATGCTCAGGTAAAGGCATTCATCAGAGCATGCTCAGGTAAAGGTATACATCAGAGCATGCTCAGGTAAAGGTATACATCAGAGTATGCTCAGGTAAAGGTATACATCAGGGTTGCTGGCATGAAGGATCATCCTCTCCTTAAAGAGCTGAAGCAGATAAAGGGAAGACGCATCAAACAGGGCAGATACTGGATGGCTGAGGCTGAGGATACAATAATGCCAGTGTGTGATCTAGATGAGGTGCCTAAAGGTGATGAGTGGTTACGGGTACAGGACCGACCTCAGCTAAGAAACAAAGGTTGTTATACAGAAGGAGGGCCGTGAATGTCGAGACTGGGCGCAAGGAGGAGTTGAACTTTGGGTTCAAGATCTCATCCAGCATCACTGTGGGTCTTTCGACAACGTAATATATATATAGATGGCTGACTGACACGGGACAGCAGAAGTGGTTGGGGTTTTGTTGTCTACCGAAATGGAAGAGTAGTGGCACAGGGTTCGGGAGCCTTTTAAGTCAGCACATCAAGCATGAGAATGGAAAATGTGGATGTGTCGGTGGCAATGTTAGTTGCTCATGGTGTGGTTAATGGTGTCACTGTGATGGATTCACAGAGTCTGCTTTGTAAGACTGAGAAGAAATTGCTTTGAAAAATGTGGGTTCGCCTGTTAAGCCAATCATCTGTGACAAGCCTAACGTGGCTTTACTGTCCAGGGCATGCGGGAGTACATGGCAATGATGTGACAGACAGACTTGCCGGACATGCAAAAATAAATGGCAGACTAACAGTGGACAAGGGGGACATTGCTAAGGCTGTATTGGACAGACTGCGGGAAGATGTAGACCAGGAATGGAAGAACAATGTAGATCTAAAGAGACTGCTGGAGCTAGGACAGATTAAAGGTGCTGGCAGGTGCTTGAACTGTGTGCCAGAAAATGATTCGTAAACAACCAACATTTGACAGGAACTATTAACAAACATACTCTTGGATGGATGCTGTGGCATGCGGGGGGAGCATATATAGGACTGTCCTATATATTTGAATTTTGACCCTTGTGAAATAATATGCCCACATTCTTTGCACGTGAGTTAAAACAGACATCTCATTATGGTGTTACCCTCATAGAACTTTGGTTTGTTCTGCTTTGTTGCTCTTTCAGTTTTTTAAACATGCTCTCTTCCATATTTAATAGTCTGTCCTATTATTTATTATTTAGTTATTTTTAAAAGTCCTTTCAAGCGCTGGGATAGTGACTGAAACCTCAAACAAAAATGTGGAGTTTGAGATTAGCTAAAAACATCACAGATGTGAAAACAGAGACCTGACAGACGTGTTGGGGATACAAGCAACAGAAAATTTAAAATATGCCTACAAGGCAGGCTACACCAAACATGGAGGCCAGAGCATGAAATGAAAATATGATGTCAAGCAGAGGTCAAGAAGCAGCAAGTTTTTGAAATCCTGCTTCGGCTTGGCAGAGAAGAACAAGTAGAGATCATCAGACTCAGATGCAAGTCACAACAGACCGAGACATCACATGTTTAACATGCTGAAGATAGGCACAGCCAATGAATGCACCAGTGATACCAACAAAATGACAGCCGAGCACCTGTTACATGACTGGCCGTCATTTGAAAAAAAAACCAAGACAGTGCTTTTTGGCCATCATCTGTACCAGTCCATGACAAGCTGTATGTTGATCTTTTACAGCCTAAGACAAATGACACCATTTTTCAGATATATCCCAAATCGATGTCTGAAACTGTTCGATAAAGATGAAAAAGAACATTGAAAATATGTCATTCTACAATGTGTAAACTGGAAGGGACAAAAAATGTTTACCACAAGTCTGAAAATGGCAAAATACACAGAAATACATTTACCGAAAGAATAGTAATACCAAGAGAAGCAAACAAAAAAAAAATGATTACCATAAGCATAATGACTTGACTCGCATATAACTCCTTGCATCAGTTGCAATTTGTGATGGTGCTAACGTTTTTAATGGCACGCATGAATGACATGAAACTGATGAAATGTTTCATGTGCGTAAAAGCCCAAAGCAAGAATGGAAATAAGGTAATTAACTAAATATATGTTCGCTATTGTCTAAATTATGCAATTTACTTCCGGTTGTCTAAATGACGTAATTAGCTTTCCTCATGCATGTACTTTCACTGCTTTAACAGGTGCTGATAGACATATAGATAAGCATGTGTGCACACTTATAAATACAGACATGTATTAATGCAGATCACATATACATGTATATATTAATGAACATCAAAGAGCTCTAAAATGCTGTGTTATGTCTGACCTGCTCTGTAAAACTGGGTTAAGGACAATCAACGGACTGATGCAAAGACCACTAGAGGCAACAGCAATTTTCTCTCTAAGGGTTCGCGGTCTGTGTGCAAAATGTTCAGCTCATGTGCAAAAAGATAGTGTGTGTGTGTTTGTGTGTGTGTGTTTGTGTGTGTGCAAATTTGCGTAGCAACGTACAATACACACACACACACACACACACCACTCACACAGTGTAAAAGCCTGTACATTTAATAACAAGATAAACCTGCTGTACTTTTCAGTTGGTAGTATTTAGTTAACTGCAATGATGATTTCTTTGTTTACTTGTTCACTGATTCTGCTACAGTACTACCGAAACTACGAGATAAAAGACCAGCTGAAACATCCGATCCAACGGTCATTTCTCAACAAGAAAGAAACAGTAAAGAAAAAAACATGTACCATCATTGGTGGTTTTTCTTGATCGCAATTATAGCACGGAGTAACATCTGGAAGCTACAAAATAAAAGCAACAGTTTCTTTTTTCATTTTGCGCGGCACCAAAAATTTTGCTCGCTGTATGATTTCTTTTTTCTATGCGTGGTCGCGCCGGCGCGCTGCTTAGAGGGAACAGTGCAGAACAGAGATACGGTGTCTTAAATGATTGTTAAGAGTATCATGGACAGTTATGATAACAAACAAACAAAAAATGTTTAACAATTGGAAATTTAGAGAGAACCAAGAATACATTGTCTGTTGCTGTTTCTTTTTTTTCGTTTTTTTTTTTAAATTTTAAATGTGTTTCATGCTTTGATACAATCAAAATATTCATTTTTCTTGTGTTTTTTCCTTAGTCTTGAGTCCATTTTAGTCCTTTTTAAAAAAATATTCCCTGGCCCTGTTCCACTGAGTCATCATTGAGTTTTTATTTCTTAAACTTGTCCACTGAGTCTTCGTTGAGTTTTTATTTCTTAAACTTGTCCACTGAGTCTTCGTTGAGTTTTTATTTCTTAAACTTGTCCACTGAGTCTTCGTTGAGTTTTTATTTCTTAAACTTGTTCACTGAGTCTTCGTTGAGTTTTTATTTCTTAAACTTGTTCACTGAGTCTTCGTTGAGTTTTTATTTCTTAAACTTGTTCACTGAGTCTTCGTTGAGTTTTTATTTCTTAAACTTGTTCACTGAGTCTTCGTTGAGTTTTTATTTCTTAAATTTGTCCACTGAGTCTTCGTTGAGTTTTTATTTCTTAAACTTGTCCACTGAGTCTTCGTTGAGTTTTTATTTCTTAAACTTGTTCACTGAGTCTTTGTTGAGTTTTTATTTCTTAAACTTGTTCACTGAGTCTTCGTTGAGTTTTTATTTCTTAAACTTGTTCACTGAGTCCTACCTTAGCTGCCAGTAGTTTTTTCTTTACTGCTTTGTCTCTATTGGAGTCCTTATTTGGTTGGTTGCATTAAAAAAAAATTCCTGGCTTGATTCAGTTTAAATCCTACCTGTGTGTGTATGTATGTGTATATGTGTGTGAGACAGAGAAAGAAGATTATGTGATGTTGTCTTCCTTTCATAAGCTAATGCATGTCTGTCCATAAATGGAGCAGAAAAGACACCTAATGCATGTCTGTCCATAACTGGAGCAAAGAAGACACCTAAGTCTTTCTAAAAAATGAATAATTTGCCAATAACATGCAAAACTTTCAAATACATTTTGTCTGCTTTGATAACAGAACTAACACAGAATTTTTAGCTAACAGTTAACATGGAGTTCTTAACTAATGAAGCTAACCTGGAGTTCTTAGCTAACAGAATTAACATGAAGTTCTTAGCTAACAGAGTTAACATGGAGTTCTTAGCTAACAGAGTTAGCATGACATTCTTAGTTAACAGAGTTAACATGGAGTTGTAGATGTCTGTCACATAGAAGATAGATACAATCTGAAACATTTTCTATATGGAGAACTAGCATGCAAAAAAGAATAACAAACTACAACTGAAAGACGTTTACAAATGAAAATCAAAGAACTGGACACGGACTGTATATCCTGGGAGAAATGTGTTACTGACAAAAAGTTGAAATTTGGATCATCGGCCTACGAATACTGAAGAGAAGTTCTTGCATTAGGTAGAACCCAGAAGGAAATGATGTAAGTTAAACTAGGCAAAACCTACATGAAAGGTCAGCTTTTACTTTCATGGTCCATCAATTCAAGTTCAGAAATGACCATAACAAGCTTTTTTAAAGAATTTAGAAATTAAATAGCAAAGTGAATATTTGTTTTACTGACCTGTTCCAGCTTGAGCGGACTTCTGGGTGAGGAATTTGTGTCTGATGGGCGTGGCCCAACCACTGGGGTTGTTCCAGCTCCGCCCATTCCCTGAGTGTGATGAAATAACTGAGCAGTTTGGCCACCACCTACAGCAGCTTTCTGCAGGTAAGACTCGTAGGTCAAGGCCTGTTGGAGCAGTGCTCTCTGCTGCATGGCAAAAGCCTGGTAAGCGGCCAGATTAACCTGAATGTGAGAAGGAGGGAAACACAAATCTGCTTCAAGTGACGTATGATTGACAGGAAGAGTCTACTGTCACAGAGCCGCAGTTCACAAGTTGACAGCCACCAAAATATGTATCTCCAACAAGTGTCTTGCCTTCTTCCTCATATACCTTTCCACGCTGACGGGACAAACGGACTTCTTGAAAGGGTTGGGCAGTTTTCTTTGTATAAGACAGTGCTTCCCAAGTGGGGCATATGCCTCAAAGTGGGGTGGGTGGATAATGTGAATATTATGAGGGGGGTGGTGGGAATAGAATATAGATGTATATTATACTTTTCAGAATTTGATTGACTATTATGCTGTGCTTGGGGTGGGGTGGGGGGCATCAAAATCTTTGTGGTGCATGATCCAAAAAAAAAAAGAGTTGGGAAACACTGGTATAAGATGATATTTGAAGTATCTATTTCCTCATCCATTCACCTCCCCCAAGGGTGGACTCTCTCCCTCAGTTTCCTACCATTCTTTAGCATGAATGTTTTCTATTGTAAACTGGCAGATATACAGTGTATATATATATATATATATATATATATATATATATATATATATATATATATGAATGTATTTGTAGCCCCAAATTCTTGTCTTGTCTAGATCCCCATGTACCTCCCTGTGTTGAGAGAACAAACAGGTATGGTGTGGTGACCGGTTTCATACAAGAAGATATTCAAGGTGTCTGGTATGGCCTTCAGTCCATCTATTAAATGAAGTAGTCTCAATATCTCTCTCTCTCTCTCTCTCTCTCTCTCTCTCCATTACTTCTCAGCGTAAACACTTTCTGTGGTTGACTTTCCAGTGGCATTTCTGTTGCTCAGCCAACCCCATTTGATTTGTTGTTCCTGGTTGTTGCACAACACTTGCCTAACAACTGAAATGCTTCATCTATAATTTAACTCCTACAATTGTTGTGAGTTTCCCTTTCAGCCCTTGTCGCACATAATTATACTATTCAGCCAAAGCTGTAATTGGCAAGTGACTCAGAACTGTAACAAGTTAGTCAGAACTGTAACAAGTTAGTCAGAACTGTAACAAGTTAGTCAGAACTGTAACAAGTTAGTCAGACCTGTAACAAGTTAGTCAGAACTGTAACAAGTTAGTCAGAATTGTAACAAGTTAGTCAGACCTGTAACAAGTTAGTCAGAACTGTAACAAGTTAGTCAGACCTGTAACAAGTTAGTCAGAACTGTAACAAGTTAGTCAGAACTGTAACAAGTTAGTCAGACCTGTAACAAGTTAGTCAGAACTGTAACAAGCTACTCAGAACTATAACCAAGTTACTCAGAACTAGTTGGCTAGAACTATAACAAGTTACGCCGAAGAATAACAAATGACTCCAAACTATAACAAGTTACTCATAACTATAACAAGTTACTCAGAACAAGTGACTAACAACTGTAATAAAAGCCTTACATTAACTCTTTTCCTGTCAGAAAAAAAAAATCCCCTGACCACAGATAAATATACCAGCCATGACTTTTACCTTGAAATCATTTCACAGCAAAAGAGTGTGAGCATCATGTCTGACAGCAAAAAAAGTTCACGAATTGCTGGCCTTGTTTGGCCGGTTAAGAGTTGACACTAACTATAACAAAACTCTTTGAACTCTAAATAAATGAAAACTTTTCCAAGAGTTCTGGTAATATTTGAAATAAAAGTACTTCAGCGGACAAGGACAACCCGTGCAATCTCAACAACCACACGACCAACCACCAAACTGAAATACTGACATTTATGGAAAGAAAATACAAATTCTGTATACCTGCTGGTGCACAAGCTATCTACCATCAACAGTATGTGACAGATGTTTTTAATTATACAAACAAACACAAAAAAACTCAGAGGAAAATTAAAAATCTCTGCACTTTATATATTCAGGTCTCTGGTGGAAATCAATATGACGTATGTGCAGCAAAGTACGAGAGCAGAATACTCAATAGCTTGTCAGGGTAAGCAAAAAGTAAGCAGATTTAAATACCTGGGATCTGTGATCACAACTGATGGAAGATGTGTCACAGAAATTAAAAGCAGAATACGCCAGGCAAAACCTGGCATTCAGAAGCTGAGAAACATCCTGTCATTGGATGCGAGAGAGAAAGTATTACAGTGCTATACTGAACCTATTTTGCTGTACGGAGATGAATCATGGATTATTGGCTGACAAATGAGTAAATCATTGGAGACAAAAGAGATGCGGTTCCTGAGAAGAATGTTGAGGATCCCATGGATAGCCAAGATAACTAATGAGCAGTGTCTGAGACAACCAGTCATCAGATTTACAGAACCCTGGGTAGCTGTGGGACGAGCAGTCATCAACCACAAGAAGAAGATCAGATCAGATCCCCAGATAAGAATTTTATAAGATGATGGAAAACTATTTCTCCGCACTCTCCAAATTCTGTTTTCATCCATTACGCCTCAATCTCTCCTTAAAACAAAGGAAGCGATCCCCTCCCCCCTACAAATCCCGCGAACAAAGCACCGGCTGAGCTCCCTTCTCATCTGTCCTGAGGCTCACGAGGTAGCCAAAGAAAAGTACACGATGCATCAAAGCAAGAACCACAAACAAGGATGTAGTTTACTCCGGTATCTGCCGCCAAAGACCCACGCTACGGGCACCGATGGCCACGAGGAAGCGAAGTACAGGAAGAGAACAGACTCTATTTCACCTTCCAACGTTGCTTTTCAATCTTCCCTTTAACTTAAATATCCACTTACCTGGCTATTGTGTCTGCCTGAGGTTTTGTACCCGTATATTTTGCCTCTCATGTGGACGTTCCTCTCGTGTCGCCGCAAGTCATTAGACTGCGTGAAACATCTGTGGCATATTTTGCACTTATACGGGCGCTCTCCCGTATGTACGCGCTCGTGAACCTAGAAAGAAAGAAGAAAAAAAACACAACAGAGTTCTTTCAGCTCCATTGATGACAGTCATACTTGTATCCGTTATTATCTATCTCCTCGTTTCTATCAAAAAGTTCTAGTGCATCAGCCAGGGTTGTCTAACCAAGGGCCCCAACTATATCCATGGAAGGCGGCATCTGAATCAACACCGATTTACATAACATGCTTCGGGGATTTTTCTATTGACAACACAGCTGGGGGAAGGGGCTTTGTTTATTTCTTTCTTTAGCAGCAGGAAATTAATACTCATCCGTAAGCCACCCTTTGAACACCCCTGTTACAAGTAACTAAAACGTAACATATTAATGCCCTCATGGTAACAGTATGAAAGATGTGATAGGAAGTAATTGGACTGAAAAGGTAGGGGAAATGTTTGTTCATTATCCTCCAGTTTGCGGCAGCAGATACCCCGCCTACCCCCCTCCCCTCTCCAGGCCCTGCAGCTTCTGTGAGCTGGAACATGATTCTCGCATATAACATAGGCATTTTAATCAAGAGTCCTTGAAGGCAAGCACAGATGTAACATCGTAAGCCCATTTGTTGAAATCTTTTTGTTTGTGAATACTCACTGTGGTTATTTTCATGTCTACTCGTTATTTTTTCTTTGGAAAAATAATCGCCTTTCTTATTTTTTTTTCTACTCATAACAGCCGTCATACACTGACGTGGTAGGAATGGGAGATCAAGTTTCCTCAGTTTCTATTATCTTTCATATTTTAATCAGATTTTATGCTTCCTTTATATGTGACATTTGCTCAACTTCTCTCTCTCTCTCTCTCTCTCTCTAGTCGACCCGTATTTCTGGACTATCTCACAGCTATCCTCACAGACATATAGAACATATAATTTGAACGCTTTCATTACTCTGTGATGTAAAAAGACCCTGGGGTCCATGCAGCCTCTAAAAATGGGTACAAGAGAACTCTGGGAAGGTAAACGCGACCAGGAGTGATACTGACCACCTGACACTTCCATGTGCCGAGTGATGGTTTTTTGAAATAAGGGCTTACCACTAAACCCCTAGTATAATCTTAACTGCATGGAAACGGAGATTTTTACCTACCTTCCTACCTTTCTTACTAGGATACTCAAAGAGTTAAGTGTCATATAATTTCTCGTTTTGTTTTTATTTGTTATATTGCTTGTATATGCGGTCATTGAAGAAGGCATTTGCCAAAATATTGGACCGTTGTATGTTCTTCATTTACTACATGTGCTCATCTTGCGTCCTGCCACTCTCACTCCTGCCCGCTTTCCTCACTCTTTTCTTCTGGTATGTTTCTGTAAAACTGAACCACACACCTCCGTCTACCTTTGTCATTTCTCTGAGGACTTAGTTCCGCAGTAGTCAGCATCCAGTTTAGCCAGATAAAGAATATCATTATACAGCGTGTCCATTTCCCATTCGGTTGACATGGATATGGATATGTCAGTGATTCCAAGCATTTTTTTTTCAGTCCGCGGACCCCTAACAGTAATGATAATTATCCATGACCTCCTCATATTCTTTGGTCGTTTAGTTTTGCATTAAAAAAAAAAAGAGACGCATATTTCTGGTACTGTGCATAATGTAGATTTTCTATGAGACCTCCCCCCCCCCTTTCTCAAATGGAGCTTTTGCAGTTCCTATTTCGGGAAACACAGATATACGCTGAGCACATTTTTTCTGATAAGTATGTGTGCGATAGAAATACTGTACCTCGTAACTGGTCTTGTCATCAAATACCGAGAATAGAGTGAGTTCCCAACAAGTAAAGATGTAAATAAGTTTTATTCCTTGTCTGCTCTAGTTTCTCTCACTACCGTATATGGAGTTTTGCTATGACGTAGAAGAAGGCGGCCTTTGTCTCACTACCATATATGGGAGTCTAGCTGTGAGGTAGAAGAAAGTAGCCTTTGTCTCACTACCATATATGGAGCCTAGCTATGACGTAGAAGAAGGTAGCCTTTACCTCACTACCATATATGGAGTCTAGCGATGACGTAGAAGAAGGTAGCCTTTACCTCACTACCATATATGGAATCTAGCGATGACGTAATACAAGGTAGCCTTTGTCTCACTACTATATATATTGGGGGGGGGGGTCTAGCGATGACGTAGAAGAAGGTAGCCTTTATCTCTACAACGTATGTAGGATTCCCCAAAATAAGAGCAGTTAAGCAGGCAAGCATAGACGCACACATGTCAAATGCATTTGCGTATCTCTGTATCCAGGGAGCACTGAGGTACCACTACCAGATACTAGTTATCTGTGCTGGAGGAGGAAATGTGATAGTGTCCTGTCCTCTCATCTTTGTGCTCACGACCCACCCACTATCGTCGGCATCCAGTCGATCCAGCTGTAAAAATAGGTACTCTACGACCTAGTGTTGCAGGAAACAGTCTTCAAAGAGGGTGAATATGTCTGCCTGCAGGGCGAGAAGTACTAGAACGATCTGCACACAGACTGTCTGTGAATGAAGTGAGAAAACAGGACATCATCCAAATTTCAGCCCGCAAGAAGGTGTCTTAGCTCGAGACCAAAGCCGCAGAGAAAAAAAAAAAGAAACGAACCTAATGACAACGACTGATAAGTCTCCGCGTAATGTACCACTGAACCTGTTTTCTCTAGATTTAACGGAAGTCTCAGTACAGACCCAAAATTTTTTTTTTTAAAAAGCCCCCATGAAATAGAAAGAAAAAGTTTCCACAAACAAATAATTAAAGAAAGTAGTTTAGTGTGTTTTTTTTTCCTTTGGTGCTTTGGGCGCGAGCGGTTAGCTCTTTTGTCCAGCCCGATGATCATCGAATCTTAATATTCAGCGAGAATCATGAGGCGGTTCTGAGGCGGTTCTGAGGCAGTTGCTGGCAACACTTTTAAGATCCAGAACTGGTAGAATCTTTGGGGTTGGTGGTGGGGTGGGGCCTTTCGCCAATCAAGCTTTACTTCATACGGAAGACTTCTCCGAAGGCTCCATCTCGAAAAGAGACTAACGAAAGAAAAAAAAAAAAGAAACACTTTCACTGAACACTTACTTTGAGGTTTGATGACCACAAGAAAGATTTGCCGCACGTGTTGCACACGTAAGGTCTGTCAGCCCGGTGCAGCTGTTCGTGCTTGCGTAGAGTGGCGATCTCTCTGAACGATCTCTGACAAACTTCACAACGATGAGGTCTTGGTACGTTCGACGGCGGTAGACTTTTCAGGCTGATTTCCTCCATGGCTGGAAAAAAAAACAATACCAAGAATGTTTTGTTTTAAAATAAACCGTTCACTACGTCAGATACGATATGAACAACATTTTAATCATCAGTGTTTTCTTGTACCTACACATCATCTGCAGAGGATCTCTAGAAGCTCTCAGCTGTCACATTTCAGCAAAAACGGTCCAGAGAAGAAAAGTAAGAGGAACATGACACACTGGTATGGAATGTGATTCCTATCTGAAGTTGTCAGACTCGTTTGTTTTGTGTGTGAATGTGTTTTTTTTTTTTTAGCCGAAACTGTTCTGGTCGTCTTATCGGAGGTAGTCTAAAACTGTTTCAGTCATCTTACAGGACGTAGTCTAAAATTGTTCCAGTCGTGTTATGTCTGAAATTGTTTCAGTCGCTTTATACAGCATTGTCAGAAATTGTTCTAACCATCTTACATAGCGTTGTCTGAAATTGTTCTAGTCATCTTACATAGAGTTGTCTGAAATTGTTCTAGTCATCTTACATAGCGTTGTCTGAAATTGTTCTAGTCATCTTACATAGCGTTGTCTGAAATTACTCCGTCAGCTTATTGGACGCAGTCTCAAACTGTTCTAGTCACTTTAAAGTACGTAATCTGAATTTGTTCTAGTCACTTTAAAGTACGTAATCTGAATTTGTTCTAGTCACTTTAAAGTACGTAATCTGAATTTGTTCTAGTCACTTTAAAGTACGTAATCTGAATTTGTTCTAGTCACTTTAAAGTACGTAATCTGAATTTGTTCTAATCACTTTAAAGTACGTAATCTGAATTTGTTCTAGTCACTTTAAAGTACGTAATCTGAATTTGTTCTAGTCACTTTAAAGTACGTAATCTGAATTTGTTCTAGTCACTTTAAAGTACGTAATCTGAATTTGTTCTAGTCACTTTACGTAATCTGAATTTGTTCTAGTCACTTTAAAGTACGTAATCTGAATTTGTTCTAGTCACTTTAAAGTACGTAGTCTGAATTTGTTCTAGTCACTTTAAAGTACGTAATCTGAATTTGTTCTAGTCGCTTTACCGTACGTAGTTTGAATTTGTTCTAGTCGCTTTAAAGTACGTAGTCTGAATTTGTTCTAGTCGCTTTACCATACGTAGTCTGAAACTGTTGTAGCCGTCTTATAGGACGTAGTCTGAAATTGCTTCAGTTCTCGTATTTGATTTGATCTAAAACTGCTCCTGAAAGTAACACCCTACGGTAACACTTCACAAACTCCAGCATCGTTTGTTGAGTGTAAACGACAAATTCAACAATGCAACGCAGCCCGGAAAAGTTATTTATATTAAATATTTACGACTACAGGAAATTAATATTTACGGTTATTAGCACATTATAATTACGACATAGATATCTCGCCATTAATACGACGAATTATTCTTAGACGATTATTAATTTTACAGTTATGAACGCAGGTTGGTAATGTCTAAACATTTAGATCGTAACAGTTATTTTTTGCAGTTATTTTTATCTCTGTCATTTTGGTTTTGTCGGCGAATGTTTTTTTTAATAGCGCTGAGAGGTCGTAATATGTGTCTATATGTGATATTTATGTTGATGATGCTGATGATAATGATGATAGAGACATTGCTTGATAGATGTCGCCGGTTTCCATTTTCAGCCCTTGTTTACCCGACACTCTGGAAAAGACCTAACTAACAAAAACAAAAAAAAAGACAAGAAAACTTCTTTTCAGGCTTCACCACCATGTGAAGAGAGATCGGTCTTGATCGTGAAAGGGTAGATTTTGCTAGATCCACAGGACAGACCCTTTCGAGCAGTCTCGTGGGATTGAATCCCGGTGGTCATCTTCTGTGTCGTCAGGATCTTTCCCCTGTGTGCTTTGGAGCACGTCCGCCATGCTGAGATCCTTCGTCAGAAGATGATACTGGAGCGTGTATGTGCTTCTCCAACGTGCGACGATGTTAACCCTTTCGGATTTCGGCAGTTATTTTTAGTAACATAATATACTGCAGCGTGTATGTTCTTCTCCAACGTGCGACGATGTTAACCCTTTCAGATTTCGGCAGTTATTTTTAGTAACATAATATACTGCAGCGTGTATGTTCTTCTCCAACGTGCAACGATGTTAACCCTTTCGGATTTCGGCAGTTATTTTTAGTAACATAATATACTGGAGCGTGTATGTTCTTCTCCAACGTGCGACGATGTTAACCCTTTCAGATTTCGGCAGTTATTTTTAGTAACATAATATACTGGAGCGTGTATGTTCTTCTCCAATGTGCGACGATGTTAACCCTTTCAGATTTCGGCAGTTTTTTGTAAGCAACATAAGATCGAGAAACAGATATTGAGGTATTATCCATTAGGCCGACTGGGCCTGCAAGTGCAAGGAGCCTCGAATCTGTTACTATTCTTGTTACACTAGCATCTTACGTTATCCAAAAGACAGTGACGTATCAGTTTGTGTTTGGTCTGTGTAATACAAAGTCATATAGTAATAGTAGAAATCACAAGTAGAAGGGAATTAGGCCATATATCATGAAATGGACAGTGTAGGTCGGAGAAGCTGGAGACCCTAGAGTAGTTAATCCGTCGCTGGAGACAGAAGTCTTGCGTGTTAGAGTTGTAGAACTTTGGCAAGTTTTTGGTTGCAGTGAAGTTATTAATTCTTTTTCTTCTACTTCTCCATTTTCATCATCATCTTCTTCTTCTTCTTCTTCCTCTCTCTTCTCGTGTCTGAACAACTGCCTGCAGCCAGAAACTAAATCTCTGAGGCAACAAGTCTGGTGATCCCAGCAGCTTTTCTGCCTGGTTCACAAGGTTTGTTTAGGTTATTTGTCTTAAGTCCTGAAGGTCTGTGCGCAGCAGAAATGCGAGGACAACGGTCTGACGAGATTCCCATGAGCAGCAATCTGGGGTACTAGTGGCTTTCAACTTGTATTAACGAAACTAGAACGCTGCTCCTACTGGCTGTTAGAAGAATCACGAAACAATGATTACATACAAGTGCAAGCAGAACTGCACAAGCCAAGACCTCTTCTTAAATACATACTTTGTGTAATAAGTTACTATATATGAGAGTCAGGAAGAGAGTGCTACAGTGTTACACTGAACCAGTCCTATTATATGGATGCGAAGTCTGGGCGGTCAGTAAAGAGATACTCTCTCTCTCTCTCTCTCTCTCTCTCTGAACCTTAAGTGCCCAGGGCACATGGGTCTTCCGCAAGTTTTCCACAAATGCCTGTCCTTTGCCTTTGTTTCTGCTCTTGCCCAGGTGAGCCCTCTATTGCTCAACATCCTTTCTGTTGTTCTTCTCCATGTCTCTTTTGGCTTACCCTTACTTCTGTTCCCCTGTGGTGTCCATCTTAGTGCTATTTTTGGTATTGAGTTGTCAGTCATTCGGAGCACATGTCCCAACCATCGCCAGCGCCTTTCCTCAATAATAAAAGAGATACTAAGAAGGCTTAAATGTGATTCTTAAGAGGAATGTTGAAGCTACAAAGAACAGCGAGAAAATCAAACGAGGAAGCCATGAAAAAAAAGGCACAAAAAACGGGTAAACTTATAACAAAGATCAGAAAACGAAAATTTAAATTTGTGGGGGGGGGGGGTATATTTGGAGGAGAGGAGGGGTCGAGCATCTAATGGCAACATGGAAGATCGAAGGTACAAGAGACAGAGGCAGACAGAGTGAAAAGATGTTTGATGGTTTGGCTATTTCCAGCACGTCAGATGCTCAGTGACAGAACTGGGGGGGGGGGGGTGCACAAGGGATGGGGGGTTACGGAAGGACATGATATCCTACGTCTGTTAGCCAGGACCTGGACAGAGAGAGAGAGAGAGAGAGAGAGAGAGAGAGAGAATGTTTTATTCCAATGTAAACTGAAGTTTTATCATTTTTCTCGGATTTTTATTTTTCATTTTTCACTTAAAAAAAAAGATCACAATAATGTATATGTAATCTATAAAAGGAATAGGAAGATTGTCTAAAATTTAGAAGAAAACCGTTGGACTAATTTAGGCAAAAATTTGTCACAACTAGACTTTTCTATCAGGAAGGAGTTTTAGTTTGAATGCTCTGAAAATCAACATACAGTCAACTCAACTAAATGTATCAACTGAGTTAACTCGACTAAATATATCAACTGAGTCAACTCGACTAAATGTATAAACTGAGTTAACTCTATTAAATGAATCAACTGAGTTAACTCTATTAAATGTATCTTGATGAAAATGAACCAATACGGAACATAGAAAGGCTGTGGACTCATATTATCGTCCACTTTCTTCTTATTTGTGTGTAATTTTGAATTATTTGCATTCTGGGGATAGCTTTACTTGAAATCAAGGTGTAACGAGAACTCTGTCAGTTGTCACATGATTCAGTTTAGTCATCATCACGTGACGGTCGAACAGATAGACAGAGAGCCTGACGGACGATAGACAGACAGACAAGAAGGATGGACGGACGGACGGAAAGATGGCAGACAGACAGACAGATAGATAGATAACACGGTGCTACCAAAAGCAAAGAAATGAATTTTAGTTTCAGGGGGTCTCTAAACTATCATTCTAACGCAGTGTTTTCCAAAGTTTGCTTTGGAAAGAACCGGGGGGGGGGGGGGGAGAGAAAGAGAGAAGAAAAAGGTATTACTAGAAGAAAGGGGGGACTGAAAAGGTGGGGGGAGGGGCACTGATGAAAAACGAAGCAGCAGACGGGGGTAGTAATATCTACCTTGTTAACACTTTTCCACCTGAGTTTGGAACACTTGTGTCCCTACATGAAACTCATCGATCACATTAAAAGTTGAGAAAATAATGTAGTCATTCATTCATTTGCATGTCCCTTGCGGAACTTTGCCTCCCAAACAGCACTCTTGTGGGCCTCTCGGTTGTAAGCAAGATGACCTGCTGCTGATGCATCCAATTGCAGATCATCAACGATGTGTCTTGCAGCCATCTTCGCCTTGATCTTCCTCTCTTTTTCCTATTATGTACCCTTCCAAGACGGTTTTCTCTAGATTATCATGACGTTTAATGTGTCCAAAATATTTAAGTTTTCTTTCTTTAATCCTCTTTACTAGCCAGCCTTCTTCAATATTAAGTTCTTGTAGTATGGATATACTTGTTATTTTTTTTTGTTGTCCAATATATTTGGAGAACTCTTCTGTACCATTTACATTCAAAGGTATTTATGTGTTTCTCAGCTGTTTTGTGAAGTGTCCAGGTCTCACAGGCATATGTTGCGATGGGAAAGATGCATGCCCTTAAAAATCTTATTTTTGTAGTTCTGTCTGTTCCTCTTCACAGCTTCTTTAGTTGTTTTACTTTCTGAAGGGCAATAGATGTCCTCCTACATTAAAAGTTCCACATTAAAAGTTCAGAAAATAATGTAGTATTTGAGCTATAAATGTACTACTTCATACTGTTAAGCAAGCTTGCTTGCTGAAGTTTCTAGTTGTGTAATCCTAGTTTAATAGGTTATTGTATGAATATTGGAAGAGGTGGAAAGTTTTGAATATCTTGGATCACTACTAATGGAGATAAAATGAGGGTAACAAAAGTTAAAAGTGAAACTGACTCTCTTCCTTGCGAGTATTTAAGAAAGATTTTAGCAGTAACACCGTATCCCTTCTATGTCTTAACTGAACTTAACAGAGGTATCTTAATGAATGTGAAAGAATGTAATGTGACAAGAAATGCATCGAGAACCTATTTTTTAAAAAACAAAGTTTTATTAGTTACCTCCCATTTAGCTAATTATCTGATATTTGTGAATGTAATAGCTTACTTTCCATTGTTAGATAATATTATTTACGTCTTTACTTTATTAGATAATGTTATATGTATCTTTACACTGTTGGATAATGTTATTTATAACTTTACATTGTTATATAATGTTATTTATATCTTTATACTGTTAGATACTGTTACTTACATGTTTACACTGTTAGATAATGTTACTTACATGTTTACACTGTTAGATAATGTTATTTACATATTTACAATGCTAGATAATGTTATTTATATGTTAGCACTGTTAGATAATGTTATTTACATGTTTACACAGTTAGATAATGTTATTTATATCTTTACGCTGTTAGATAATGTTATTTACATGTTTAAACTATTAGATAATGTTACTTATACAATTTGTATACTTAAGTGTGGCAAGAATAAAAGATGGGTGATGAAGGGTGGAATGTAAGACGGGTCTTCTCTGTCTAGTTCTTCACCTTTCGAAAATAACAATCCTTCGTTCGTTCGTTCGTTCCATTTTCTATTTTAATAATACATATCTTTAACGTCGCAATTATAATGCCATATTATTTCAGTTATGCACTAATATCATTTATGCAATCAAGATCGTCATAGACATTCAGAGGATGGGAAATCCCACTTCTATTCAAATGTGGCTCGCCCTGATTTGTATACTGAGAATTACACGGGGGGAGGGGAGAGAGAGAGAGAAAGAGAGAGAGAGAGAAAGAGAATAAAAAAAAACTATTTCCAAATAAATTCACCACGGAACAATAAATATTTATATTTCCTTCATCCGACAAGCAGCCTTGAACAGATTAATCGTAAAAAAAAAAAAAACGCCGAGGAAAAGATGAACTGTGCGGATTCTGGCTTCCATAACTCCCAAGTTAGTTCTCTACAAATAGTAAATACCTATTAAAACTTTCATCGCTCTGGTCCCTTGATCGAACAGTTGCTTCGAAGAAAGTAATCGCGAGAGGAAATTCTGTCAGTTCTGACTGTCGTTTAGGATAGTAGACTTTAGAACAGTCGGCAGCCTTGACAAACAGAACGGCTGGAAATTGTATGTAAGTATGTGAATAAAGAACTAAGGCAAATGAATATGAAAGAAGGAAATGTTGCAGGAATGAAGGTCCAATCCTGAAATGAAGTAGGACGGGCTAACCGCTCAGCCAAGAAGGTGCAGGGGAGCTATTTAAGTTGACTTTGAAGCCCAAAAAACTAAGAGTATTTTACATCTCACACTGGGTACTAGGAGCACCAGCATCAGGACATCTTGCTCACAACCGAGAGGCATACAGGAGAGCTGTTAGGGAGGAAAAGTTCCACAAGGGACATGCAAATAACTGATTGACTGGAAACTGGGGGCGGGGAAGAAGAATAATTCTGAGGGGAATAAAAACCAAGACAGTCGAAAGATGCTGAAACTCTTCGTTAAACGCAAAAATTTATATCACCCGAAGTCTTAACAAAACAGCCTGTCTAGGCCTGAACGGGGACACATGTGAAGATCACAGGCTGTCAGCGAAACCTGTCTTGTCCTTACAGGGAATACTCTTCTGAAAACAGGATACACAAGACATTAAACTATTAACCTGACTCAGGACCTTTTTCTTGCTTTATCGAAAATGTAACCAGTCACGTGATTTTGTTTTATAGACCATTCATGCATTCCTTCATTCACATGTCTCTTGCGGAACTTTGACTCCCTAACAGCTTTCTTGAAGGCCTCTCGGTTGTAAGCAAGATGCCCTGCTGCTGACGAATCCATTCGCAGATCATCAACAATGTTTTGTTGCCTTCGCCTTGGTCTTCCTCTCTTTCTTCTTCCCATTATGTACTCCTTCCAAGACTTGTCTTCTCCAAATGCTCATGTCGCTTAATATGTAGAAAATACGAAAGTTTTCTCTGTTTAACCTCTTTTACTAACCAGCCTTCTTCAATTCTGAGTTCTTGTAGTATGGATATATATATTTTTTAATGTCCATGATATTTTAAGAACTCTTCTATAACATTGGCATTGAAAGACACTGATGTGTTTCTCAGCTGTTTTTTTTTTTTAATGCCCAAGTCTCACAAGCATATGTTGCAATAGGAAAAAATGCATGCCTTTAAAAATAGTATTTTTATAATTCTGTTTGTTCCTTTCCACAACTTCTTTAGTTGCTTTAACTTCTGAAAAGCGATAGATATCCTCCTTTTAATCCCCCTTATTGCATCTACATTATTAGTTAGTAATGTTCCAAGATTTTCAGAACTGTCCACCTCTTCAAATTCTCTCTTATTGATGTATACTTCATTTCCCATGCTTGTTTTGTTAGTCAGTCTAACTTAGATCTAATTTAGATTTCTTTGCGCTGAGATAAAGATTTTGCTCTTCACTAATACTTACGGACTGACATAATTATTTCTCCATTTCTTTTTGAGGAATATTTGGGGGGGGGGGAATACTTCCTCAGATGATCTGAAGGAGTTGTGTTGTTGTTCCGTTCTTTATAGTGGACAGTTTCCTGCATGCATGTGTTGTGGACAGTAATACTGTGTCATCAGCATATCTAATCTCTGGTATTTCATAATCTCCCATTTTTTTTATGGCATCGTAATGTTCTTTGTCTACATCTTCTCTGACATTTCTCATTATATTTTCCGAAGACAGGAGTGCATAATTTTAAACTTATGGAATGTTAAAATTGTCTGTTTCGTAACACTAATCTTTTTTTTTTACGGGGAATGGGGGGGTCGGTCGTTGATCCAATGCCCCAACCCCCTATCCTGGACTTCGTTACATGAGTGGAACTTTAGAAACAACAAACATTCTGTTCCGATCTCCACGTATTACCATTATGAAAAGCAACACATCTGGAAGGCTCGGACACTTGGAGAGGATGGATAGACAAAAAAGGGCTTATACAAAAGTGATAAAAGGAGGCAGAACAAGAGGCAGACTGAGACAACGATGGCGTGACAGCCTGGAAGAAGACCTACGAGCCCTTGGAGTGGACATTTGACAGGAGAAGACTAAGAACAGAGAATGAATGAATGAATGAATGAATGATCTTTATTTTTAAAGGGTAAAGAATTGGACACGCAGGCCCGTCTTACATTCTGCCCTTCATCATTCCATCTTTCATTCTTCCCACACACTCGATTTAATACAGATATACAAATTAAATTAGGAAAAAACATATCAAAAGAGTGTAAGATTTAACTACTACATTCAAAGTAAAAGAGAAGGAGTAATTATAAAATAGCTCTCACGCACACATACACACATAGACATAAGCATAAACAAAAGTACATTGTAAATATAGATCTTCTAACATATGTTTGTTAACAAACATTAAAATAATTTCTAACAATATCCAACAAGTTACTTTTCGAACTATGTCATTTTGGTACTTGATGGTTGGCGAGTCACGGGTTGAGAGGAATAGAGGAATAAAGGAATAGAGACAAGTCTTGTCTGCGGCAATGAGCTGCAATGGCTCGGAAAGCTGAATGAATGAATGAACGAATGAATGAATGAGTGAATGAATGAATGAATGAATGAATGAATGAATGAACATTAGATTTAGGTATTGACTCATTTTCTGGTTAAAAATGCAGCAGTATATTTTTTTAAAAATAAGTTACAGTAAATGTTTGTGTGTCCTGGCTGTTTGGTAAGATAGGAGTTAATAATATCTGGAACCCATTTGCGGGCAAACACATAAAGAGAAATATTACAATATGTGAGAAGTTTCGTACATCTGAGACATACAGACAACGTGGGATGTGAAATGAAAATTACGGAAATAAAAGAATAGCATTGGCCAAATGTTCATTGAAGAAGAAAACACATGGGGACATACAGCACAACAAGTGAAGCTGAGAGTCAATCAAACGTTATGTGTACTCCACACTGCTCTACGATGTTCAAGAGCGGATATGAAATATAAACACGGGGGACGACAATGCAGGTGCTTCAGGAGTGGATGTGCAGAAGAATAAGACGAATTCAATGGACAGAACAGAAAACATTAAAATATTAGGAAATATAAGTTGAAAAGAGAAACAGCGGAAAACATTGCAACCAGACAGCTAAAGTTTTCCGGTCATATTAACAGGCATACAATGATAAAAACCATACCACAGAGGAAAACTAGGAGGAAAAAAGAGCAACAAGTCGACAACGATACAGACTGGAGGAGAACATAAAAAGATAGCCTGGACTGAACCAAACAATTCATATTCCTCATGTGGCACGTCCTTTCCAGAACGATGTCCCTCTCACTGCCTCCCAGAATGCAATGCGGTCTTGAGCAAGTTGACCAGCGTCTCGTAGTGACGTATTCAGACTTTTCCGTGATGTCCTGGGTCCGCCTGAGGCGAGGTCGTCCCTTTTTCTCTTTTTGCCGGGCACTTATGCCTTCTACTACCAACCTCTCCAAGCTATTGTGTCTCTTGGTGTGGCCGAAGTATCTCAGCTTTCTAATTTTGATGGTGTTTACGAGACAGTTTTCTGCGACACCTAATCCTATCAGCATCTCTTTGTTTCATTTTCTTTCTATCCATGATATTCTAGGTGTCCTATAAATTTCATCTCAGATGTTGTTATTCTCTTTTCTAGTTGATTTGTTGAGTCTTCATGTTTTGCTTCTGTACATTGCCAGCGGGAACACGTAAGCTTTTAGTAAACATAGCTTTGTTTTCTTGTTGGTACCTTGTCACATGATCTTCATGTGCTGTAGTTTCTGTGATGCAAGTGCTAGTCTTCTTTTCATTAGTCGCACAAATACGAAACAATTCATATATGCCGGCCATATTAAAAGAGACAAGACGTTTACCGTACTTGAAAGAAATGTTGAAGGAAAAGGAATAATAGGACGACAAAGATATAGATCGACAATTCGAAAGCTTGACGAGATTCAGCATCAATTTGCACTATGGAAAATGAAACTGCCAAAGAAGTTGGGATCCACTGCAACCAAACTTTCATGAGGAGGAGGCACATGATGATATTTAATGTCAAATGGGAAATTTAAAGAAAAGGGGTACGACATAAAACTATAATACAGATTAAGTTATGAATCCCTAGCTTAGACTCAGAGCAATGATGATGATGATGATCTCGCGGAATTAAATGAACAGAACAGTGTTTCTCAACCAGGGTTTCTTAGAAGCCTATGGTTTTGGCCACTGTTAAAAACAAAAATGTTGAGAAAGGGGTCGCTTAGAACTTCATTTAAAAAACAAAAAGAAAAAAATTAACAGATAACACAGTAGCAATGGGCGTGGTAACACTTGTAGACATTACTTAATGAAAATTACTAATTAATTAACAGCTGGAAACAACAGGATTTGCGCAGGGAAAGTCTTGTCAGTAACTCGGGGCAGGATCAGCAACAACAAACTGTGGACCAAACACGCGTAGATGTGACAGGAACAAAAGAAATTTATTTTCAGAGAATGATGCACGACTACCGGATCATCTAACATTCTACCTTTCATCACAAAAACAAAATCGATAAGAGAATATCTGAGAATAGAACTTCGGTACCTAGAAGGACGGCAACCAATCTATCCACGTCAGGACGGACTTGCGTAACTCGGAGAGACGGAAATTCCTAACAGGAACATAAAGACTCTGAAACTGGAACACCGCGCTAAAGTCCCGTAAAATAAGGGACGGAAGTATTGTTTTTTTTTTCTTCCCCCTTTTTTTTAACAAATAATATAAACACAAGCGATGACTAAGAAAATGACTGAGAAACGACAGAAGAAATACGACAATTAAAACAAAACGATGTTCAGTTAGCATTTTTAAGGTGTGTAGGAGGTGAGAAGTAGTTAAAGATGCCAGCACCTGTCCTCGCTGCCTTGTTTTCTTGCTGAACATCTGCAGTACCTTTCTCCTCCCCCCCAAAAAAAAAATAAAAATTCCCCCGGGGCCGGTTGGTCAGAAAAAAACCACAGTCCAAAATCAAACCAAGGACCATTTGATCGTCGGGCCACTAATCACTATATCACCGCGGCACCAAACAACCAACAACGACAACACGATATAAAAGGAGGGGATTTGGTGGGGTATGAAGTGGTACAGGTAAGCTTGACATGCCACAGACCTTCTGCCGGCCCGGGCCTAGGAAGATGTGGTCAGTATCAATCTGGACCTTCTTTTCATCCAGGCTCTAGAAGGAGCCATGTACCGGAGTCTAGAAGGAGCCACATACCAGACTCTAGAAGAAGCCACATACCGGACTCTAGAAGGAGACACATATCGGACTCTAGAAGAAGCCACATACCTGATTCTAGAAGAAGCCACATACCTGACTCTAGAAGGAGCCACATACCGGACTCTAGAAGGAGCCACATACCTGACTCTAGAAGGAGCCACATACCTGACTCTAGAAGGAGCCATATACCCATGTCTACAACAGTAAGCCACTTACGGCTTTTCTGCTCTGTAATAATAGTCCAACAAAAAAAAACCCTGAAAATACAAGACATACTGATGATAATTATGCAACAGAGGTGCAGATGGTATGATCTAGTAACAAATTTCAGGGGAAAATAAAACGGATATCAAAACAAGAAGGAGATTTACAACATAATTAGAGGAATTATATATTCTTTCACGTAGTCGGAGGAATCGCATCTCTTTTTTTCACGTAATCGAAGGAGTCACATCTCTTCTTTCACGTAGTTTAAGGAATCACATCTCTTTTTCCACAAAGTCCAAGGAACCACATCTCTTTTTTCACGTAGTCGAAGGAACCACATCTCTTCTTTCACGTAGTTGAAGGAACCACATCTCTTCTTTCACGTAGTTGAAGGAACTACATATCTTTTTCACGTAGTCGAAGAAACTACATCTCTTCTTTCACATAGTCGAAGGAACTACATCTCTTCTTTCACGTAGTCGAAGGAATCACATCTCTTCTTTCACGTAGTTGAAGAAACCACATCTCTTCTTTCACGTAGTCGAAGGAATCATATCTCTTCTTTCACGTAGTCGAAGGAATCACATCTCTTCTTTCACGTAGTCGAAGGAATCACATCTCTTCTTTCACGTAGTCGAAGGAACCACATCTCTTCTTTCACGTAGTCGAAGGAACCACATCTCTTCTTTCACGTAGTCGAAGGAATCACATCTCTTCTTTCACGTAGTTGAAGAAACCACATCTCTTCTTTCACGTAGTCGAAGGAACCACATCTCTTCTTTCACGTAGTCGACGGAATCATATCTCTTTTTTCACACAGGGCTATTTCTTCACGGCATTACACAGTAAAAGTGAATAAAACGAAAGTCAATAAACGTTGAAATGGTAGATTAAACGCAACATTTACCTTCACTTCAAAACTGCACGCTTGATCCCATTGTGGTAAAGAGTCTTGCAAACTAGAAGTATAATCACATTCACTCGTGTCTATGGATTTCTGAGCTAAAAAAAAACCAGCTGAATGATTGCTCAGCACATGGGGAGACAGCCATGTTACACTTCTGTTAGAAGATCGCCACTACAGAAGTGTACCACAGGATACTACGGGTAGAAAACTATATTCAACTTGACGAAAAGAGAGTATCACGAGCAGGTAGATATCCAGCTAGTCCAGGTCGCGAGAAACGGTCGTGGACGCACCTCGTGTTTTAAGCATTCACCTGTCACATAATCTGCTATGGATTGTGGCTTTATCGCTGGCGAATTTGCATACTGTTTATCATTATCATCAATACTGTACGCAAGTGGCTTGGATATGATAATCAGGCAATATATACTGACATAATAATTTAATCGGGAAATAGGAAGTATTGGAATTGGTCTTTAAAATGATTGAAACGGTAGGGCGTTATATAAACGCGATGTAATGTCTGGCAGTATATTTCAACTTTCATTTTCGCCCTTTGATGAAATCGACTATTTCAGATGCAGTTTAGGATGCTGATTGCGAATATCACTGTGTAATTATTGAGTTGGATTAGAGTGCCCAGACAAAAAAAGCCATATTTTTAACTTCGCCATCTTCAAAAGGCTGTTTGGAAGCATACGCATCCATGATGGGTCAGTTAAGTAGATCTTGTCGAAACCTGGCTCCACCTGGTACATAGGGCTCGTAGAAAGAGGCTGATGGGCCCCCTTCGGTTTGGATAACGCGGCCAGGCTCATCTGCTCTTCGTGGTGGGGATGAAACTTCAGATTTGCCGAGAAGTTCGTAGCCCCGAGCGCTCGCTTTCCATGAGCTGAAGCAAGCTGCCCTAATCTACCCCCACCCCCCCCTCCTACCCACCTGACCCCCCCCCCCAGTCAGATAAAGCTCCTGAGCTTCAGCATCTTCACTTGTCAGTCACTCAGTCAGTCAGTCACTCAGTCAGTCAGTCAGTCAGTCACTCAGTCAGTCAGTCACTCAGTCAGTCAGTCAGTCAGTCACTCAGTCAGTCAGTCAGGCTGTCAGTCAGTCAGGCTGTCAGTCAGTCAGTCAGGCTGTCAGTCAGTCAGTCAGGCTGTCAGTCAGTAGTCAGTCAGGCTGTCAGTCAGTCAGTCACTCAGTCAGTCAGTCAGTCGGTCAGTCAGTCAGTCAGTCGGTCGGTCAGTCAGTCAGTCAGTCAGTCAGTCAGTCAGTCAGTCGGTCAGTCAGTCAGTCAGTCGGTCGGTCAGTCAGTCAGTCAGTCAGTCAGTCAGTCAGTCAGTTGCATGTCCTTTGCGGAGTTTTGTCTCCTTGTAGCTCTCATGTATGCCTCTCGGTTGTAAGCAAGATGTCCTGCCGCTGGCGTGTGCATTCGCAAGGTCAGCAGGCTAGAAAGAACAATACTTTTGCAGTTCCAAGTTTTTAAAAAAATGGGAAACGTAACCCTTTTAAGCCATGGAGGCATCTAGGGGACATTGTGTTAGTGTCCTTATTTTCCTTAACCTGTCAGTGTCCTTATTTTCCTTGACCTGTTAGTGTCCTTATTTTCCTTGACCTGTTAGTGTCCTTATTTTCCTTGACTTTGTTAGAGTCCTTATTTTCCTTGACCTGTTAGTGTCCTTATTTTCCTTGACCTATTAGTGTCCTTATTTTCCTTGACCTATTAGTGTCCTTATTTTCCTTGACCTGTCAGCACGCTAGATAATGATGTGGCCAGCATTACGCCTGGCTGACTTTCCTTCCTCATCTCTAGAAAAAACGGGAGATCCATTTCTACAACTGAATGAATGGGGCTCCCCGGAGACTGGATTCGAATCACCCACCTTCGCCATGAAGGACTAATGCACTAACCACTTCGCCACTCAAGAGGATGAGTTAAATATGTCCAAGATACTGGTAGTAGAAAACTAGAAAACGAGGAAGACCTAGACTTACTTGGAGAAGAGAAATGATGACAGTGCTCAGAGACAAGGGATACACATGGAAGGAAGCAGAGAATAATTCCAAGAACAGGGATGACTGGAAAGCCTTTATCCATGGCCTATGCTCTCAAGGGAGTGAAAGGCGATGATGATGATGATGATGATGATGATGATGATGATGATGATAGGTGGTTTGCATTTACAACCTGCATCGCATTATCTAACTGGCCGACGCTGAATTAACAAAACCTTACATATCCCAGATACCGCCATAATTTATATGAATCTTTAAAATATACGAAAATAATGACGTATCGTATGTTTTGTAAAAAAAGAACCAGACGAACTTGTTTACTGTCATGTTTGCATAATCACCGCATCAAAATTAAGATAGAAAAAGTCGAAATTACACAGGAAATACATTCATACATATAATTTTGCATCTGGCACTTCATGGTTTGGACTGTATTTACCATTTTTTACGATTGCCATTTGATATCAAACTCTTTCCAAATCGTTTGATATCAAACTCTTTCCAAATCGTTCCTACTTTTAAGAAGATAAACTACGACGAAAGGTGCTAGATACTGATACCGGAAACATGTCCTGCTAACATTAGGTCAAGCCCCTAGGAGCGTACTGGGAAGCTAAGTCTAGATAACAGTGAACGAGACTTGTGTGTCACAACAGACGAGGTTTATACTTTACCAATATTTATATTTATACTTTAAACAAAATACTTCAATTTGAACTACAGTTGCTAATACCGGTTTCGTGGCATTGCCGTGTAAGTCGATGAATATAGGGGAAATAACCCATGAAATAATTACCCGCCAATTTGCGAATTTAGGACTTTCTCTTTTTCCTTTTTTTCCTGCCTGCCTGTCTGTCTGTTTGTCTATCTGCCTGTCTGTCTGTCTGTCTGTCTGGTCTTGTTAGTTTGAGAATATACAGAAGTTATAGAATTGACAATTTTATAATGTCGAAATGGTCGATACTGATTTCTATGGGATCGATGGGAATATCCAAGGAGTCAATAAATGTTTTACTAAGTTATTTTAAGTATTATTATCCTTACTAACAGAGCCGTTAGCCATAGATAACATTGACATAATAAATGTCTGCTTTTCGCAGGACAAACTTGAAACTTGATCAGGATGTCGAAGTTAACCGGACTGCATGAGCACACTCACGGCACTTTCTGCGGGGAGAACAATCCAGGAAGCCAGCGGTGCCTTCGCTGCGACCACAAGCAGCACGACGATGAAGGTGATGGCGCTGACGAAAACTTCGTCTTGCTGGAGTCATAAGACTACGCCCGTGTCTGTATACTAAGTGACTCGATGAGTATGACCCCGGAAGGTAGAGGCAGGTTCTGTACACAGGCAGTGGCTGGGGTCATTGCAGGGATCAACGATTCTCAGAGAAGTCACCTTCATCTACGTTACCTGGCACCTGGGCATCCAAGGAAAAAGAGACAGCTGACAGGTTGGCTGGTTGGCTGGTTGTGCCATCATCGTAGATGGAGAACCACTGGATCGAGCTGATATTGTTAACGTGCTCATAGAGATAGGCAGAGTGGAGGACTTCTAGGGCAGTGAATCCGCATCGGTACTCAGATTGAGAAAACTGGGAATACACATCGGCGCGTCTAGGAACGAGAAACATACTGGATATGAGAGAGGACTTGTCAACCAACACAGGACAGACACTATCAGCTGCAGGACACTGATGGACATCAAGGGGGGAGGGGGGAGGTTGTGAGCTCCCATGGACACATCCGGAGTGCGCTAATGATGACTCAGATAATAAACCGCAGGAATATAAATAATATTTTCATTTCTCACCCAACCTTATCCTCCACTTGTATTATATTAAATAACAACTGCTTATAATAAAATTGCCTGAAATGTATCGCACGCAGAGAACAAAACTAAGAACAAACATTTATAAAAAGAGAAATAACGAAGAACAATAGATCAGAGTAGCGATAGTAATAGAAAATGCTGAAGAGAGATGTAGCGAAGAACAACAGATCAAAGTAGCGAAGGTAAAAGAGTTTAATGATGAGTGTTGTAGTTCAGTGCTTCTCAAACGTTATCGAACTGCATACCCTTTCCGTTCCAGAGTACATCTGTACGCACCCCCTCCCCCCCCCCCCCACCATACCGGTTCTCATGCCCTCTGCCCAAAGTTTTTACCTGGTTGTCCTCACCCTCTTACACAGGAAATACATTCATACATATAATTTTGCATCTGGCACTTCATGGTTTGGACTGTATTTACCATTTTTTACGATTGCCATTTGATATCAAACTCTTTCCAAATCGTTTGATATCAAACTCTTTCCAAATCGTTCCTACTTTTAAGAAGATAAACTACGACGAAAGGTGCTAGATACTGATACCGGAAACATGTCCTGCTAACATTAGGTCAAGCCCCTAGGAGCGTACTGGGAAGCTAAGTCTAGATAACAGTGAACGAGACTTGTGTGTCACAACAGACGAGGTTTATACTTTACCAATATTTATATTTATACTTTAAACAAAATACTTCAATTTGAACTACAGTTGCTAATACCGGTTTCGTGGCATTGCCGTGTAAGTCGATGAATATAGGGGAAATAACCCATGAAATAATTACCCGCCAATTTGCGAATTTAGGACTTTCTCTTTTTCCTTTTTTTCCTGCCTGCCTGTCTGTCTGTTTGTCTATCTGCCTGTCTGTCTGTCTGTCTGTCTGGTCTTGTTAGTTTGAGAATATACAGAAGTTATAGAATTGACAATTTTATAATGTCGAAATGGTCGATACTGATTTCTATGGGATCGATGGGAATATCCAAGGAGTCAATAAATGTTTTACTAAGTTATTTTAAGTATTATTATCCTTACTAACAGAGCCGTTAGCCATAGATAACATTGACATAATAAATGTCTGCTTTTCGCAGGACAAACTTGAAACTTGATCAGGATGTCGAAGTTAACCGGACTGCATGAGCACACTCACGGCACTTTCTGCGGGGAGAACAATCCAGGAAGCCAGCGGTGCCTTCGCTGCGACCACAAGCAGCACGACGATGAAGGTGATGGCGCTGACGAAAACTTCGTCTTGCTGGAGTCATAAGACTACGCCCGTGTCTGTATACTAAGTGACTCGATGAGTATGACCCCGGAAGGTAGAGGCAGGTTCTGTACACAGGCAGTGGCTGGGGTCATTGCAGGGATCAACGATTCTCAGAGAAGTCACCTTCATCTACGTTACCTGGCACCTGGGCATCCAAGGAAAAAGAGACAGCTGACAGGTTGGCTGGTTGGCTGGTTGTGCCATCATCGAGCTGATATTGTTAACGTGCTCATAGAGATAGGCAGAGTGGAGGACTTCTAGGGCAGTGAATCCGCATCGGTACTCAGATTGAGAAAACTGGGAATACACATCGGCGCGTCTAGGAACGAGAAACATACTGGATATGAGAGAGGACTTGTCAACCAACACAGGACAGACACTATCAGCTGCAGGACACTGATGGACATCAAGGGGGGAGGGGGGAGGTTGTGAGCTCCCATGGACACATCCGGAGTGCGCTAATGATGACTCAGATAATAAACCGCAGGAATATAAATAATATTTTCATTTCTCACCCAACCTTATCCTCCACTTGTATTATATTAAATAACAACTGCTTATAATAAAATTGCCTGAAATGTATCGCACGCAGAGAACAAAACTAAGAACAAACATTTATAAAAAGAGAAATAACGAAGAACAATAGATCAGAGTAGCGATAGTAATAGAAAATGCTGAAGAGAGATGTAGCGAAGAACAACAGATCAAAGTAGCGAAGGTAAAAGAGTTTAATGATGAGTGTTGTAGTTCAGTGCTTCTCAAACGTTATCGAACTGCATACCCTTTCCGTTCCAGAGTACATCTGTACGCACCCCCTCCCCCCCCCCCCCACCATACCGGTTCTCATGCCCTCTGCCCAAAGTTTTTACCTGGTTGTCCTCACCCTCTCTGGGAGGGAGGGGGGGGGAAGAGGGGCGATACTGCATACTTTGAGAATCACTGTGAGAGAATAACCAGTTACTGGCGCGTTGCCAGTACTCTGACCCATCTCTCATCCATGTTTCAAGTGTCTGCAAGTTTAGTCTGAATAACAGGGCAGTTGTCACTGTGACCCCCGCGTGGTGGTGGAGTCTGCAGAAGAGCTAGCTTTCGTTATGGCTCAATTTGTTTCTTTCTTCATGCTGTTCACTGTAACCCAGTTCAGGGTCAGCACTGCGCATGCGTCGCGACATTTGACCAGCACCGGCAGCTAAAGAACATTCTATTCATAGTTCTATAGAAATGTCATCCTGACCAGGACGAGAAAAAGGTTTCCAGGCTACGGTAAGATGGGGAGACGACGTAAACGAAAACATTGAAACTGAGGGAAAACTTGGAAGGAATAGAGCGAGACAGGCTGACTGAAGAGGGAAAACTTGGAAGGAATAAAGCGAGACAGGCTGACTGAAGAGGGAAAACTTGGAAGGAACAGAGCGAGACAGGCTGACTGAAGAGGAAAAACTGGGAGAATAGAGCGAGAGAAGATGGCTGAAGAGGAAAAACTGTAAGAAATAGAGCAAGAGAGGTGACTGAAGAGGGAAAACTGTAAGAAACAGAGCACGAGAGGGTGACTGAAGAGGGAAAACTGTAAGAAATAGAGCAAGAGAGGGTGACTGAAGAGGGAAAACTGTAAGAAATAGAGCACGAGAGGGTGACTGAAGAGGGAAAACTGTAAGAAATAGAGCAGAGAGGGTGACTGAAGAGGGAAAACTGTAAGAAATAGAGCAAGAGAGGGTGACTGAAGAGGAAAAACTGTAAGAAATAGAGCAAGAGAGGGTGACTGAAGAGGGAAAACTGTAAGAAATAGAGCAAGAGAGGGTGACTGAAGAGGGAAAACTGTAAGAAATAGAGCAAGAGAGGGTGACTGAAGAGGGAAAACTGTAAGAAATAGAGCAAGAGAGGGTGACTGAAGAGGGAAAACTGTAAGAAATAGAGCAAGAGAGGGTGACTGAAGAGGGAAAACTGTAAGAAATAGAGCAAGAGTACGAGGGCAAGGAAAACAATGAAAGCCTGACTGAAGAGGGAAAACATGGAAGAAATATAGCAAGAGGACAAGATTAACCCAGGTGAAATTCCTTGGTGAAGATGATCTTTGTTGTTTGTTACTTGCTTTGAGGGCAATCTGGCAGTGCGCTTTGGGTATCGGTTACTTAAATGAGGAGGCACGGGTTTGAGTCACACTAAAGTTGTTGTTGGGTTTTTTTTTTTCTTTTTAATCATTTCTATCAGGGAGGAGAACCCAATCTGCACATTCACTATCAACTACTCTAGGAAAGGAGCCACTAATCCCTCATCTTTAAGGTTTCTGCTGGCGGATTCAGGGAAAACAGCATTGGGCTATTAGCTACTGTTGATAGCTTGTCTCTCTCATTCTCTCTCTCTCTCTCTCTCTCTTTCTGTTAGAAGATCTGTATTTGCAATGTATTTTTGTTTATGTATATGTCTGCGTGTGTATGTGTGCGTGAGTGCTATTTTATTAGGTTAATTACTTCTTCTGTTTTACTTTGAATGTAGTAGTTAAATCTTACACTCTTTTGATATGTGTTTTCCTAATTTAATTTGTATATTTGTACTAAATCGAGTGTGTGGGAAGAATTAAAGATGGAGTGATGAAGGGCAGAATGTAAGACGGGCCTGCGTGCCCAATTCTTTACCCTTGAAAAATAAAGATTATTCATTCATTCATTCATTCATTTTCTCTCTCTTTCTTTCTTTCCCTCTCTTTCTCTCTCTCTTCTCTCTTTTTTTTTCTTTCTCTCTCTCTCTTTCTCTTTCTTTCTCTCTCTTCTCTCTCTCTCTTTCTCTTTCTCTCTCACTCATACACGGTTTTCGAAGACCTCATTCGTTGTTCAAAACTGAAATTATACAAACAAGCTGGTGGTCATATCTATACACACTAACCCCGTCATGTTTCTTCCAGTTTCGTGCATGAGACAGAAGAAACATTTCCGACCCAAGAAAAGTATGCTTTCACCTTGTTTCTTCCAACTTGTAATTTATATCCCAATTTGATTTTTTTCCCCCTGCAGCGATTCTGTAATTATTTAATGTTTGAAGTGTAAAATTATTTACCTGTTTAGAACTGATCTTTTTATCCGTTTTCGTGAAAAAAGTAAACGTTTAAGATCTTATTTTGTAAAAAATTTAACGTTAAGTCTTTCGCATCAAAAAATGTTTATTTTATGACCTAAAAGAACTTGTGAAATTGATTCTCACACATTTAAATCCTCATAGCCGGGCACAGCTGGATTCGGCACCATCTTTACAACAATTTAAGATAGGATCGACTGACGGATGTTCCTGTGGCACCAATAAAGTGGTGGTGGCAGACCACAGACTGCAGGAGTGGCCAGTAGATGACCAACGGAGAAGACGCATATGGCCAACTACTACATCAGTCCAGAACAAACTGTATGGGGGCTGTCCACTCCCTCCAGATGACCATCAACTACCTCACAAGTATAGAAGTCGACGTCTGAAAATGTTAGAAGAAGAAGAAGAAGAAGAAGAAGAAGAAGATTCTTACATTTCATTTACTGGTGTTTTTCAGCTAACACATTTTGGTCTGTGTTATTAAATTTGGTCTATAATTAATTTTTTCCCTATAATTTAGTGTATTTAATTCGCTAAATTTCATCTAAATGATTTACTAAATTTGGACTATTTAAGTTACTAAATGTGGTCGAATGAACTGAATATTTGTTTTCCCAGTAATAACAGAGCATATTGTAATCTAATTACAGTGTTGTTCTTCTGGTTAATTCACTGTTTTTCATCCAATTAATTCACTGATTTCTGAGTGAAAGAAAACTGTTTTATTTTAGTACAAAATTTAACGATTTAAGTTAAAACAACAAAAACTCACTGTTTGTTCTTAAGTTGTCGATTAATTTTGGATCTTTTGAGTACAATAACTAGATAAATAAATAAAACAACCAGTGTTGTTACAAGAGAGATATCTTTACTCAACTGATCAGTGTAAAGACATCTTTACTCAACTGATCAGTGTAAAGACATCTTTACTCAATGAATCCGTGTAACAGATGGTCAGGTCTCTAATAAATACCTCGTCATATCTGCCAAACACAAATAATATACACTTTCAAATTTAAAAATAATTGTTAAAAAAATACATCTTTTGACTACACTTATCTTGAATTTGAGATTTGAGATAGCAGATTAACCCTTTCCCCACCGCCTACAAATATTTATTTCTCTCAGATCTTTTTGTATGTTTTTTTCTTGTGCACATTTTTTTAAAAATAAGTGTTTCTATGGGTAAAAAAAAATAGTTAAGAAACAACCAGATAAGAGTATCCTGTTGACACGGAGGTCGTCAGGAAAAAACGTTGAGGACTTAAAAGTCAATGTTTCCATTTAAACAATTAAAACTATGCCCATAAAATTTTGAAAAAAAAAACTTACCCCATTTGTCGAAACGTAGACAAACATCGAGGATTTGACCATGTGGTCAAGGGAAAGACACAAAAAACAAGTAATACTCGACGTCCAAAGCGTCCACTGAAATGATGATTTCTTTTTTTTTTTTAAATAAACAGTCCAGACCAGCGGAGAAAATTTGTTTGATTGAAAAATAAAATACCTACCAAACAAGCAGCAAATATAGGTTAGTAGGTCGTCAGTACATCGCAAACAGCTAACTGCCGACTAGTACTTGTGGCGGCGAATACTGCAGCAACCACTGGCTGCTTTGCTGGTACAAGCGGTGGAAAAAAATAGCTCAGCGCATACTAAACCGTCAGAACCATGACTAGCAGTGACTGACTTACAAGTAGGCATGGCTTTAAGATAGGAGGAATGGAAGAGGAGATTTGGGAGGGGCTAGAGGAGGAGGAGGAGGAGGAGAGGGGGGGGGAGGACGGTAGCTGTTTGGTTATACCATCAAACAATGCTCCCAGAATTATAGTCAATAAAATCAAAGCTTATATATACTCGTCTTCTTCAAGTTGCACATAGGGTGCTGTTACTACTGCTACTGCTATTACTACTCCTGCTACAGCTACTATTACTATGGCAGCAACCGCGCCTACTACTAATACTGCTGCTGCGGCTGTTACTACGATGACTACTGCTGCTGCTGATACTACTACTATTGTTACTACTACCATTAATACTACTACCACTACTATCATTGTTACTACTATCACCACCACTACTACTACTATTACTAATACTACTACTAGCACCACTACTATTGAAACTACCACAACTACTATTACTACTACTACTACTTCTACTAATACTACTACTATTACTAACACTACTACTACTACTAATATTACTACTACTACTAACACTACTAACACTAATTCTACCACTACTACTACTATTGCTACTACTATTACTACTACAACCATTACTACTATTATTATTACCATTACCAATACCATTACTACTATCATTTACTATCATTACAACTACTACAACTATTACAAGTACCATACTACTACTACTATTATTACTGCTACTACTACTACTACTACTACTACAACTACAATTACCAATACTACTATTACTACTACTATTACCATTACTAATACTATTACTACTACTACAACTACTAATCCTACATTACTACTACTACTACTACTACTACTACTACTACAACTGTTACTACTACTACTAGCACTACAACTATTAGTACTAATGCTACTACTACCACTAACTGTACTATTACTACCACTACTAGTACAACTACTACTACTACTACCACTAACTGTACTACTAGTACCACTACTAGTACAACTACTACTACTACTACCACTAACTGTACTATTACTACCACTACTAGTACAACTACTACTACTACTATTACTACTATCACTACTATTACTACTACCACTACTACTACTTCCACTACCAGATGGTCAGGTCTCTAATAAATACCTCGTCATATCTGCCAAACACAAATAATATACACTTTCAAATTTAAAAATAATTGTTAAAAAAATACATCTTTTGACTACACTTATCTTGAATTTGAGATTTGAGATAGCAGATTAACCCTTTCTCCACCGCCTACAAATATTTATTTCTCTCAGATCTTTTTGTATGTTTTTTTCTTGTGCACATTTTTTTTAAAATAAGTGTTTCTATGGGTAAAAAAAAATAATTAAGAAACAACCAGATAAGAGTATCCTGTTGACACGGAGGTCGTCAGGAAAAAACGTTGAGGACTTAAAAGTCAATGTTTCCATTTAAACAATTAAAACTATGCCCATAAAATTTTGAAAAAAAAAACTTACCCCATTTGTCGAAACGTAGACAAACATCGAGGATTTGACCATGTGGTCAAGGGAAAGACACAAAAAACAAGTAATACTCGACGTCCAAAGCGTCCACTGAAATGATGATTTCTTTTTTTTTTTTTTAAATAAACAGTCCAGACCAGCGGAGAAAATTTGTTTGATTGAAAAATAAAATACCTACCAAACAAGCAGCAAATATAGGTTAGTAGGTCGTCAGTACATCGCAAACAGCTAACTGCCGACTAGTACTTGTGGCGGCGAATACTGCAGCAACCACTGGCTGCTTTGCTGGTACAAGCGGTGGAAAAAAATAGCTCAGCGCATACTAAACCGTCAGAGCCATGACTAGCAGTGACTGACTTACAAGTAGGGCATGGCTTTAAGATAGGAGGAATGGAAGAGGAGATTTGGGAGGGGCTAGAGGAGGAGGAGGAGGAGGAGGAGAGGGGGGGGAGGACGGTAGCTGTTTGGTTATACCATCAAACAATGCTCCCAGAATTATAGTCAATAAAATCAAAGCTTATATATACTCGTCTTCTTCAAGTTGCACATAGGGTGCTGTTACTACTGCTACTGCTATTACTACTCCTGCTACAGCTACTATTACTATGGCAGCAACCGCGCCTACTACTAATACTGCTGCTGCGGCTGTTACTACGATGACTACTGCTGCTGCTGATACTACTACTATTGTTACTACTACCATTAATACTACTACCACTACTATCATTGTTACTACTATCACCACCACTACTACTACTATTACTAATACTACTACTAGCACCACTACTATTGAAACTACCACAACTACTATTACTACTACTACTTCTACTAATACTACTACTATTACTAACACTACTACTACTACTAATATTACTACTACTACTAACACTACTAACACTAATTCTACCACTACTACTACTATTGCTACTACTATTACTACTACAACCATTACTACTATTATTATTACCATTACCAATACCATTACTACTATCATTTACTATCATTACAACTACTACAACTATTACCAGTACCATACTACTACTACTACTATTACTGCTACTACTACTACTACTACTACTACTACAACTACAATTACCAATACTACTATTACTACTACTATTACCATTACTACTACTATTACTACTACTACAACTACTAATCCTACATTACTATTACTACTACTACTACTACTACTACTGTTACTACTACTACTAGCACTACAACTATTAGTACTAATGCTACTACTACCACTAACTGTACTATTACTACCACTACTAGTACAACTACTACTACTACTATCACTAACTGTACTACTACTACCACTACTAGTACAACTACTACTACTACTACCACTTACTGTACTATTACTACCACTACTAGTACAACTACTACTACTACTATTACTACTATCACTACTATTACTACTACCACTACTACTACTTCCACTACCATTACTACTACCACTAACTCTACTACTACTACTACTATTACTACTACCGCTACTATTACTACTACCAATACTGTGACTACTACAACTGCCATTACAACTAATACTACTATTACTACTACCACTACTCTTACTACCACCACTATTATTACCATTACCACTGCTATTACTACTACCACTGCTATTACTACTACTACTACTATTACTACTAGAAATATTACTACTACTACTACTAATATTACTACTACTATTATTACTAATACTATTATTACTACTATTACTACTACTACTACTACTTTCACTACCAATACTACTACCACTAACTATACTACTACTACTACCGCTACTATTACTACTACCACTACCATTACTACTACTACTACTACTACTTTCACTACCAATACTACTACCACTAACTATACTACTACTACTACCACTTCTATGACTACTACCACTACTGCTACTATTACTACTACCACTACTGCTACTATTAATACTACCACTACTATTACTACTACTATTACTACAACTACTATTAGGCCTACCACTACTATTACTACTACCACTACTATTACTAATACCACTACTGTTAGTACTACTGTCACTGCCACTACTACCACTACTATGACTACTACCACTACTGCTACTATTATCACTACCATTACTACTACAATTATTACTACCACCACTACTGTTACTACCACTATTACTACTACTACTATTACCACTACTACTACTAATACTACTACTACTATTATTATTACTACTACTACAACTACTACTATTACTACTACTACTATTACTACTACTATTACTACTTTTACTACTACTACTTTTACTACTACTATTGCTACTACTACTACTACTATTACTGCTACTACTACTTTTACTACTACTATTACTACTACTACTACTACTATTACTACTGCTATTACTTTTACTACTACTACTACTATTACTACTACTGCTACTACTACTACTGCTACTACTACTATTACTACTACTATTACTATTAGTACAACTACTACTATTACTACTACTACTACTTTTACAACTACTATTACTACTACTGCCACAAATCCTCCAAGAAAAATTTTGCAAGCCGGAACAAATTCTCCTCCGCTCCGCCTCCCCTCCCCCAATCGGCTCTTTTCCACCAGGGGGTCGCCCTTAAAACAAGAAAAATTTTACAGGGTCCCGAGCGATGCACCGGCTGGACCCTGATCTCAAATGTTCTAGGGCTCGACTACCACCCTCATCACTATCATTATCACACTGGAATAACCACTGTTGCCTACCATCACCACAGCAATCACCACTAAAACATCTGTGGTCGTCTTGGATGTGTTAAAGCGTGTGTTCTCCCCCTTGCTGCCTTTGGCAATTAGCGACTCGTTGCTGAGATTTGAGACTCAAGGCTGGCGGACCATAGTTGATCAAGACCCTGTCTCATCTCTCCTTTGGTACCCCCCAGTAAAAACCCTAACGTGGCTAACGGAGCAGCGATCACCATAATCCTCATGGTGGTGGAGCCTGCACAAGAAGTATTGCACACCCCCTGCTTTGGAGCTCCACTCAGAGATTGGAAAAACATAAAAATCTGCCAATACCCACTTTCTATCCGACAAGATGCTGTGCCTTAACACTTTCACAGCTGTGGCTGTAAAGAAGAACCAGCTACCAGCTACCAGCTCCAGAGAAATAAAAGACAAATCAACACTGCCATTAGCCGGGGATCTGAAGCTACAAGTATAGTGTGGGATGGGCAGTGTAATGTATAAGTGTATCGTGATGCGTAGTGGATAACGTAAGTATAGCGTGGTGTGTAGTAGATAACGTAAGTATAGGGTGGTGTGTAGTAGATAAGGTAAGTATAGGGTGGTGTGTAGTAGATAAGGTAAGTATGGAGTGGTGTGTAGTAGATAAGGTAAGTATAGCGTGGTGTGTAGTAGATAAGGTAAGTATGGAGTGGTGTGTAGTAGATAAGGTAAGTATGGAGTGGTGTGTAGTAGATAACGTAAGTATAGCGTGGTGTGTAGTAGATAACGTAAGTATGGAGTGGTGTGTAGTAGATAAGGTAAGTATGGAGTGGTGTGTAGTAGATAAGGTAAGTATGGAGTGGTGTGTAGTAGATAACGTAAGTATGGAGTGTAGTAAATAAGAACGAAAGTGGTTACAAGATAAAAGGGAAAACAAGATGAGAATTAGAATCAAACTTAGAGAAGAAAAAAATATCACTGTTTGTATAATGTTTTCCCGACCAGCTGAATTGCTAATGTTGGAACTATTTCTATAGTAATGTTGTAATTATTATTTGAATGGTAATGTTGTGGTTACTATTTTGAATGGTAATGTAGTTAGTACTTGAATAGTAATATAGTTACTGCTGAATTGTAATGCTGTAATTGCTGTTTGAATTTGTAATGTTGTAGTTACTATTTTTGAATGGTAATGTTGTAGCTACTATTTTGAATGGTAATGTTGTAGCTACTATTTCAATAATAATGTAGTTACTGCTGAATTGTAATGTAATTACTGTTTGAATTTGTAATGTTATAGTTACTATTTGCCCTTTGAATGCAGCTTTTGCCTTTTATTGCTAAAATAAGAACTTTATACATGATAAATTTGTACATATTTAAACTGGTATTTTTTTTTATAACTTGTATTGGTAATGAAACGGCAATTTGACTGATCAAGCTGAAACCGATGTTTGCAATGTTGCTATCAACTGCAATGGTCTTGTAACTACTTTCCTCGCGGCAATGTAGCTCAGTTATTTGCATGTCCCTTGTGGAACTTTGCCTCCCTAACGGCTCTCCAGTAGGGCTCTCGGTTGTGAGCAAGATGCCCTGCTGCTGATGCGTCCATTCACAGATCATTAACAATGTCTTGCAGCCATTCGCCTTTGTCTTCCATCTCTTTCTTTTGTCCCATTATGTACCCTTCTAAGACGGTCTTCTCTATGGAATGTAGCAATGAAGCTACAACTTCTAAAATAACGTACAGATACCGCAATGTACCTATAATTTGACTCGTAATTTTTCAGCTCGGTGTTGTACATCAAATCTGTAACGGTAATGTTGTATGTGGCGGTAATGTTGTATGTGGCGGTAATGTTGTATGTGGCGGTAATGTTGTATGTGGCGGTATTGTTGTATGTGGCGGTAATGTTGTATGCATCACCACCTGCATCTGTGATATCAACCCCCCCCTCTCCCTCCACCTTCCCGCTATATTTTCAGCACCTTTCATACATTGGATGGCTTTAATTTTCATTACTACTTTTGTAGTACAAGCAATTACTACTAATAACACCACCTGTTATAGGGGCTTAAATGTCGTAAAAGCTGTTGCCACGGCTTTTTCTTGGTATAACAATTCCACCTGTAACAATGGCTATGTTAAAAACAGAGCAGTCATGTTTTTAATAGTCGACATCACAGCGATAAAGAGGAATGGTTTGGCAATTATTAGTAATTAATTACGATGGTAGTAATGTAACCAGCAGTAGAGGAAGAGTCAGGTTCTGAAGTTAAAGTAGGAACTGAAATAGTAAGTTGTAACGATTGTATTATTATTATTATTATTATTATTATTATTATTATTATTATTATTAGTAGTAGTAGTAGTAGTAGTAGTAGTAGTAGTATAGTAGTAGTAGTAGTAGTAATCGTTGACGATCTGCAAATGTACGCAGCAGCAGCAGCAGGCCATCTTGCTCACAACCGAGAGGCCTACAGGAGTGCTGTTTGGGAGGCAAAGTTCCGCAAGGGACATGCAAATGAATGAATGAGTAGTAGTAGTAGTAGTAGTAGTAATAGTAGTAGTAGTAGTAGTATAGTAGTAGTAGTCGTGGTGGTGGTAGTAGTAGTAGTAGTCGTGGCGGTGATAGTAGTAGTAGTAGTAGTAGTCGTGGTGGTAGTAGTAGTAGTAGTAGTTAGTAGTAGTAGTAGCAGCAGTAGTAGTAGTAGTGATAGAAGTAGTAGTAGTAGTAGTCGTGGTGGTGGTAGTAGTAGTAGTAGCAGTAGTAGTAGTGGTAGTAGTAGTAGTAGCAGTAGTAGTAGTGGTGGTGGTAGTAGTAGTAGTAGTAGTAGCAGTAGTAGTAGTGATAGTAGTAGTAATAGCAATAGTAGTAGTGATAGTAGTAGTAGTGGTGGTAGTAGTAGTAGTAGTAGCAGTAGTAGCAGCAGTATTAGCGGTGGTAGTAATGGTGGTAGTAGTAGCAGTAGTAGTAATAGTAATAGTAGTAGTAGTAGTAGTAGTAGTAGTAGTAGTAGCAGTAGTATTAGCGGTGGTAGTAATGGTGGTAGTAGTAGCAGTAGTGAAATGGTAGTGTTTGTGAAATTAAAAGATGTAGTAGTTGCAACAGTCATAGAAGAAGCAGCAAGAGCTGAATTAGTATCACCGGTAGTGACGGTAGCAGTAGTAATGATATTAGTAGCAGAAGCTGTGATAGTCGTGATAGATGTAGTATCTATCAGTTGTAATAATACGCAGATGTTGTATTAGCAACAGTGGTAGTTGTAATGACTGTAGCAGTAATGATTGCAGTTGTAGTTTTAACAGAGATACAGATCGCAGCAGTACGGAAGTTTGGAGTGGTAGTGGAGCTACGCTGAAGTAAAATGTGTAGCCATTAAAAAATCGTTGTGAGAGCAGTAATGAAACACCAGCGCAGGAAGCCATGGAGTGACCATCAAAACCCACCATCCAACAACCCAGATGCAGGAAACCTTACCTCAAGAACAAGCTACGATCTTCTGGCTATGTACTGGACACGGGCGATTTCATTCGCTTCGACCTGTCACACCCGCGAGAAAGGTATTAAAACTCCTGAGTACAACCTGCAGTTGTGCTAACCTTCATCAAGAGGCCCCGAACCTATCTGTATCCACCAGGAGATACGCACTGGAAGACCAAACTTTGAGGTACAAAGAGTTAACCCCAACAAAAATTTTAAAAACTGCTTAATTTATCCAAACAGAACTTAAGACATCTGAAGCTAGATAACCATGGAACATTGAAGGTGAATTACACTTTAGAGTGTGCCTTCTCTCTCTCTCTCTCTATCTCTCTCTCTCTCTCTCTCTCCAGTTCCCTTTTGTTTCCATCTCCAGGGGAAAAAAAAAGAAAAGAGTTTTTTAATGCACATTCTTCTAATTTTTTAACCGCATGAGTCGCAAAAAGATGAATAGAGCATTTTAGAGATTTGAAACTCGGTCATAGAACATCTACCAAACACAATGGCACGTTGATGTAGGAAATATAGCTAAGCAGTGACCCCATATGAACGCACTTTTTAACCCTTTTACGTCCGTGACATGGATTTTTTTTTTTAATGCGTAAACATTTGCCAGGTTTAAGTGCGAAATCAGAACAAAGATGGCTGACAATGGGAAGATGTGATGACAGTCTTGAGTGTTAACAGAAACAGTGATGACAGCTGGGAGTGTTTTCTTTTTCATATCAGGCACATCTAGAGGGGGCCCAGTTTGTGCACATCTGGGGGGTGGGGGTCTCCTGTTTTAAGGAAGGGGGTGGGATGGGGAGGTCCCGTTGCGGATGATAACAGAATGTCTAATCTAAATGAGGGCAAGATGAGGGAGGGTAAAGAGAGGAAGGGAAGAGAGAGAGAGAGAGAGAGAGAGACAGGAGGGGAAAAGGGAGAGAGAGACCGGAGGCGAAAAGAATGAATGAATGAATGAATGATCTTTATTTTTCAAGGGTAAAGAATTGGCCACGCAGGCCCGTCTTACATTCTGCCCTTCATCACTCCATCTTTCATTCTTCCCACACACTTGATTTAGTACAAAAATACAAATTAAATTAGTAAAAACATATCAAAAGAGTGTAAGATTTAGCTACTACATTCAAGGTAAAAGAGAAGAAGTCATTAACCTAATAAAATAGCACTCACGCACACATACACACGCAGACATATACATAAATAAAAATACATTGTAAATACAGATCTTCTAACATATGTTTTTTTTAAACAAACATTAAAATAATTTCTAACAATATCTAACAAGTTGCTTTTCTAACTATGTCATTGAAGTACTTGATGGTTTACGAGCCATGTGTTGAGAGAGTACTGGCTATTTTATGGAGGCATATAATTACAAGCAAGTAAATAATGAAACAGGTTTGAGTTAAAGGATGAAGTATTACCAATGGATTTTAAATTGTAGGGGAGGGTGTTCCAGAGCTGTACTGCAGAGTATGCAAGGCTTTTCTTGTACAGATCAATCCTGGGTTTAGGAAGAAGACAGTTTTTTAAACGCTGGCTATGTTTAGTGTTATACGTAAACAGTGACCACAAGTAAGGCGGAGCATTGTGCGACACAATTCTGTGAACAAACTTAACTTTGTTAAAAATGATTCTATTTTTGAGGGGTAGAATTTTGAGTTGTTTGTGTTGATCAACAGTCTGTACTGGGTGTTTGTCACAAATAAGATTTAATGCGAGAGAGAGAGAGAGAGGCCAGAAGGGAAGAAAGAAGGGGAAGAGAGAGAGACCGCAGGGGAGGGGAAGAGACAGAGAGATCGGAGAGATGGGGAAGAGAGAGATGGGAGAGAAAGAGAGAGACCGGAGGGGAAGAGAGAGAGAGACGGGAAGGAAAGAGAGAGAGACGGGAAGGAAAGAGAGAGAGAGACCGGCGGAGAAGAGAATGAATGAATGAATGAATGATCTTTATTTTTCAAGGGTAAAGAATTGGCCACGCAGGCCCGTCTTACATTCTGCCCTTCATCACTCCATCTTTCATTCTTCCCACACACTTGATTTAGTACAAAAATACAAATTAAATTAGTAAAAACATATCAAAAGAGTGTAAGATTTAGCTACTACATTCAAGGTAAAAGAGAAGAAGTCATTAACCTAATAAAATAGCACTCACGCACACATACACACGCAGACATATACATAAATAAAAATACATTGTAAATACAGATCTTCTAACATATGTTTTTTTTAAACAAACATTAAAATAATTTCTAACAATATCTAACAAGTTGCTTTTCTAACTATGTCATTGAAGTACTTGATGGTTTACGAGCCATGTGTTGAGAGAGTACTGGCTATTTTATGGAGGCATATAATTACAAGCAAGTAAATAATGAAACAGGTTTGAGTTAAAGGATGAAGTATTACCAATGGATTTTAAATTGTAGGGGAGGGTGTTCCAGAGCTGTACTGCAGAGTATGCAAGGCTTTTCTTGTACAGATCAATCCTGGGTTTAGGAAGAAGACAGTTTTTTAAACGCTGGCTATGTTTAGTGTTATACGTAAACAGTGACCACAAGTAAGGCGGAGCATTGTGCGACACAATTCTGTGAACAAACTTAACTTTGTTAAAAATGATTCTATTTTTGAGGGGTAGAATTTTGAGTTGTTTGTGTTGATCAACAGTCTGTACTGGGTGTTTGTCACAAATAAGATTTAATGCGAGAGAGAGAGAGAGAGGCCAGAAGGGAAGAAAGAAGGGGAAGAGAGAGAGACCGCAGGGGAGGGGAAGAGACAGAGAGATCGGAGAGATGGGGAAGAGAGAGATGGGAGAGAAAGAGAGAGACCGGAGGGGAAGAGAGAGAGAGTCGGGAAGGAAAGAGAGAGAGACGGGAAGGAAAGAGAGAGAGACCGGCGGAGAAGAGAGAGACGGGAGGGGATGAGAGAGAGACGGGAAGGAAAGAGAGAGAGAGATCGGAGGGAAGAGAGAGAGACTTGAGGGAAGAGAGAGACCGGAGGGGAAGAGAGAGAGAGACCAGAGGGGGAGAGTAAAAAAAAACAACCTAGTCGAGATAATTCTGTGCCTAAATACTCATTACATCAGCTGGCAATTCCAGGTTTTAGAAGAAGAAGAAGAAGAAGAAGAAGCAGAAATACACACAGTACAATACAATACAATACAATACACTATCCATAAGTACTGTACAATACAATACAATACTGTACAATACAGTACAGTACTATACAATACGACGCGATGAGATATATTACAATAACATACAATACAATTCAATACATTATGTTACAGTGCAATGCAGTACAATACAATACAATCTCACACAGAACTTTATATCAGGTAACATAAAAACGTTAGAGAGAGAGAGAGAGGGGAAGAGAGAGACGGGAGGGAAAGAGAGAAGGATTACGAGGGACGACCGGAGGGATGACGAGCACTCGTCTAGCAACCGAATGATCGAGGGTTCAAATCCTGAGCTGATTTTTTTTTCCCAGCAATACGGTCCCGAGGTAGACCCAGCCTGGTAAAATGGGTACCAGGGAAAATCTTGGAAGGAAAGGCAGCGAGGAAAGGAACTGGCCTACCCTACCTCATACACTGATGTCCTAGCATAATGGGGTCTCTAACTCTTCATCCCTTACGGTTTTTGCTATGGGACTACCTTTATCTTTACCTATCATGATGATGATAAGGACGACGGTGATGACGACGATAAGGACGAAGGTGATGACGACAATGAGCACGAGGCTTCTTATCTTTAAGATAATAGTGCAAGCAGGAAATGGAATGAGGAAAAACCCGGGATGTGAACACACAAGTTTCACCCCTAGACGGCCGCTCTTCCAGCGGACTCTGTACAAGCTTCTGAAGACCGTCTTTGTCGTCCATGAAGCTCAGGGGCAGGGGAGAAAACAACTGATGTCAACCAAGAACCCACTTAGAGACTCTGGAAAGTAAGAGAGAGAAACAACCTGATCTGGAGAGAAAAGGAGAAATAAGAGAGAGAAACAAACTGATCTGGAGAGAAAAGGAGAAATAAGAGAGAAAAACAACCTGATCTGGAGAAAAGGAGAAATAAGAGAGAAAAACAACCTGATCTGGAGAGAAAAGGAGAAATAAGAGAGAAAACAAACTTATCTGGAGAGAAAAGGAGAAATAAGAGAGAAAAACAACCTGATCTGGAGAGAAAAGGAGAAATAAGAGAGAAAAACAACCTGATCTGGAGAGAAAAGGAGAAATAAGAGAGAAAAACAACCTGATCTGGAGAGAAAAGGAGAAATAAGAGAGAAAAGGTAAGACATTTCTGATTAAAAGGCAGGAAAAAAAAACCAAGAAGACACTTCTGATTCAGAGACACAGGAAAACAGAAAGAAACAAGAAGATACTTCTGATTTGGAGACAAGACCAAACAGAAAGAAACAAGAAGATACTTCTGATTTGGAGACACAAGAAAACAGAAAGAAACAAGAAGACACTTCTGATTTGGAGACACAGGAAAACAGAAAGAAACACGAAGACACTTCTGATTCAGAGACACAACAGAACAGAAACAAACACCTGATTTGGAGAAACAGAGAAAACAGAAATAAATCGAGGGGTTTGACTTTGTTATAAATGTTTTATTTACAACCTGGACGTTTCAAGCAAATACGGCGGTTTTCAACTTGTGGGTGACTCATCCCTGGGACAAAATATCCACCCCAACCGCTGCTAACCCCTTCACGCTTTCCAACATCCATTTTAAAAAAAAAACAACTTTGTTCACTTAATAACTATTTTATTACTTTCCTGGCTCTCCTATCTACCTACATATTTTTTAAGCATTAAAAGTTATCTTGTGTGCTGTTTTCTGCAGGTCGTAAGTTTTGCCCTCAGCAACATCAGCTCGGATTCCTATATATAGGTCAAGCGAGCAATATAAATTATTCATCCTGGATTTGTACAGCAGAGTTTGAGCGTTTACTTTGGAGGCAAGTACTTTAGCATTTTTAAAGTATATCCTGTCAGCGGTTCTCAACTAGTGAGGAATTTACCTCTAACATAGGAGGAGTTTTAGAGTTGGAGGAAGGGGGGGGGGAGGGAGTAATACTACATATTGACAGAATCAAACTACTGGATTATTGATGTATAATTTAGAATATTGGATTATTGATGTATAATTTAGAACGATCAATATTCATTGCGGGTGTGGCAACCGCCCTAAACAGCAGAGGTGAAGACAAGCGTATGCATGGGAGGAAGAGAATGTAGATGAGAAAGATGAAGCGAAGTAACGTAATTAAGATGAAGAGAAAGCAACCCCGAAAGAATAAGAAGATAATAAAGAGTTAATTAATTAGATGAAAATTAGAATTATTTTTTTAAAGGAAATGTCATGAGTAAATTAGATCAAACATAGAACGCTAATTAGAAAAAAATGACAGTAAAATAGATTCTTGTATTTAGACCAGAAACAATGAGTAAACAAGACCGTGCACAAAATTAATTAGACCAAAAAAAAGTAAACGTAAAATTAACGTTGTGTATGTGCAAAGCATAAAAAATTGTTTCTCTTGTTTTGGTTTTTTTTTTTACATTTATTTCTTGAAAATAAATGTCCACTGAGTGAAACTGTTCGGGTTGTTATATGATGTGTGTATCTTAATCTGACCTTTAGTGGGCTTGAAAAGAAGGAATTGATAAGGATGAAAGTGATGGATAAGATGAGGAAGGGATTGGGAGGAATATCATGAGAATGAAAAGGTGGAGATTTTTATCTTTTACAGAGTGTTACCTACATCGTTTTAAAAAAGGATAGTTCAGAAGGATATTTTCGGAGCGGAATTAATAATAATAATATAATAATAATATTCGGTAGTGAGGAAAAGATGAAGGATAAGAATAATGAATCGCGGCGAGTGGAGATGGAGAGAGAAAGAGGGAGAGAGAGAGAGAGAGAGAGAGAGAGACGGGAATAGAGAAAGGGAAAGAAACAAAAAGAGAAAGAGCGAGGGAGAGAGAAGGAAAGAGAGAAATAAAGAGAGAGATAAAGAGGGAGAGAGAGAAAGAAGGAGAGAGAGATAGAAAGAAGGAGAGAGAGAAAGAAGGAGAGAGAGAAAGAGGGAGAAGGAAAGAGAGAAATAAAGAGGGAGAGAGAAGGAAGAGAGAAATAAAGAGAGGAAATAAAGAGAGAGAAAAAAGATAGAGAAACAAAACGAGGGAGAGAGGGGGAGTGAGAGACAGAGATGATAAAGAGACTGAGAGGAAAAGAAAATGCTGGCAGAAATATTCATAATAATAATAATAATAACAGAAGGTTGAATTATTATTTTACACAAGTTGTCAAATCCTATATGCCAAAAGTTTTATCGTTTATTCTCATCACTCTCATTAACTTCTCCAAAGTATTTATCTCCCCCTGTTTACTCCGGCAACTTTCGACACAGCTACCTGCTGCTGCTGCTGCTGCTACTGCTGCTGCTGCTCCTGCTGAGCTGACAAAACCGCGACAGGTCTCCACCACCAGGAAGCAGCGCGTGACAGCCGTTTACGACCCGGACGCAAATAGGATGCATTTACATACACACGGGTAAGTACAGGTTAATGCCCTTGACGCGCTAACGGCACGAAGTAGGGCCAGGATGCGACGAACCCCAGGGGCAGATCATCCATCCATGCATGTTCTGCGCCACTGAAGAACCTCCCCCGATCCATAGATACGAGAAGAAAAAAAAATGGGCCAGGGAATCGCTGAACGTGCGTGACTCTAGAGAACCTCTGATATCAATGCCACGCTCAGAAAAAGTCGAAGAAATCGAAAAACTTTGAAGAACAAAAACCAAAAGAACTAGCAAACACAACCGATGAATGAACATGCGCGGGCATTGCCCTACTTCTATAACCAGGAGATGATGCTGGTGGTTGTTGATCTAAGTGCTTTTAATGATTTCCTTATTGTGTCCCAGCCTCGCTGAAGCTGGCGATAGATGGAGATGATAGGAGGCTGTTGTGGCTTTCCTTGCGTGGTGGGTTCTACAAAGCATGACGGAACAATGGCGACCCGGTGCGCTCCAAGGTCAGGCTGCATAGCAAACTCTAACAGGGACAGAACTACATCGATACTAACACTGTCCATTGTCCCGTCTTTACGTTACCTGATATAAAGTTCTGTGTGAGATTGTATTGTATTGTATTGCATTGCACTGTAATGTAATGTATTGAATTGTATTGTATGTTATTGTAATATATCTCATCGCGCCGTATTGTATAGTACTATACTGTATTGTACTGTATTGTATTATACAGTACTTACGGATAGTGTACTGTATTGTATTGTATTGTAATGTAATGTACTGTTTGTAATTCTGCTTCTTCTTCTTCTTCTTAAACCTGGAACGGTCAGCTGATGTAATGAGTGTTTAGGCACAGAATTCTGTCGACTAGGTTTGTTTTTTTTTAAACACCCTGAAGGAACTAAAGAGCTGGGAGTGTGAAATACTTCTTTAGCAGACTCCACCACCATGTGGGCTATGACTATCCATGTCCCGTTTGCCAGGCTGGGGCTATTACGGGGTACAAACGAAGAGATGGGACAAGGTCTTGGTATTGCATGCTATGTTATGTTATGTTATGTTATGTTATGTTAAGCATAAAGAGGAAAATCTTTCTGATTTTTTTTCGGTTAGTTTTACGCTAGTAAATTTAACACACCACATCAGAGTATCAAGGCGGAGAAAAATGGAAAGAAAAAAGTGATAAGAAAGTGAAAGAAAACATACAAAGTTGTATTTAAACTTAATTACCAAATCTAATTAGAAAATCCAGAGTTTTCCAGAATTCTTAGATTCTCGAGTTATTGAATTCTTTGAGGATGCCCGGCATTACACTTCTTCTTTGCTTCCCTTCTGATACCCACTAAGGAGGACTTTATCAATCGTTGCGTCCAGTCTTATCAATCTTTGCGTCCAGTCTAATCAATCTTTGCGTCCAGTCTTATCAATCTTTGCGTCCGGTCTTATCAATCTTTGCGTCCAGTCTTATCAATCTTTGCGTCCAGTCTTATCAATCTTTGCGTCCGGTCTTATCAATCTTTGCGTCCAGTCTTATCAATCTTTGCGTCCGGTCTTATCAATCTTTGCGTCCAGTCTTATCAATCTTTGCGTCCGGTCTTATCAGTCTTTGCGTCTAGTCTTTATATCATTTCTCTCATCAGGCGGGTAACAATTTCCCTGACCACTCAGACCGCCATGATTTTGCTGGAGATTCATTCATTTGCATGTCCCTTGCGGAACTTTGCCTCCCTAACAGCACTCCTGTACGCCTCTCAGTTGTGAGCAAGACGGCCTGCAGCTGATACATCCATTTGCAGGTCATCAATGATGTCTTACAGCCATCTTCGCCTTGGTCTTCCTCTCTTTCTTTTTTTTTCCTCATCATATACCCTTCCAAGACGGTCTTCTCTAAATTATCATGACGTTTAATGTGTCCAAAATATTTAAGATTGCTCTCTTTAATCCTCTTTACTAGCCAACCTTCTTCAATATTAAGTTCTTGTAGTATGGATATATTTGTTCTTTTTTTGTGTCCATGATATTTGAAGAACTAGGCATTTATGTGTTTCTCAGCTGTTTTGTTAAGTGTCCAGGTCTCACAGGCATATGTTGCAATGGGAAAGATGCGTGGCCTTAAAAATCTTATTTTTGTAGTTCTGTCTGTTCCTCTCCACAGATTCTTTAGTTGTTTTACTTTCTGAAGAGCAATAGATGTCCTCCTTTTAATTTCCTTCACTGTATGTCCATTATTAGTTACTAGTGGTCCAAGAATATCGTGGACACAAAAAAGAACAAATATATCTATACTACAAGAGCTTAATATTGAAGAAGGCTGGCTAGTAAAGAGGATTAAAGAGAGAAAACTTAAATATTTTGGACACATTAAACGTCATGATAATTTAGAGACAACCGTATTGGAAGGATACATAATGTGAAAAAGAAAGAGAGGAAGATCAAAATAAAGATGGCTGCAAGACATCGTTGACGATCTGCAAATGGATGCATCAGCAGCAGGCCATCTTGCTCACAACCGAGAGGCCTACAGGAGTGCTGTTCGGGAGGCAAAGTTCCGCAAGGGACATGCAAATGAATGAATGAATGAATGAGTGAGTGATCCAAGATATTCAAAACTCTCCACTTCATTCAGTTTTTCGTCATTGATACATATATCAGCTGTCTTGTTTGTTTTGTCAGTTGTCATCAGTTTAGTTTTCTTCGCATTAAGATAGAGATTTTGCTCTTCGCTGTTCTTACGGACTGACATAATTAGTTTTTCCATTCCTTTTTGTGTTGTGGACAGTAATACTGTGTCATCAGCATATCTAATCTCTGGTATTTCATAACATCCAATTGTTATTGCATAGTAATATTCTTTGTCTACATCTTCTCTAACATTCTTCATTATATTTTCAGTATACAAGTTAAATAAGTAAGGCGACAATATGCACCCCTGACGGACCCCTTGTTTTATGTCAAACCAAGTTGTTGTTTCACCATTTATTCTTACTGCTGCTTGTTGGTCTAGATACAGCAGTGATGTTAGTTGTATCAAATGTGTTGGAAATCCCATTTTTCCATTATTTCCCAAAGTTTCTGGTGTTGCACACAATCAAATGCATTTGAGTTAGTCTATAAAGGATAAATATAGATTCATATTAAACTATCTGCATTTCTCTGTACTTTCATAGGACATGCAATGAGAAGAGGGGGCATTGAAAATATTATAACAACAGGAAAAATAGAAGGAAGAAGATCAAGAGGAAGACCAAGAGAAATGATACTGGACAGTCTGACGGGATGGTGTGAGAGGAGATCACCAACTGAACTGATGGCCTGCATGAAGGATCGGGCACTCTGGAGAAGCATAATAGCCAACGCCAGTCGGCACGGCACCTGATGATGATGATGATGATTTCTCTGTTATTAATCTTATATTGAATATATGATCTCTTGATCCTCTTCCTTGCCTGAAACCAGCTTGGACCATATTGACTTCTTCTATTTTCTTATGAAGTCTACATATTATGATTTTTAACAGAATTTTACTGGCATGACTAATCAGGACAACAGTTCTGTAGTTTGTGCATAATTTCAGGTTACCTTTTTTTAGCAGTGGTATGAATACAGTTCTTTTCCATTCTTTTGGCCAAATACCTGAACGCCATATCTTTTTTACATAGTGCATAATAGACTGTTGCACATTCCTTTCCTCCTGCTTTAATAAGTACAGCTGTTATCTCATCACATCCTGGTGATTTACAGATTCTTTATTGCCCATAAAATTTCTTCTATTGTCGGTTCGGGTTATTTCTCCTCCAATAATAATTCACACTGTTGATTTCTGCTTCCACAGTCGGTTGTTTCATACATTCCTCTGCAATATTCCTTCCATCTTTCTAGAATTTCCTCTGTCTTTGTCAATGTATTCCCCATCTCATCACAAATTACATTTAGCTTAGGTGTGACCTTTCTGGTCAATGTCTTAATTTCTTTAAACATTTCACTATCTCTTCCACACTTCTGATGTCCTTCTATTCTTTCACAACAATCTTGTATGTAATGTTTTTTTTTGTCTTTTCTTATGTTTCTTCGTACTTCTTTTGTTAAAGATTTATATTCCTCTTTGTTGTTGTTTGTCACTTTCCATTGCGTCTTCATTTCTCTACATTGTTTTATCAGTTCTAGTGTTCCTGCTGTAATCTATCCATTCTTTTGTGTTTTATTTACTGAAACCATGTCTTTAGCTGTTGTTATTAAAATATCTCTGGCCTGTATAGCCAAATCATCTGGTGTCATCTCCTCCTGTACAGCCATCAGGATTTCGAAACGGTTCTTCACTTCTATACCGTATTGTTCTGGTATTTTTGTAAGATCAAAGCGGAGTGGTCTTGATCCTGCAACTGTCTTTTTTTTTATCTTCATGTCTGCTATTAATAACTCATGGTCCATGTCACAATCAGCACCTGGTCAAGTTTTTGCTGATGTTACACTTGACCTCCACCTTCTTTGCACTAAAATACAATCTGTTTGATTCTTGGTTTTCTTTACTGGAGACTGGTCTTTTATTTAGTAGTTTAGAAGGTGGCATAGTGCTTAGTGCTCTCGCTGGCTGATCAGAAGGTCCCTGATTCCATTTCACATTCCACTGATCAACTGGCACCGTGAGCAACCCGTCCTCCAAAAAAATGGATACCCGGAGTATTCCCTTGGATAACAAAGGCAGCAAGGGCAGGTGATGGCATCCCTAGCCTAAATGCTGTAGTAGCCTAGAAATGTAAAAACGTCAACATTTAACACCCCGAAACCACAGATAATACAAGGAACACAACATAACAGATCAGATTATTTTTTTTTCTGCAAATATTTTTAATGAAGCAGTTTCTTGACTCCGCTGTAGGAGAACCAAATACTTTCTACACACTTTTTTTTTCCCGGAAACCCTGTACGTAGGGGAAAATTATGATAATCCAAGACCAGCATCACAGTATAGAAGTCAGATAAAAGTCTAAGATATCCCAAAACAGCTCCAGTCTTCTATCAGCAATGCCCCCAGTAAAACACAGGGGAAGATGTGCAACGTTTCATGACAACCATTGCACTGAAAACAGCAACTGCCATCTTTGAGAGTTTAATTTCTGAGCTATATAGAGCCAGAAGTTTGTGAATGTGAAGTTTACTTCTACTGCTTTCGGGGTCATTATTCAGCTCTGTAGTTAATTCACGAGTTAATTTTAGGCCACTTGCAAGAAGCGCACCTGGGCATCTGCGTACAGGTACATCGTGTCACTGCCTGAGAGGAAATGTTCTGGTCATCTTAAAGAAGATCTAGTCACTGAAGACTTGAGGAAGATCTGGTCAATACAGACTTGAGGAAGAAGATCTGGTTACTGCAGACTTGAAAAAGAAGATCTGGTCACTGCAGACTTGAGGAAGAAGATCTGGTCGCTGCAGACTTGAGGAAGAAGATCTCGTCACTGCAGACTTGAGGAAGAAGATCTGGTCAGTGTAAACTTGAGGAAGAAGATCTGGTCACTGCAGACTTGAGAAAGATCTGGTCACTACAGACTTGAGAAAAAAGTTCTGGTCAGTGTAAACTTGAGGAAGAAGATCTGGTCACTGTAGATCTGAGGAAAATCTGGTCACTACATATTTGAGGAAAAGGATCTGGTCAGTGTGGACTTGAGGAAGAAGATCTGGTCACTGTAGATTTGAGGAAGATCTAGTCACAACAGATTTGAGGAAAAAGATCTGGTCAGTGTAGACTTGAGGAAGAAGATCTAGTCACTACATATTTGAGGAAGATCTGGTCACTGTAGACTTGAGAAAGATCTGGTCACTACAGACTTGAGAAAAATGTTCTGGTCACTGTAGACTTGAGAAACATCTGGTCACTATAGATTAGAGGAAAAGATCTGGTTAGTGTAGACTTGAGGAAGAAGATCTGGTCATTGCAGACTTGAGGAAAAAGATCTGATCACTGTAGACTTGACGAAGAAGATCTGGTCACACTATATATGAGGAAGAAGATCTGGTCACTGTAGATTTGAGGAATATGATCTTGTCACAGTAGATTTGAGAAAGAAGATCTGATCACTGAAAATATGAAGAAGAAGATCTAGTCACAGTAGATATGGGGAAGAAGATCTGGTCACTGCAGATATGAGGAAAAAGATCAGGTCACTGTAGACTTGAGGAAGAAAACCTGGTCATTGTCGATTTGAGGAAGAAGATCTGTTCACTGTAGGAAGAATATCTTGTCACTGCAGACCTGAAGAAGAAGAAGAAGATCTGGCCTTTTTCTGGTGAATATAACGGACTGTTTGGGAATAAAGTTCTGATGATCAACGAAAATCTCACAACTGAAAGTTGATGGTTGTGGATGAAAAATAAAACAAACAACAAAAAAAAACTACTCACGGTCAGAATGACCTCCTCATTGAAAACGTTACTGGTTAGAAGATCTAAACACCAACTGGAAGATCTAGTCACCGATTACAAAGAAAGATCTACTAAGCGTTGGCGAAGACCAGTCAACGAAACCAGCAGAGAGAAGGTCAACTTTGACAAAGACTTGATTATCACCTGACAGAGACTGGAGACATTACAGCTAGGCTTTTGTGGACTTACGGAGAGATTACCACTAGGTATTTGGACACCTGTGGAGAGACGCTAGGTATTTGGACACCTGTGGAGAGACGCTAGGTATTTGGACACCTGTGGAGAGATTACTACTAGGTATTTGGACACATGTGGAGAGATTACTACTAGGTATTTGGACACCTGTGGAGAGATTACTACTAGGTATTTGGACACATGTGGAGAGATTACTACTAGGTATTTGGACACCTGTGGAGAGATTACTACTAGGTATTTGGACACATGTGGAGAGATTACTACTAGGTATTTGGACACATGTGGAAAGATTACTACTAGGTATTTGGACACATGTGGAAAGATTACTACTAGGTATTTGGACACCTGTGGAGAGACGCTAGGTATTTGGACACCTGTGGAGAGATTACTACTAGGTATTTGGACACATGTGGAGAGACGCTAGGTATTTGGACACATGTGGAGAGATTACTACTAGGTATTTGGACACATGTGGAGAGATTACTAGGTATTTGGACACATGTGGAGAGATTACTACTAGGTATTTGGACACATGTGGAGAGATTACTACTAGGTATTTGGACACATGTGGAGAGATTACTACTAGGTATTTGGACACCTGTGGAGAGACGCTAGGTATTTGGACACATGTGGAGAGATTACCACTAGGTATTTGGACACCTGTGGATAGACGCTAGGTATCTGGACACCTGTGGAGAGACGCTAGGTATTTGGACACATGTGGAGAGACGCTAGGTATTTGGACACATGTGGAGAGACGCTAGGTATTTGGACACCTGTGGAGAGACGCTAGGTATTTGGACACATGTGGAGAGACGCTAGGTATTTGGACACCTGTGGAGAGACGCTAAGTATTTTGACACATGTGGAGAGACGCTAGGTATTTGGACACATGTGGAGAGACGCTAGGTATTTGGACACATGTGGAGAGACGCTAGGTATTTGGACACATGTGGAGAGATTATCACTAGGTATTTGGACACATGTGGAGAGATTACCGCTAGGTATTTGGACACCTGTGGAGAGATTACTACTAGGTATTTGGACACATGTGGAGAGATTACTACTAGGTATTTGGACACCTGTGGAGAGATTACTACTAGGTATTTGGACACATGTGGAGAGATTACTACTAGGTATTTGGACACATGTGGAAAGACGCTAGGTATTTGGACACCTGTGGAGAGATTACTACTAGGTATTTGGACACATGTGGAGAGACGCTAGGTATTTGGACACATGTGGAGAGATTACTACTAGGTATTTGGACACATGTGGAGAGATTACTACTAGGTATTTGGACACATGTGGAGAGATTACTACTAGGTATTTGGACACATGTGGAGAGATTACTACTAGGTATTTGGACACATGTGGAGAGATTACTAGGTATTTGGACACATGTGGAGAGATTACTACTAGGTATTTGGACACATGTGGAGAGATTACTACTAGGTATTTGGACACATGTGGAGAGATTACTACTAGGTATTTGGACACCTGTGGAGAGACGCTAGGTATTTGGACACATGTGGAGAGATTACCACTAGGTATTTGGACACCTGTGGATAGACGCTAGGTATCTGGACACCTGTGGAGAGACGCTAGGTATTTGGACACATGTGGAGAGACGCTAGGTATTTGGACACATGTGGAGAGACGCTAGGTATTTGGACACCTGTGGAGAGACGCTAGGTATTTGGACACATGTGGAGAGACGCTAGGTATTTGGACACCTGTGGAGAGACGCTAAGTATTTTGACACATGTGGAGAGACGCTAGGTATTTGGACACATGTGGAGAGACGCTAGGTATTTGGACACATGTGGAGAGACGCTAGGTATTTGGACACATGTGGAGAGATTATCACTAGGTATTTGGACACCTGTGGAGAGACGCTAGGTATTTGGACACCTGTAGAGAGACGCTAGGTATTTGGACACATGTGGAGAGACGCTAGGTATTTGGACACCTGTGGAGAGACGCTAGGTATTTGGACACCTGTGGAGAGACGCTAGGTTTCTGGACACCTGTGGAGAGATTACTACTAGGTATGAGGGGTGATTGATAAGTTCTCGGCATAAGGTATAACGGATTATTTGTGGACAACTTTTTTTGTTTATTTCTCAACATAGTCCCCTTGCTAGTTTATGCACTTAGTCCAGCGATTCTTGAGCATACGGATCCCTTCTTTGTAAAAATCAGAATTTTGTTCCAGTAGAAAGATGTCTACAGCATGAGAGATGTTATCATCTGAAGCAAATTTGTGACCACTGAGCTCTTTTTTGAGTTTGTTAAACAAGTATTAGTCCGAAGGAGCCAAATCTGGGGAATAAGGAGGATGTTCAAGAAGTTGGAAGCCGCATTCATGAATGGCAGCCATTGCCACCGCCGACTTGTGAACTGGAGCATTGTCTTGCTGAAAGATGACATCTGAGGAGAGATTACTACTAGGCTTTTGGACACCTGAGGAGAGATTACCAATTGGTGTTTGGACACCTGAGGAAAGATTACTACTCGGTTTGTGGACACCTGAGGAGATTTTACCACTAGATTTTTGGGTACCTGAGGAAAGATTACCACTAGTTTTTTGGGCATGGTGAGGAAGAAGAAGAGAAATAAGATGAGGAAGAAGAAGAGGATGAGAAAAAAAAGCGGAAGAAGAAGAGGATGAGAAAAAGAAGCGGAAGAAGAAGAAAAAGAAGAAAATGACGACGACGATGATGATGATGATGAATGTGGCGGAATGTTTACACACTAATGAAACAGCACTCTGCACCACTTTATCTACCAAATATAAAGCAGACTCACGGATGTCGTCATAAATGGACATCCCCCCCCCCCAATCAGTCTGGACAAAATGTCAAAAGACCTATCTGATTTTTTTAAATCTTCCTATCTCAAAGCTCCAGCTGATTTCTGTACCTGATGATAATGACAATGATAATGACGATGATGATGATGATGATGATGAAATCCTATTATTCTTTCAATGTAAAATAAAACTTCACGCAAAACATCGTAAAAAAAAGATATAATCTATTCGCAGTCTGCCTTTGTTTCTCTTTCTCCCTTTCCAAAGGTCAACAATGTCGAATGATAAAACTGAAAAAAAAAGGTAAACAAATTAACTCTTTAAGAGCCCCCCTCCCACCCCCCTAAAAAATTTGCAAACTATGCATTTTTTGTTCACCCCTAACTGCAGTGCTTCAACATGAAAGTTACATGGTGCGAGATTCACATGCGCGCATAACTTGCCGCTTGACGCATGACATCAGACACAGCTAGTAAAGCAAGATCAGCCAGCCCAGACCAAAACAAGATCTAGGTCACAGCTTCCCAACAGCCGAAAATAACCCGGTCCTGTTTAGTTTAATTTTATTTTTCCCCCTCCCCCCCCCCCCCCCATTTCAAAGTTTGACCTTAAAAGCAAAATGGACCTCCATAACAGGTTGGGTGTGTCGCACGCACCCAGGTTCACTGCTTAAAGATTCGCGTGGTTAGGGTTAACGAACTCCGAATCAACGGACTGGGACCGATAGGTTCACTGTATTTAATACTTTATTTGTTTAATCATGTGTGAAGGAAATGTAAGATGCATTTACATGTACCTGCAAACTTTAGTGATGACAGCCACATCCGAATGTTAGTGAAGGCCGTAATTTACGTTAGTGATTAGATGTAGGGCTGAACGTGGTACTGTTTGTCATCTACAGGTCGTGTAGGGATAAGTGGGTAGCAAATATGTGATCTATAGGCTATGTAGGGGATGAGTGTGGAAAAAATATGTGATCTGTAAGTTATGAAGGGGATGAGTGTGGAGAAAATATGCGATCTGTAATTTATTTAAGGGATGAGTGTGAAGAAAATATGTGATGTGTAAGTTATGTAGGGGATGAGTGTGGAGAAAATATGTGATCTGTAAGTTATGTAGAGGATGAGTGTGAAGAAAATATGTGATCTGTAAGTTATGTAGGGGATGAGTGTGGAGAAAATATGTGATCTGTAAGTTATGTAGGGGATGAGTGTGGAGAAAATATGTGATCTGTAAGTTATTTAGGGGATGAGTGTGGAGAAAATATGTGATCTGTAAGTTATTTAGGGGATGAGTGTGAAGAAAATATGTGATCTGTAAGTTATGTAGGGGATGAGTGTGGAGAAAATATGTGATCTGTAAGTTATTTAGTGGATCAGTGTGAAGAAAATATGTGATCTGTAAGTTATGTAGGGGGATGAGTATGGAGAAAATATGTGATCTATAAGTTATGTAAGGGATGAGTAGGTAGCAAATCTGTGATCTACAAGTTATGTATGTGATGAGCAGACAAGGACATTTACCTGAAGGACATCTGTGGTTTCTCTAGAGAGTTTTAAGTACGCTAAAATAACTAGATCTCTACTCATATAATAATTTATGACAGTACACTGCAGCATGCAGCTGTAATGTCACTGAATTGGTACATGACGGAGGATTTTTTGGAATATTGCATTTCTCCAAATAGAATTATTTATATCAAAACTGTACTATACATTTATGTATACTTTTTTTTAAAAAAAACCACCATATCTATGATAATGCATAACTCATAATGTCAAATATCAACAAGACATCTCCAGCTTTAAAAAAAGTAACAAACTTGACAAGTATGTGTAGCAAGAGCAACATAAATACAAACAAAATGATGTTTATCGCCGAAATTGTCTGAAGCGGTTACCAAAAGAAAAACAAAAACACAGCGCGAAGTCAAACCGGCGGAACAGGGGAAAGACAAGAAATTCTTTCAAGCGTAGACAGGTATGAAGGTCGTAACTGGCCTCTGTAGGTTGCTCAGGTAAAAAAAAAAGGAAGGTGCATGAAAATTACAGCTCCTGACATTTCTGCTGGCGTTACACCTGTTGTTTGTTATCATAAAATTTCAGCGCGCTGTCTTTTGTTTCATTTTCAAATTTAAGAAGATCTTTATATTTCGTCGTCGTCATCATCATCATCATCATCATCGTCATCACTAACACCATCGCCATCACAATAACCATAACCACCACCATCGCCATCACCATCATCACCACTATCACCAATACCATCGTCATTATCACCACCGCTAACACAACCATCATCACCACTATCACCACTATTACCACCACCACTCTTTTCGCCACCACCATCACCATTATCACAACCGTTATCACTACCATCATCACTACTATCACCACCCTCACCACTAAAATCACCACCATTGTCAGCACCACCATCGCTATCACTATCACCATTGTAACCACCATCACTATCATCACCACCACCATCACCACTATAACGACCACCACTATCGCCACCACCACTATCACTACAACATCACTACTATCACTATCACCATCACTGTCACCACTACCACCATCATCATCACTACTATCACTGTTATCATCACTACTATCACCACTACTATCACCACTATCATCACTACTATCACCACTATCATCACTACTATCACTATTACAACCGCTATCACCACTACTATCACCACTATCACCGTTATCATCACTACTATCACCACTATTACCGCTATTATCACTACTATCACCACTATTACTGCTATCATCACTACTATCACCACTATCACCACTATCATCACTACTATCACCGCTATCATCACTACTATCACCACTATCATCACTACTATCACAACTATCATCACTACTATCACCACTATCACCGCTATTATCACTATCACTGCTATCATCACTACTATCACCACTATCACCACTATCATCATTACTATCACCGCTATCATCACTACTATCACCGCTATCATCACTACTATCACTATCACCATCACTGTCACCACTACCACCATCATCACTACTATCACCACTATCACCGCTATCATCACTACTATCACCACTATCACCGCTATCATCACTACTATCACCCACTACTATCACCGCTATCATCACTACTATCACCGCTATCATCACTACTATCACCACTATCATCACTACTATCATCACTACTATCACCACTATCATCACTACTATCACCACCATCACCGCTATCATCACTATCATCACCACTATGACCGCTATCATCACTACTACCACCACTATCACTGCTATCATCACCACTATTACCACCATCATCACTATCATCACTACTATCACCGCTATCATCACTACTATCACCACTATCATCACTACTATCACAACTATCATCACTACTATCACCACTATCACCGCTATTATCACTATCACTGCTATCATCACTACTATCACCACTATCACCACTATCATCATTACTATCACCGCTATCATCACTACTATCACCGCTACTATCACCACTACTATCACCACTACTATCACCACTATCATCACTACTATCACCACTATCACCGCTATCATCACTACTATCACCACTATCACCGCTATCATCACTACTATCACCCACTACTATCACCGCTATCATCACTACTATCACCGCTATCATCACTACTATCACCACTATCATCACTACTATCATCACTACTATCACCACTATCATCACTACTATCACCACCATCACCGCTATCATCACTATCATCACCACTATGACCGCTATCATCACTACTACCACCACTATCACTGCTATCATCACCACTATTACCACCATCATCACTATCACAATCACCATCATCACATTTAACTTCCGATTTACGAAAAAAATAAACAGTTCTTTTCCCCTTACATGTTCCCTCGCGCAGACATAATTTTATTGTGATTTAGTTTCTTCTGTTCTCCGTGCACAGTGGAAAAATGTTGAGAGACGTTCAAGATGTGACATAAATAAAAAAAGTAGGACATAATACCAGTAATCCTAAATATGCAGATAACATCGTTATATTAACAGAAAGCCGAAAGTAATAGCCAGAAACTTGTGAGCAAGATTATTGAAGAGAGCAATAAAAGAAGCCTGGAGCTAGACAGCGACAAGACAAGAACAACGGTAATATAGAAAAGAACAAACACACCAAAGTGCAACATCCTTTCCAACTGTGCCAAATGCTGAAATAGGCAAGGAAAATTCATTTGACTTAGAGCAACAAATAACTGCTGGATGCGAGTGCACAAATGAAATAAAGTCACCTATACTTTAGGCCAATGCGGCTTTTATGACATGAAGAACATACTAACAAGTAGAATGACAGTAAAAGTGAGGAAAATTGTATTACAGTGCTATATAGAACCAATACTGGTATAAAGTTGTGAGACGTGGATAGTTAAGAAAGAGGGGAGAAAGAAACTGGAAGCAACTGAGATGTGGTTTTGGAGAAAGATAGACAGAAAAAACAAATGAAGAGGTCCTCAAAGAAGTTTCAGAACAACAAAAACTGGTTAAAATGATACGAAAAAAGACAATCAAAAAATTTTTTGGAGATGTTATGAGAAGACAGAAGTTAGAGAACTTGGACATGTCATGAGAAGACAGAAGTTAGAGGACTTGGACATGTCATGAGAAGACAAAAGTTGGAGAACTTGGACATGTCATGAGAAGACAGAAGTTAGAGAACGTGGACAAGCCGTGAGAAGACAGAAGCTAGAGGCCAAGCCAAAACTATCTCTATGGACTGACCAAGTGGCACAGGAAAAGAAAAGCATCTGAACAAACCAGAAACACCAAGGACCGTACAAGATGAAGAAACACGGTCACCAACGCTATCTGGCACACATGATGATGATGCCTTTACGTATTCACTGGTATTTCTTGAAGTAATTTCATCTACGTTATTTTTTCTGTTATATATCCAATAATATTGCATATTATTGATTTATACGTTTATTTTTTCTGTTATATGACCCATAAAATCTTTAATTATTTTGCCGGAAACAAACATGTGCTCTGTTTGCTCTATTTACTGAGGTAGTTTGACGTAGAAGTGCATTTCCTGCACCGCTCCATCCCGTCACGTCTAGAGCCAGTCATATCAATGTCAGTCAAGCGTGACTTGCAACATACAAATCAGTTTCTGCAACACTGAACACTTGCTTGGCTTTGAGTTATTTATTTCAAAATGCTAATATATCTTACAGGATTTACAATCGCCCCGGTTCATGCTAATGCTTAAGGGCGCCCATCTTCTTTCCATGAAGAGGGGAATCTCTTAAGGGCGCCCATCTTCTTTCCATGAAGAGGGGAATCTCTTAAGGGCGCCCATCTTCTTTCCATGAAGAGGGGAATGTCACGACGGGGAATCTTGACAAACGAAGCGGCAGAGGCGGCAGGTTGGGGAACAACCCGTGGCCTACACTTCGAGAATCCGCGTTTATAAATATTTAGTCATTTCAGAGTTGTTTATACGAAAAATTACGAGAGTTGTTGTTTTTTTTTAAAGAGAAGTACAAGAATGAAAGACAACAAGATGTCATTGTAAAGGAAGAAGTAACGGTAGTCATACTATGTCACATTACATTAGTAAAGTAATGGTTAAATAGTAATGGTTACTCTATGTCAGACTGTCAACTTCATAAGGTCGCTCTAACCAGTCCACTGGTTAAATAAGGTCATTTACGTCACTGTCAACTTCATAAGGTCACTCTAACCAGTCCACTGGTTAAATAAGGTCATTTACGTCACTGTCAACTTCATAAGGTCACTTTAACCAGTCCACTGGTTAAATAAGGTCATTTACGTCACTGTCAACTTCATAAGGTCGCTCTAACCAGTCCACTGGCCACATAAGCTCATTTACATTGGACTGTCAACTTCAAGAGTCATTGTAACCAGCCCGCTGGCTACATATATTTATTTTCACTATTTATCACCATAACGCCACTTACATAACTCTCCAACATAAAATCATTTACATTACTCAACACCACAAAGTCATACCACTTAACAACATAAAGTCACTTACATCACCCAACAACACAGAGTCACTTACACCACCCAACAACATAGAGTCACTTACACCACCCAACAACATAAAGTCACTTACACCACCCAACAACATAAAGTCACTTACACCACTCAACAACATAAAGTCACTTACACCACTCAACAACATAGAGTCACTTACACCACACAACAACATAGAGTCACTTACACCACTCAATAACACAGAGTCACTTACACTACCCAACAACATAAAGTCACTTACACCACCCAACAATACAGAGTCACTTACACCACTCAACAACATAGAGTCACTTACACCACCCAACAACATAAAGTCACTTACACCACCCAACAACATAAAGTCACTTACACCACCCAACAACATAAAGTCACTTACACCACTCAACAACATAAAGTCACTTACACCACCCAACAACATGGTCACTTACACTACTCAACAACATAGTCACTTACACCACCCAACAACAAAGTTTTTTACACCACCCAACGACATAACACCCATTTCACTGGCGATCCATGTCAGCCGCTTGTGCATGCCATTTATGTTCCACATCTACATGGGACGCTCCATGAATAGCTTGACCTATATACGGGAAACAAGTTTTAAACCGCAGAGCATTAAGAGCGGAGAAAGTGGGACAACTCGTGGCTGTAAATAGCAAACTCAACACTCTGTGGGCACAGATGGATGGGCCCTAGCACGTATTTATTTTTTTGGAGCGGTTTTGTTTGTAAGGCAGGCTCAATTACAGAACAATATGCCAAGCTGATGATTGTTCTTTGCATACAACCACCACCCATGTCAACAAATAACTATTTATGTAAACTCTAGGAGGGGGCGTGGGGGTGGGGGAATAATAGTACAAGGGAACGATCATTTATGAAAGCAATCATCATCATCATTATCATTTTCATAATCATCAGGTGCCGTGCCGACTGGCGTTGGCTATTATGCTTCTCCAAAGTACCCGTTAGCTCAGTTGGTGATCTCCTCTCACACCATCCCGTCAGACTGTCCAGTATCATTTCTCTCCGTCTTCCCCTGGCTCTTCTTCCCGCTATTTTTCCTGTTGTTATAATATTTTCAATGCCCCCTCTTCTCATTGCATGTCCTATGAAAGTACATTGTCTCTCTCTTATTTTTTGACAAGATTTTTTTGTCTCTCCAGCTCATCTCATACATTCCTCATTAGGTATTTTTGCTGTCCAGGGAATTCGCAACATTCTTCTAACAAACCACATTTCTGCTGCTTCCAAAGACTTTTGTGCAGACCTGCCTATTCTCCATGATTCACTTCCATATGCAAGATAGGCTCACTTTAGCATTTTAGGACTCCTTTTCTAACATTCACTGATAAGGATGTGTTGCATATTATGTTTCTCATTCTCTGAATTGCAGTCTTTACTTGATCTATTCTGCTCCTAATTTCTGTTCTGCATTTCCCATCTAAATGTAATATCCACTCTCAGTTATGCACGTGAAAGCTGGAAAAAGACTAAAGAGATAGACAAGAAACCGAACTCTTTAGAAAATAAATGCCTAAGGAAACTAATCGGTATAAAGTGGAACGAATTCAAGAACAACTCAGAGATAAGATAGATAAGCAAACAACAACCTGTCACATGTGCGATCAGAAAAAGAAGATGGACATATGTCGGTCACGTGATGAGAAGAAACAATCAGAGAACCCCCAAACAAGCTATCAAGTGGAGCACAACAGGCCGAAGAAAGAGGTCTACCACGTGATCTCTAATTAGGACATTGTTAAGAGAGACCATTTCAGTGGGCATAACATACCTTGATGAGATTGAAAAAGTCGCCGAAGACAGGAAATCTTGGCGAACTACCATGCGGACCCTATGTAACGTTTAGCGGCACGGAATGGATGTAAGATTTCCCATCTGAAGGTTATCACTGCTCCAAGGTATTTGAATTTCTGCACCAGCTTTAGAGTATCTCCATCTAATTTTAATGACACGTAAAGAAAAAAATGAAAACACGCAATGGAAAGTCGATGTAGATAAAAGGGACGGCATAGGCAAAAGGACAGCGTAGTATAAAGGACAATGTAGACATAAGGGACGGAGCATGTATAGGGACGGCGTAGATTTAAAGGATGGTGTAGGTATAAGGGACGGCATAGATTTGAGAGACGGTGTAGGTGGAAGGGACGGCGTAGATTTAAGGGACGGTGAAGGTATATGGGGCGATGTAGGTATAAGGGACGGCGAACGAGAGCAGGCCAATATTCCACCTCCTCGAGATGCTCCCAGAAACAAGATGATATGCCACTACAGCCAGTTAGGCTAACTCCAGCCAAAGCTGGGGTGTTTTTCCTTACTACAGGTTAATTCTGCCGAGAACGCCTGTAATAATGGATCCCACTCCCCATCCGAAAAGATAGAGGTGCTACATGATCATCACAGCGCGGCCTGCCGAGAACACGAAGTGGATGCTCTTTTGAAATAATAGAAAAGACCAAAATGGGGAGGAAACAATGTTTTTTTATATCAAGTTGTCGCCCCTGACTGCACCTTCCATCGCTCCTAAGCACCAACAAAACTCTCCAAAGCGCCACTCACTGTATCCTTCCGCTTAAACCAAAAAAAAAAAAAAGTAGCCCGGTCCTCGTTACAACTGCGTGATTCATGCCCCAGTCGAGGGCACGTCACACAGTTTGGCCCTCTTTTAACGGAAAATATCACGAGTGTAGGACTATATTTGGCAACGTATGTACGTACGTGTGTGACAAGGTCAACGTGACTGAATGAGGAAAATGTCTACACTGGGTTGCAGGGTTTCGTTGTATTTATAATGTCACATATAACTTAACTGTTTCGCTGTTTCCTTGTTTTCTGCTGTGGATTCTTGCCATTTTTGAAACTGACAGGACAAATGAAGAATGAAAGAAACAGACAGTTACAATACTTTGGTCGCGTCAAGAAAAGCACAGAAGAAAGAAAAGTAGAATGGAAAAAGAGGCAGGAAGGCGACGGTGTAAACTGGTGGACAACACAGTAGTGGCTCTTAATCTTGGGTCAATGAGCCCCAAGAAGGTCCACTTTTGGGAGTCCACGGATCAGCAAAAATGGGTTGGGCTCAATACAGATAAAGTATGAGCATGTTGTTGTTGTTGTTGTTACTTTCAGTGAGGGGCCGGCCCACAACTGTTCTCAGGCCGGAAAGGTTGGGGGGGGGGGGGGTCTCACAGTTTTTCTCGGTTAGGAAGGGGCCCCCACAGCTATTCTCAAGTCGGAAAGGGAGTTTTCCACAGTTTTTCTCGGGACGGAAGGGGGCCCACAGCTGTTCTCAGGCCGGAAAGGGGGTTCCACAGTTTTTCTCGGGACGGAAGGGGCCTACAGCTGTTGTCAGGCTGGAAAGGGGGTTCCACAGTTTTTCTCGGTCGGAAGGGGGCCCACAGCTGTTCCAGGTAGAAAAATGGTTCCACAGCTGTTCTTATGTCGGAAAGGGGCCCATGGCTGCTCTCAGGCCGGAAAAGGGGATCTAAAGCCAGAAAAAAAGGCTCACAACCACTGACCATGAAACCATGAAACCATGAAAACAGGATGGTGCAAGTTTGAAGATCATTGACGACGATGTAGTTGTTATTGCTGATGTTGTTCCCGAGTTATCTGATCTTCTTGTCCAGCAGTGATTAACGATGATGATGATGATGATGGTGATGATGATGATGGCTTATTGTCCTGGCCTATTTCGTATCCCGGGGCGAATAAAATAAAACGGGAGATGATCCCTCCCCCACCCCCCACCACAAAAACCTCCAGTGCCAAGCTTACACCTAAGCTCCCCCCCCCCTCTCAGGCTGCCCTCACTGACTCGTTCGTCAGGCTCTTGTGTTGTATATCTTTTTTCTGATGCTGACGCCCCCCCCCCCCCATGTTGATCTCTGTTTGCTTTTCCGTGTCTGTACCCGTCCAAATGTGACAAATGATCATGCCTCGCTGATTCTTATTTTCTAATGTGACAGGAAAAAACCCCCAAAAAGGCAACCTTAGCGACTGCAGTAACTTGAGAGGAGTAACCTTACTATCAGTTGTGTCCAAAGTATTTTGCACAGTTATTCTGAATAGAATTCAAGATATGGATACTGCAATGAGAGAAGAACAGGCAGGATTTCGAAAAGGGAGAAGCTATCTCGACCAGATCTTTGCTCTAAGAATGATACTTGGAAGAACATATCGTAAAGCTTTATATCGTAAAGCTTTATATCGTAAAGCAAAAACCATTCATCCTGAACTTTATAGACTTTAAAAGGGCATTTGATAGCATACACAGAGATTCATTGTGGAGAATTTTAAGAATATATGGAATACCATCTAAGATTGTCAATATCATTAGAGACCTCTACAGTGGATATGTTTGTGCAGTCAACACAGAAGAAGGGATGAATGAATGATTCCAGATTGAAACAGGCGTGAAACAAGGATGTATATTATCTCCATTGCTTTTTGGAATTGCCATAGACTTTATAATGAAAAAATGCTGCACAGGTAAAACGGGCATTGATTGTGTACATGAGACCCAAATGTAAGTTCTTGATTTTGCTGACATAACTCTTATCAGTGACAATGTGAAATCAACGCAAGTAAAAACAGAAACCCTGTCTTCAATGGCTAGCAAAATAGGACTTGAAATTAACAAGGATAAAACAAAAATAATGAAACTTCCCATTAATCAAGAAGGAAAAATGCACGTAGACGGAACAGCTGTTGATGAAATAAACCATTTTGCATATCTCGGCAGCTACATAGACCAGGATGGTGACACCAGAAAGGGAGTTAGAATTGCAAAACAGCAGTGACCTTCAAGAATCTTGAGAACATATGGTATTAAAAAGTTATAAGAGCAAAAACCAAGTTAAGATTACTTAATTCAAATGTAATATCCACCCTCATTTATGCATATGAAAGCTGGAAAACAACTAAAGAAATAGACAAGAAATTAGACTCTTTTGAAAACAAATGCCTAAGGAAAATACTCGGTATAAAGTGGAACGAATTCAAGAACAACGCAGAGATAAGACAGATAACCAAACAACAACCAGTCTCATGGGTATCAGAAAAAGAAGATGGACATATGTCGGTTATGTGATGAGAAGAAACAATCAGAGAATCCCAAAACAAGCTGTCAAGTGGAATACAACAGGCCGAAGAAAAAGAGGTCGACCATGTGAAACTCTAAAGAGGACATTGCTAAGAGAGGCCAGTTCAGTGGGCATAACATCCCTTGGTGAGATTGAAAAACTCGCCGAAGACAGGAAATTTTAGCGAACTACCATGTGGGCCCTATGTGACGTTTAACGGCACGGGAAGAATGTAAGATGTAAGAATGTGACAAGTGAAAATGAATGGCTCATTCTTATTTTCTAATGTGACAGATGAAAATGAATAGCTCATTCTTGTTTTCTAATGTGACAAATGAAAACAAGTAGCTCATTCTTGTTTTCTAATGTGACAGTCTGGCACTGTACGTAAATAAATCAGACAAGAGATGTTTGTAAATGTCTGAATCAGGTGGTAGGTGCCAATGATGCTTGTTAAATGAGGAATCTTGACCTTTGCAGCGAAACACCCATACACAACTTGCTAGACCAGTGGTCGACAAAGTTCTTAACAAGTGCGTGGAAACCACAAGGAACATAACCAATGCCTTTGTTATTATAGGAGAGACTCGGCTGGCAGCCTTTTTCTATAAAGCTGCTGGATGCTTCTCACCTTCGTGAGGGACAAGCAGGCCATTTTCGTGTCTTCAGCTAACAAGTGAGAGTAATAATAACAGAATATTATAAAATTATGAATAATAGTTATCTCAGTTACATTACATAATATAACAATTAGTGCGATGTAGCCTGTGGGTATCAGGTTGCCGATCCCTGAACTAAATCATCAGAGGAAGTTGCTCACGCAGCGTGAAGTGTTGTCCGATGTGTCTCAAAAAGGGATTTTCTGACCTTGCCTTTTCCTTGCTCCTTTTGGCACAGGCGCATGTGACTCCTGCTGACATTCTGAACACAAACATCTGGCTCCTACTTCTTAAATATGTGGCTGGATTAAACTATACGTGGCTTTGTCACGCTGATTGCACGACCAGATTAGCCTTATAGGTGGCTTTGTCACACTGGTTGTATGACTAGATTAGACTGTACATGGATTTGTCACGGTTGTTGTATGACTAGATTAGACTGTACATGGCTTTGTCACACTGGTTGTATGACTAGATTAGACTGTACATGGATTTGTCACGGTCGTTGTATGACTAGAACAGGATATATGTGGCTTTGTCACACTAGTTGTATGACTAGAATAGGGTATATGTGCCTATTCACACTGGTTGTATGACTAGAATAGGGCATATGTGGCTTTGTCACACTAGTTGTATGAACAGATTAGACCATACCTGGCTTTGTCATGCTGGTTGTATGAACAGATTAGACCATACCTGGCTTTGTCACGCTGGATGTATGACTAGATTAGACTATACCTGGCTTTGTTACGCTGGTTGTATGACTAGATTAGACTATGTGGCTTTGTCACTCTGTTTGGATGACTACAATAGGCTATATGTAGCTTTATCGCGCTGGTTGTGTGACTAGAACAGGGCATATGTGGCTTTGTCATACTAGTTGTATGACTAGAATTGGCAATATGTTGTATAGTCAAGCTGGTTTTATGACTAGAATTGGCTATATGTGATATTGTCACACTGGTTGTATGACTAGAATTGGCTATATGTGATATTGTCACACTGGTTGTATGACTAGAATTGGCTATATGTGATATTGTCACACTGGTTGTATGACTAGAATTGGCTATATGTGATATTGTCACACTGGTTGTATGACTAGAATTGGCTATATGTGATATTGTCACACTGGTTGTATGACTAGAATTGGCTATATGTGATATTGTCACACTGGTTGTATGACTAGAATTGGCTATATGTGATATTGTCACACTAGTTGTATGACTAGAATTGGCTATATGTTGTATAGTCAAGCTGGTTTTATGACTAGAATTGGCTATATGTGATATTGTCACACTGGTTGTATGACTAGAATTGGCTATATGTGATATTGTCACACTGGTTGTATGACTAGAATTGGCTATATGTGGCTTTGTCACCATGGATGAGAGAGAGAGAGAGAGAGATAGCATTAAAGACGTTTTATATACAATATATCCTTAATCTACCACTCTGGATATGCGAGCTCGTGTTCTTTGCAGCCGATGCGGTGAGGATGTTGAGGCATAGCATCGTTTCGGCTTTGGAGCAGGTTATGGTGGCTATTTTCTCAGTCTCTAACCGCATCTAAACTGCTGCGGGGGTGGGGGGTGCAAAACTTCTTTAGCAGACTCCACCACCATGAGGACTTTGGCGATCCCTGCCCAGTTAGTCAACAAGCTAGGCTTGTTACTGGAGGTACCAACTGAGAGGCGGGGACAGGGTCTTGGTTGGCTATGGATTGCACAATATATATCTGCCATGGCTGATGCGTCCATTTGCAGATCATCAATGATGTCTTGCAGCCATCTCCGCTTTGGTCTTCCTCTCTTTCTTTTTCCCATTATGTACCCATCCAAGACGGTCTTATCTAAATTATCATGACGTTTAATGTGTCCAAAATATTTCTCTCTTTAATCCTCTTTACTAGCCAGCCTTCTTCAATATTAAGTTCTTGTAGTATAGATATATTTGTTCTTTTTTGTGTCCACGATATTTGGAGAACTCTTCTGTAGCATTTACATTCAAAGCCATCTATGTGTTTCTCAGCTGTTTTGTTAAGTGCCCAGTTCTCACAGGCATATGTTGCGATGGGAAAGATGCATGCCCTTAAAAATCTAATGTTTGTGGTTCTCTCTGTTCCTCTCCACGGATTCTTTAGTTGGTTTAGTTTACGAAGAGCGATAGATGTCCTCCTTTTAATTACCCTCATTGTATCTCCATATATATGCTCAACATGGCAGAATATACATATGAAGAAGCTAGAAAACTAGACCATTACCTATATGCCACTGTATGTTATAAGTCACATTTTGACAACAGCTGGCCCTGACATTCAGGGACAGCTACACAACGCACATGTCGCGGGCAAAGCCGACACTTGGCTGAGCACATAAATGCGCGCACCCTGTCCAAACGTGGAAGTGATACGGTTTCCCGCGTCTCCGCGTTTATGCATATTCCTACGCTGTAACTAGGTTTTAGAACTGCAGTGTCCAGCCGCCTTGAAAGCGGTCACTTGCCACAGCTGCGCGAACGAGACCCACGGGCGACCAGCATCTAAATCATCTAACGTTTGTTCGTTAACATTTTTCTTGGCCTGGAACTGTGGTGAGTTATTTCTTTCACGGCACAAAGCTAAAATCTCATCGTTTGTTAACAGCCTTGCTGGCCGCTGTAACACCGGCCGCTAGCTGGACATCGGTTCTAATACATCCTTAGCAGGTTTATAATATCTGAATAACGCTCAGCCTGGTACTAACTGACAGGTGTTACGGAAGATGACTTCATAATAATGTTTATTAACTACTTCAACCAAAACAGGCCCAGACTAAGGCCATAGTTGAGGTCCAGACTAAGGCCATAGTTGAGGCCCAGACTAAGGCCATAGTTGAGGCCCAGACTAAGGCCATAGTTGAGGTCCAGACTAAGGCCATAGTTGAGGCCCAGACTGAGGCCATAGTTGAGGTCCAGACTAAGGCCATAGTTGAGGTCCAGACTAAAGCCATAGTTGAGGCCCAGACTAACGCCATAGTTGAGGCCCAGGCTGAGGCGATAGTTGAGGTCCAGACTAAGGCCATAGTTGAGGCCCAGACTAAGGCCATAGTTGAGGCCCAGACTAAGGCCATAGTTGAGGCCCAGACTAATTCCATAATTGAGGCCCAGACTGAGGCCATAGTTGAGGCCCAGACTGAGGCCATAGTTGAGGCCCAGACTGAGGCCATAGTTGAGGCCCAGACTGAGGCCATGGTTGAAGTCCAGACTAAGGCCATAGTTGAGGCCCAGACTGAGGCCATGGTTGAGGCCCAGACTGAGGCCATGGTTGAGGCCAAGACTGAGGCCATAGTTGAGGCCCAGACTGAGGCCATAGTTGAGGCCCAGACTAAGGCCATAGTTGTGGCCCAGACTAAGGCCATAGTTGAGGCCCAGACTGAGGCCATAGTTGAGGCCCAGACTAAGGCCATGGTTGAGGCCCAGACTGAGGCCATAGTTGAGGCCCAGACTGAGGCGATAGTTGAGGCCCAGACTGAGGCCATAGTTGAGGCCCAGACTGAGGCCATGGTTGAGGCCCAGACTGAGGCCATAGTTGAGGCCCAGACTGAGGCCATAGTTGAGGCCCAGACTGAGGCCATAGTTGAGGCCCAGACTAAGGCCATAGTTGTGGCCCAGACTAAGGCCATAGTTGAGGCCCAGACTAAGGCCATAGTTGAGGCCCAGGCTGAGGTCCAGGCTGAGGCCCAGACTAAGACCTTGAGGCCCAGACTGAGGTCCTAGCTGAGGCCCAGACTAAGGCCCTAATTGAGGCCCAGACTAAGGCTCTAACTGAGGCCCAGACTAAGGCCCTGAGGCCCATACTAAGGCTCTAACTGAGGCCCAGACTAAGGCCCTGAGGCCCAGACTAAGGCTCTAACTGAGGCCCAGACTAAGGCCCTGAGGCCCAGACTAAGGCCCTAACTGAGGCCCAGACTAAGGCTCTAACTGAGGCCCAGACTAAGGCTCTAACTGAGCCCCAGACTAAGGCTCTAACTGAGGCCCAGACTAAGGCCCTGAGGCCCAGACTAAGGCTCTAACTGATGGCCAGACTAAGGCCCTAACTGAGGCCCAGACTATGGCCCTAACTGAGGCCCAGACTAAGGCCCTGAGGCCCAGACTGAGGTCCTAGCTGAGGCCCAGACTAAGGCCCAGACTAAGGCCCAGACTAAAAGGCCCTAGCTGGAGCCCAGAGTGAGGCCCAGACTAAGGCCCTAGCTGAGTCCCAGACTAAGGCCCTATTTGAAGCTCAGACTGAGGCCCTATCAGAGTCCAAGACTGAGGCCCAGATGTTTGAATTCAAAATAACAAATATTATGTAAAACCGTTTCATTCAACATATAGTCTTGCACTCATTTACGGCCGCATTTGGGAACAGGAGTTCCGGCCGTACGTCGATTTGGCCGCATGTCGGCCGTTACATGGGAGGTTAGACACAAAGTACAGTTCACTGCCTTAACTTGTTTACAGAGTTGTTTACCATGACTGAAAGTACCAGCAGAACGCAAATTAAGACATCAAATGTGTGTTGAAATGTATCATAAAATATGAAGCATAGCACATTACGGGAAGAATATTACTGTAATAAGTTTTCAATGACACCAAAATGTATATAATTATGTATACGTACATATATCCATATCCACACATTTTGTACTCACCAAATGATGATGCTGTGCGATTATCCATCTTCTTGTCCTGCGGTGAATTTATAGTGTATGCAGAGCGGCAAATGTTTGTAAATTAATCACAAAATGAATCACATTAAAAAATACTGCAGTACTTCATCCGTAAGCATGAATGGCCGTAACTCGGTCTGCCGTAAGTCGAAGCATGACTATAAATAACTATATGAAATCCTAAACATAGCATTCTTGGAGTCGATATTACGAAGGCCAATGTGGCTGGAAGATTTCTTCTTAATGCGCTCGCTCAAAATTCACCTGGTTTTGTTTACGATGTCGATTCATCTGACTGCCCAGGTGCACGCTTACCTTCCGGTCACTCACGTGACACCACTTACCTGCCCTTAGATCTGACAAAACTCCAGATATCATGGCCCGGAATGCTCCAAACAAAAGCACAAGAGTCAACGTTTGGTATCTTAATCAAAAGACATTATATACAGTCTAGTCACTGACATGTCAGCATGTGTCAGTCATGGACGCTTCCGTTCTGGTGCAAGGGATTCTGTGGTGTACAAAGTTTGGGAATCTCTGCAGACAGATCATATGAAATAGCAATCATGATCGAAGAGGAAGACCAAGAGAAATGATACTGGACAGTCTGACGGGATGGTGTGAGAGGAGATCACCAAATGAACTGATGGCCTGCATGAAGGATCGGGTACTCTGGAGAAGCATAATAGCCAACGCCAGTCGGCACGGCACTTGATGATGATGATGATGATGATGATGAATCATGATCGCCAAAGTAAACCAGATGTTTATTGTACAGTCCCGCGCCACATAACGCCTCACGACACGGTCTGTGAAACAGGACGTTATGTAACTTTAGATCGTGTGTGAACACTGTATTATATACCTAGCAGACCTATATCGAACAATGTAGCCTGTCTGTATTGACCATGGACTGTACAGTTACAGGCCAGGCAAGGGCAGTCGCTGCGTGTACCTGGAAAGTTGGATACAAGTGTTGAGTGTGGCAAGCTGTTGAGAGTTCGCCATATCCAGTTAAGCCCCCAACTCCTGTTATCCGATATGGATTTTTAAAAAACTCTTTTAATCACAACATTATTGGATCACGCACATATATGCGGTCAGACGTTGTCCGAATAGACGTTTTGCAGTTCAAAACTTCTCATACAAGTATCTTAAGCCACACGAAGAATAAAAATCACTACCTCAAGCTTGACAAAGAACCTACGGTTTACCGTAATCAGGTTCAATATGTCAGCAGGCTGCCTTTCCATTCAGGATCACGTGCAACAGCTTCAAGAGTGCGCGATGCATGTTTCTCAATAACTGGAACAGGGCACTCAACCGTGACGCCAAGGGAGGGAACTACAATTTAATTTTTCTTCCACAGAAAGAACTGCGAGGCCTTTGGTCACGATCAGAAGGGAGGTAATTAAAGAGTGGATGCCGGTTATACCTTCTTGGTTAAATACAGGCACATTAATTAAACATGGCATAAAAGCAATAACAAGTAATACTCGTATATACAATGATATCAGTGATAAATAAACAAAAAATGATAAAGGTAATGATGAAATTAAGAGGACAATGGTAGTCTGTCTGTCTGTCTGTCTGTCTGTCTGTCTGTCTGTCTGTCTGTCTATATTGTTTGTCTAGCTCCATGCTGGAACTTCAAAGATAGAGAATGTTAGTGAACATAAAACTCTAGGTCTCATGACTGACCACCACCTCAGCTGGAATCATCATGTAGACAATCTAACCAAACTCACTGTACAAAAAAGTTTACCAATTTACTAAAATTAAACATTTTCTTGACATAGACACCAGAAAAATATACTACATATCACAGATACAAACACACTTGAGCTACTGTTCCACAGTCTGGGATGGTTGTTACATGTCAAACATGAAAAGACTTTTCTCACTTCAAAAACAAACAGTAAAGCTTGAAGATGACAAACATGCAGCACGTATTACAAATAAGGACAAACATCTTGATATTCTACCCTTCAAGAAGAGATTTCTTTTCAACAAAGCCAAGTTAATTCATAAAATTCTATCTCACAATGCTCCACCCTATCTTTGATCGTTGTTCAAATCCAACCCAAAACACAGTCAACACTTAAGCAATTGTATTCTCCCAAAACCAAGGCTTGACATATTTTTAAAAAAAAAAGCTTCTCTTACTCAACTGCCCACCGTAGAACGTGTCCTAAGAATCTGGATTGTCTTTTTTTTTCTGACTTTTGTCATTGTTTGTCTCGTCTCTCCAGCCTCTCTCATAACCTCCTCGTTTGATTTCCTTGTTGTCCATGGTATACTCAGCATCCTTCTAAGGAACCACATTTCAGTGGCCTCCAGCTGGACTTGTACTTCTTTAGTGACTGACCTTGCCTCGCATCCATAAAACAAACCTGGCCCGATGTAGCACTGGAGTAATCTTTTTCCTCACTCCCAATGACAATGATTTATTACACAGACTGCTCTTTATTTTTCTGAAACATTATTTTGGCTCGCATCTTCTGCTCTTTATCTCAGTTAGGGCACCTTCCGTCTGAGGTCAGTAGAGTCTCTAAATATCTAAACTTGCCCACCTGCTTCAGCATTGTGCTGTTTACAATCATATCCTGTGTTTGTTTGTTTGTTTGTTTGTTTGTTTGTTTGTTTGTTTTAATTCATTCCTTCAGTACGTGCAGTGCAGATTAGATTTCTGCCAAGCAAGCTTCTCCATTTTGGTGTTTCCGATCAGTTCTTCTGCTTTTCTTTATCCATTGCACCTGGTGCGATGGATGAGATATTCTTCTCTTGGCTGTGTTTTTTTCCCTCTTTTTCTTTCATTTTTCACTTGAATTTTCCAGTCAACTTCATTGGGCGTCAGTGCTGCACAGTGGCTAGTGTACTAGTCACTCATGATTAAGGTTGACGGTTCGAATCCACCCCGGTTACCCAACTACAGAAATCCGTACCTGGCTTCCTGTATAGGTGGGGAAGGAAAGGCCAGGTCAGGCACCATGCTGACCTCATCAGCCTCTAGGGTGACCACAGGTCCAGTCATCAGCATCAATGGCGACTGCGCAGTGGAAATTAAAAGAAGAACAGCACTTGCATCACAGAAACTAGGGCAAATGAAAAGATATTCCAAGTAGCGACATAAAGATGTGAAACGTGGACACTTAACAAATCACTAGAAAAGAGAATAACAACATTTGAGATGACATGTTATAGAAGGGCACTTAGAATATCATGGATAGAAAGAACATTATTAAAAAGATATACTGATGGGATTATTTGTTGTAGAAAACCGGTTTGTAAACACCATCAAAATTAGAAAGCTGAGATACTTCGGCCACATCAAGAGACACAACAGCCTGGAGAGGTTGAAGTAGAAGACACAGTGCCCGGCAAAAAGAGAAAAGGGGGCGACCTGGCCGCAGGTGGACTCAGGACATCACGGGAAAGCCTGAATACTTCACTACGAGACACTTGTTCAAGACCCCATTGCGTTCCGGGAGGCTGTGAGAGGGACAACGTCACGTGATGAACACTATATCCCCTAGGTCCCTCCTTGGGGTAACAGAGCTGTCCTCTGTTTTTTTTTAAATCTTCATCATCATCATCATCATCATGTCCCACCCCCCCCCCCCACCCCATCCCACCCCGAGGAAAGTTTGAAAGCAAGAACTGGTTCTATCTTTTTTTTTTTCAAAGTCCAAGCAGCCAGGCTGAATCTAGTCCACCTCTTTATGTTGTCCACCCGGTGGAGTGGGCACAAATAGGAAAAGCGATAAACTCCCAAACAGCTTTGCACTACACAGGGCCAGCAAAAAAAGCCAGATCGGGCCCCCGGAGCTTAGTTACCAGCTGGGCCCCTTATTCAGGCACAGAAAGTAACTCTCGTGTACCTAGACAGAGGAGAAAAATAGGCCAGACGGGGCCCTCTCAACAGCCTAGTCCGCAGGAATATAGCATCCTCCCTCCGCCCCGCCCCGTCCCCCCACCACCCTCCATATGTCAGGCCTGACAGTAAATGCATTTTCTATTCCATTACAATACCAAACTGTTTGTACCGGCTTTCATCAATAATTTCACATGCTATAGTTTTGCTGTCTTGTAACTAGGATGTTCAATATCCCATGGGATAAGTGATACAAGAAAATTACTCTTCACCCACGCTGCTCTTTCTAAACTCGGGGGTTACATATTGCCTTTCTCTTCGTCGCGATACCAGTCATTACCACCGGTCGCTGGTGTTACACAATATCTTACAACAGTGGTTCCCAACCTTTGTGCGCCCAAGTACCACTTATCCAAATATATATATATATATATATATATATATATATATATATATATATATATATATATATATATATAAGCTCCGACAATTAGGTGATGAGACTAATTTTATTATAGCCATGACGAAAATGCAATCTATGAAGCAGAGCATGGAAACCAAAGAGGCAACCTTTATCTATGATCTGGCAACTTTTCATCGCCGCCCGATAAACAGACGACAAACAAGCCGCCATTTTGTTGACCTAGTCAGAGGTGCATTGCTACGTAATCAGCATGAGGTAAAAAAGCTAACATTATGTTCTGTTTAAAGCTCGGAAAAAGTGCCATTGAGACAGTTGAATTGACGCGACAAGTTTATGGGGATATTTATCTCGTGCAGAGATATTCAGGTGCTGTTCAAGATTTAAAAGTGGTGTGGAAATGATTACAAATGCAACTAGACATGGACGCCAAATTTCTGTTCGCAATGAGGAACTCATTTTAAGAGTCAGAGAACGGATACAAGAAGATCGTTGTTTGACTGTGAGAATGATGGCAGATGAATTTGGTGATAATTGAGAGAACATTCTTAAAATTTTTATGGAAGGTTTTGGCGAGAAAAAAGTTGCTTGCCGGTTTCTACCACATTCGTTGTCTGATGACTAAAAACATCAGCATGTAGAGTACGCAAAAGACATCATCAAAATGTGTCGCAGAAATAAACATTTCTTAAATTTGATTGTTGCAGAGGATGAAACATGGATTTTCCGCTATGATCTCACGACTAAACGAAAAGTGCTCAGTTGAAGTCATCATCATCATCACCAAAAGGCAAAAAATTTTGTCTTCAAATGTCGAAAGTGAAGACAGTGTTTGTGTGCTTCTACGACAACAAAGGAGTTATTCACAAAGAATTTATTCCAGAGCGACAAACTGTCACTGCCAAAGTTTATTTAAGTATTTCGAAACGTCTATTGAAAAGGATTCTCCGAGTTCGACCCGAGTATTCAACACCTGACAGTTGTTTCCTTCTCCATGATAACACGCCGGCTCACCGGGCAGTAGTTGTACAGGAATTTTTGGCCCAAAAACAAGTGTATGTTCTCAACCATCCACCCTGTTCCCCAGATTTGTCTCCCTGCGATTATTTTCTATTCCCAAAATTAAAGTTACCATTAAAAGGACCCTTCTTTGACAATACTGATGACATCCAAAGGGCCGTAACATCGAGTTTAAGGGCCATACCAACAGAAGAACTGGAGAGGTCGTTCTAGTGTTTGTTAGATCGTGCCACTCGCTGTATCAATGCACAAGGAGCTTTCTTTGAATAAAATACAGGCTGTTTATTTTATTTTTTTATGTAATTAGTCTCATTACTTAATTGTCGGACCGTGTATGAGTTGCGAAAGATCACCTTGTATGTAAATAGCTCAATGGCAAAGACGCTGTCTAATTCGGCACTCAGCGACCAATAGCCTACATTGCTAGCTTCAGGGGTTGGAAAACCATAGCCTACATTGCTAGCTTCAGGGGGTTGGAAAACCATAGCCTACACTGCTAGCTTCAGGGGGTTGGAAAACCATAGCCTACATTGCTAGAGTCAGGGGTTGGCAAATCATAGCCTGCATTGCTGGCATCAGGGGGTTGGCAAACCATAGCCTATATTGCTAGCTTCAGGGGGTTGGAAAACCATAGTCTACATTGCTAGCGTCAGGGGTTGGCAAACCATAGCCAACATTGCTATCGGTCACATTCCTCATGGCGGTAGAGTCTGATAAAGAAGCATTGCATACCCCTTGTTTTTCAAACCCTCTCAGTGGCTAGAAAAGTAGCCGTCGTAACTCACATGGGCTGCAAAGAACATCAAGCTTGCAAGTTCCACGGAGATATAAGTAGTAGTCGTAGCAGCAGCAGCACCAGTAGTAGCAGTAGTAGTTGTACTAGTAGTAGTAGCAGCAGCTGTATCAAAAGTAGTAGTAGTAGTAGTAGTAGTAGCATCAGTAGCAGTAGTAGTAGTAATAGTAGTAACAGCAGCATTAGTAGTAGTGGTAGTAGCAGCAGCAGCAGCAGCAGTAGTAGTAGTAGTAGTAGTAGTAGTAGTAGTAGTAGTAATAGTAGTAGTAGTAGTAGTAGCATCAGTAGCAGTAGTAGTAGTAATAGTAGTAACAGCAGCATTAGTAGTAGTAGTAGCAGCAGCAGCAGCAGCAGCAGTAGTAGTAGTAGTAGTAGTAGTAGTAGTAGTAGTAGTAGTAGTAGTAGTAGTAGTTCGCAATGTCAATACCATCTGTTGAAAAATCTTCATTGACTTTTTCAACAGATGGTATGCACAAAAAAGAACCAACCTGACAGCGCACCCGCTGACGACCCGTTAATGACCCGCGGACCAGCTGTGGCTCGCGACCCTAGGCTGAGACCCGCTGAGTGCCGTACGTTACGGAGGACAAAATCATAATCACAGCATCTTTTGTGAGTAGATTTGTCAGTTCTGGACCCAGAAATATCACACGTCAGAGGGTATTTATTTAATTACCTGTAACATCAGCCACGAGAAGAGCTGGATAAAGACCGATGTAATGGTGAAGGCGCTGTCCGATGTAGCAGTCAGCGACATGTTAGGGGTCAGAGATGGGGAATCATAGCTGACCAAGACCCTGTCCCAGCTCTCCGTTGGTACCTCCAGTAACAGGTTTAACCTGGCTCACGGGGACTGGGATCGATATAGTACCTATGTGCTATAGTTCACATTCCATGCTTTTAAGCTGGACTCGGGGTGTGGATTGAATGTAAATGCTACAGAAGAGTTCTTCAAATATCATGGACACAGAAAAGAACAAATATATCCATACTAAAAAAAAGTAAAGTAAAGGTAACCCTGTCATGCCTTAGAGGCACATAGGGATTACTACAAGAACTTAATATTGAAGAAGGCTGGCTAGTAAAGAGGAATAAAGAGAGAAAACTTAAATATTTTGGACACATTAAACGTCATGATAATTTAGAGAAAACCGTCTTGGAAGGGTGCATAATGGGAAAAAGAAAGAGAGGAAGACCAAGGTGAAGATGGCTGCAAGACATAGTTGATAATCTGCAAATTGATGCATCAGCAGCAGGCCACCTTGCTTACAACCGAGAGGCCTACAGGAGAGCTGTTAGGGAGGCAAAGTTCCGTAAGGGAGACGCAAATGAATGAATGAATGAATGAATGAATGAATCCATACACCGGCCCCAAGCCAGCACGGTGGTGTGTCTCCGCATCTTCGCCACATCGTCTACAAAGAACACCAGCTCAATGGTCTAAAATTAAAACAAGAAAGACCGGCGTATCGACTAAAATTAATGAAACAGACGAAAAGAAGTCATTCAATTCTTACCGTTTCACTTTCTGTCTTCTTCATACAAACGCGTATAAAGGTAAAGGTAAACTTCCAGCTTCCACGTCATTAAGAAGAAGGTTTATTAGAAGATGTTGTGAATCCCCTGGACAACAAAAATAACTAATGAAGAATGTATGAGAAGTGCTGGAGAGACAAAAAACCTTGTCAAAAAGATAAGAGAGAGACAATGTACTTTCATAGGACATGCAATGAGAAGAGGGGGCATTGAAAATATTATAACAACAGGAAAAATAGAAGGAAGAAGATCAAGAGGAAGACCAAGAGAAATGATACTGGACAGTCTGACGGGATAGTGTGAGAGGAGATCACCAACTGAGCTGATGGCCTGCATGAAGGATCGCGTACTCTGGAGAAGCATAATAGCCAATGCCAGTCGGCACGGCACATGATGATGATGATGATGATGACGCCATTAAGGCACATCGGGGAATGCGGTGTTAGTCCCGTATTTTCCGTGACCTCCGGCACATTAAGTCTGATGTGGTCAGTATCACTCCTGGCCGTTTTACCTTCTCAGATTTCTCTGGTACCCATGTTTAGAGGCTGGGTCCACCCCGGGGCCTTGTTCCATATGTACCAGGAAAAAAAAAAAATCCTACTGCAGGGACTGAACCCGGTACCACCAGATTAGTAAGCCGAGGGCCTAACCACTCGGCTAACCAGGCCGCCACATAAGCATATAGGATGAAACAAAAAAAAAATCAAAAGATAGGGAAAGTAAGAATTGACATCTATGATGTACAACAAACAGGAGTGCCAGAAAAAAAAAAAAGAAAAAGAAAAGATGTATTTATCTTGTCATGCGTATTGCTGTTTCAGAAAGAGTCACTGCATTAGCTGCAAGAAACCAGAGAAACAGAGCAAAATTTGAGTCTGTCAGTGGTTCCCAACTAGGGCGATAACGCACCCTCCACCTCCTCTCTCCCCCTCCCCCCACCCTATGGGCGTTGGAAAGGACCAGGGGGCGGTGGAAGAAAAGAAGGCAGTACGGGAGCGTCGAGAGAAGATAGAGCAACAGACGGGGGCAGTAATACCTTCTTTCTTAGACGGGGGCAGTAATACCTTCTTTCTTAGACGGGGGGAGTAATACCTTCCTTCTTAGACGGGGCAGTAATACCTTCTTTCTTAGACGGGGGGAGTAATACCTTCTTTCTTAGACGGGGGCAGTAATACCTTCTTTCTTAGACGGGGATAGTAATACCTTCTTTCTTAGACGGGGATAGTAATACCTTCTTTCTTAGACGGGGATAGTAATACCTTCTTTCTTAGACGGGGATAGTAATACCTTCTTTCTTAGACGGGGATAGTAATACCTTCTTTCTTAGACGGGGATAGTAATACCTTCTTTCTTAGACGGGGGCAGTAATACCTTCTTTCTTAGACGGGGATAATAATACCTTCTTTCTTAGACGGGGATAGTAATACCTTCCTTCTTAGACGGGTATAGTAATACCTTCTTTCTCAGACGAGGGCAGTAATGCCTTCCTTCGTAGACGGGGATAGTAATACCTTCCTTTTTAGACGGGGGCAGTAACGCCTTCCTTTTCAGACGGGGGCAGTAATACATTCCTTCTAAGCACTTTTCAACCTGATATTGAGAAACTTGTGTCCCCACATCACATCAAAAGCTGAGAAAATAATGCAGCAGGTGAGTCATAAATGTGCTCTTTCTTATTGTTAAACTGGCTTGACTGCTGAAGTTTTTAGTTGTGTAATGCATATTCAACTTTAATAGGTCGAAGAGTATCTAACTTGAGGGCGGGGGCGTTGAGGGTTTCGCCTGGGAGAAAAGGGAACGCAAGACCGAACAAGTCTGGGAAACACTGGTCTATCTAAAGCGGAGCTCGTTTATCTGAGGAGAAAACGAAAAGGCTAACGTGGAAGGGAATGACAGCGGACGCAGAAGACTGATGACACATGCTCTAGAAAGAACCCAGCTCTCGCCACATAAATACGATGTTTTGGTTAATGTGACCGATTATGCCAGTCAATCTGCCACGAAGTAAACTGCTCCATAAACTGCTATAATCTATGATTTGCCAAGGGGAGAGAGATAAGGTATCGAACGCAAGCCTGCTCGTTTGTTTGGCTTACTTAATAAACTCCAGGATCACTCACGGCAAACGTCGTGGCAATATGTGGCCACACAACCTCCTGTCACGTGGGATACACGCTGATAGATTGCCTGCAGGTCTTTGACCCCAAAAAAAAAGAAACGTTAAGGAACCTTGCTACGGCACGATAAGCAAAAGAAATATGCCAGGGTGTGTGTGTGAGTCTGTGTGTGTGTGTCTGTGTCTGTGCTTGTGAGTGTATGTGTATGCGTATGTGTCTGTCCTCTATTGTCTGTGTGTGTGTGGGGGGGTGGCAAATACTAGACCCAGAAATGGAAAAAAATTTTAATTAGTGTTGTGTGATTCGTTAAATGCTCCTTTAGTATTTATTTCTAGTGTTAAACATTGATTTGGTATTTATTTCTAGTGTTAAACATTGATTTGGTATTTATTTCTAGTGTTAAACATTGCTTTGGTAATTATTTCTAGTGTTAAACATTGCTTTGGTATTTATTACTAGTGTTAAACATTGCTTTGGTAACTATTTCTAGTGTTAAATACTGCTTTGATATTTATTACTAGTGTTAAATATTGCTTTGATATTTATTTCTAATGTTAAATATTGCTTTGGTATTTATTACTAGTGTTAAACATTGCTTTGGTAACTATTTCTAGTGTTAAATATTGCTTTGATATTTATTACTAGTGTTAAATATTGCTTTGGTAACTATTTCTAGTGTTAAATATTGCTTTGATATTTATTACTAGTGTTAAATATTACTTTGATATTTATTTCTAATGTTAAATATTGCTTTGGTATTTATTACTAGTGTTAAACATTGCTTTGGTAACTATTTCTAGTGTTAAATATTGCTTTGATATTTATTTCTAATGTTAAATATTGCTTTGATATTTATTACTAGTGCTAAATAGTGTTTGGTATTTATTACTAGTGTTAAACATTGCTTTGATATTTATTTCTAGTGTTAAATATTGCCTTGGTATTTGTTTCTACTGTTAAATATTGCTTTGGTATTTACTTCTAGTGTTAAATATAACACTATGTAGGTGTTAAATATAAACATAAATGCTTTTGAATGTAAATGCTACAGAAGAGTTCTTCATATATCATGGACACAAAACAGAACAAATATATCCATACTACAAGAACTTAATATTGAAGAAGTTAGTTGATCCTCTTGGGCCAAAGACGGCGCATAGGGCGGAGGACAAGGCTCTCCATGTCTGGCGATTCCTTGCTACGTGCATTAGATCTTTGGTGTTCCAGATAAAGAAGGCTGGCTAGTAAAGAGGATTAAACAGGAAAACTTAAATATTTTGGACACATTAAACGTCATAATAATCTAGAGAAGACCGTCTTGGAAGGGTACATAATGGGAAAAAGAAAGAGAGGAAGACCAAGGCGAATATGGCTGCAAGACATCGTTGATAATCTGCAAAGGGATACATCAGCAGCAGGGCATCTTGCTCACAACCGAGAGGCCTACAGGAGAGCTGTTAGGGAGCCAAAGTTCCGCCAGGGGCATGCAAATGAATGAATGAATGAAATGTTAAATATTGCTTTTATATTTACTTCTAGTTTTAAATATTGCTTTTATATTTACTTCTAGTTTTAAATATTACTTTTATATTTACTTCTAGTTTTAAATACTGCTTTGCTACTTGTTACTTGTCTGTTGGTCACTTGATGAAAAGAAATGATCAGAGGATCCCAAAAAAGCTATCAAGTGGAACACAACAGGGCGAAGAAAAAGAGGCAGACCGCGTGAAACTCTGAAGAGGACATTGTTAAGGCAGGACAAATTAACAGGCATAAAATCCTTTGATGAGGTTGAAAGACTCGCCGAAGACAGGAAAAATTGGCGAACTACTTTGCGAGCCCTATGTGACGTTTAACGGCACGGGAAGGATATAAGATAAGATAAGATAAGAGTGGCGAAGTGGTTAGTGCACTGGTCTCTCATGGTGAAGCTCGGGGTTGGAATCCGACCGCAGGCACCCCAGTCACCCAGCTGTAGAAATGGGTACCCGACTTCTGGAGTTGGGGAAGGAAAGACGGCTAGGCATGATACTGACCATATCACCCTCTAGTGTGCTGACAGGTCAAGACAAAATGGGTACTAACACCATATCCCTATGTGCCTCTAAGGCATGACAGGATTACTTTTACCTTTTTTTTTACCTTTATTTATTACTAGTGTTAAATACTGATTTGGTATTTATTCTTATATCTTATATACTTCCCGTGCCGTTAAACGTCACATATGGCTCGCAAAGTAGTTCGCCAATTTTTCCTGTTTTTGGCGAGCTTTTCAACCTCATCAAAGGATTTATTACTAGTGTTAAACATTGCTTTTGTACTTATTTGCAGTATTAAATATTGCTTTGGTATTTATTACTAGTATTAAATATTGCTTTGGTATTTGTTTCTAGTGTTAAATATTGCTTAGATATTTAGTTCTAGTGTTAAATATTGCTTTGGTATTTGTTTCTAGTGCTAAATATTGCTTAGATATTTAGTTCTAGTGTTAAATATTGCTTTGGTATTTATTACTAGTATTAAATATTGCTTTGGTATTTATTACTAGTATTAAATATTGCTTTGGTATTTGTTTCTAGTGCTAAATATTGCTTAGATATTTAGTTCTAGTGTTAAATATTGCTTTGGTATTTATATCTAGCGTTAAAATTTTGTTTCACTATTTACTTCTAATGCTAAATTATTTTTTGTATTTACTTTCGCTGTTACAGCGGCAGGCCATCTTGCTCACAACCGAGAGGCCTACAGGAGTGCTGTTTGGGAGGCAAAGTTCCGCAAGGGACATGCAAATGAATGAATGAATGTTACAGCCTGCTTTGATATTTCCTACAACAATTACTTGATATTTACTACTACAATTAGTTGGTATTTACTACTACAAGTACTTGGTATTTCCGACTACAATTTCTTGGTATTTACTACTACAAGTACTTGCTATTTCCTACTACAATTACTTGGTAGTTACTACTACAAGTACTTGCTATTTCCTACTACAATTACTTGGTATTTACTACTACATACTATTTTGGTATCTTCAACAACGTATTACTTTGGTGTTTAGATCTGACGTTAAAACTTGCTAGAAATACCAGCAACACTAAATGTATTTCCTCTCTGATTCATCTTTGGAGAATTAAAAATTAATGAAATATCAATAGTTTGCATCCTCACCTACGACACAAAGAAAGATCAATGCAAACGTATTTTGTGATTCTCCGGGCAGCTGTGAGCCACGAGATCCATCTGTACGGATCGTTTCAAAGCATTGTGAGAAGTTTCACGTCGGGATCTATACGGCAGTGCCAAATCCACACATGTACAAAAGATTAGTAACAGATGTAAGTTTGTTATACAAACAAACAAACAAACAAATACACACATGCAAATGAGAAAAGGTATGAGAAAGGGCAGGTAATAGACGAGGCTACAGTTTAATACAGAAAAAAAAAAGAGTTAAGTGGAAATATATAAGTCAGACAACCCGACCAAATGACAATGATTGACAATCTGTCAATAATACAGTGTGTGTTTGTGTATGTGTGTACTTGTCTATGTGCTGTGTAAATATGTGTAGTGGGTTTTTCTTTTGGCCGGGGGGGGGGGGCACCAGTTTGGAGAAAAGATAGCTTTAGCAGGCTCAGTGAGAGAAGGGGATGGGGAGGAGACTCAGTGTTGTACCCCCTGGGCCCAAGCTGTTGAGGGGGGCACAGAGGGCCCTATTTCCCCATCTTTTTGTTTTTTTTTTTATTAATTAGAGACAAAACTGAAAAGTTACTTTACGTGCACGGACGAGGAGTCGGGGGGGGGGGGAGGAGGAGTTGGTGTGGGGAGGAAGAGTTGGTGTGGGGAGGAGGAGTTGGTGTGGGGAGGAAGAGTTGGTGTGGGGAGGAAGAGTTGGTGTGGGGAGGAAGAGTTGGTGTGGGGAGGAAGAGTTGGTGTGGGGAGAAAGAGTTGGTGTGGGGAGGAAGAGTTGGTGTGGGGAGGAAGAGTTGGTGTGGGGAAGAGGAGTTGGTGGGGGGGGGGTGGCAGATGATAGCTCAGCCTGGGGACGAGGGGGGGGGCCAGACCTACCTCTGAACAGCTCCCTAGCTATTACGAAGCTCGCAGTCACTTTAAACATCAGCACATGATGTCCAAACATCATATCAGTGAGCATGAAATCTAAAAGACCACTCACCCTAAGTGGCTCCACCTCTGGTCCAGCATAAAAAAAAAAACTAAATGGGAACAGTTCTGATGGTATACTGAAATATGGCCCGTAGCACAGTTTGTTTTTTAATGAAATGAATAAATGGGCAATTTCTAAACTTTTCTATCTACATTTTTATTAACAGCATATAGACATATACGTATATTATGAGGTCTTTCTGCGACATACGCACCTGCCGAGTCTCATGGCTCAACAAACTCATCATCTGATACTGTCATTATTTCCAGAGCAGCTGAATTACTCACGAGATAATTCTCTCAGATTACTGCTCCAAAGAGCTCTGACAAAGTAGTTCTGCGTGCAATTAAGAGGTACATTATATAAATGTAAGATATTAATACGGTCGGCAAACAAAAGATAGAATATTATATAACATTTAGAACCTTCGGCAAAAGAGGATCAACTCATTTGAAGCAAAAACTCCTTCAGTTCTGGTAATATAAAAATACCAGCAGCCGCGGTGAATGCTATCATTACTAATGATTCATTAACTCCCCTTATACAAAATGTGCTGTTGACAGTTGTAAGTGTTCACATGTTCCCTTTAACAGACACTGAGCTATCAACGTTCGCCGTGTGTGCACCGTCAAGTTCCCTCTGATATAAACTGTGTTTTATCTATCTTCACTGTAACTTTTCACATGTTCCCTCTAATATGAACTGTGTTTTATCTATCTTCACTGTAACTTTTCACATGTTCCCTCTAATATGAACTGTGTTTTATCTATCTTCACTGTAACTTTTCACATGTTCCCTCTAACATGAACTGTGTTTATCTATCTTCACTGTAACTTTTCACATGTTCCCTCTAATATGAACTGTGTTTATCTATCTTCACTATAACTTTTCACATGTTCCCTCTAATATGAACTGTGTTTATCTATCTTCACTATAACTTTTCACATGTTCCCTCTAATATAAACTGTGTTTATTTATCTTCACTGTAACTTTTCACATGTTCTGTGTTTATCTATCTTCACTATAACTTTTCACATGTTCCCTCTAATATGAACTGTGTTTATTCATCTTCACTGTAACTTTTCACATGTTCCCTGTAATATGAACTGTGTTTATTCGTCTTCATTGTAACTTTTCACATGTTCCCTGTAATACAAGCTGCTAATAGCCGTTGTTATAAGCGTTCTGTAATACAAACTGCTATCAGCATTTGATATAAGCGTTTTGTAATACAAGCTGCTATGAGCCTTTGCTGTAAGGCTCATGCGTTTCCTATTTATACAAAATGTGCTGTAATCTTTCGCTGAAAGTGTTGAAGTGGTCACTACTGCTTGCCCAGAATATAATGGTGATAATGATGATGTTTTTAGAAGACTCAAACTGCAAAGTCTGCATTTCAGAGAATGAGAAACATATTATGCAACACATCCTTATCAATGAATGTTAGAAAACAAATACTAAAAACTTATATTGAACCTATCTTGTTATATGGAAGTGAATCATGGACAATAGGCTGGTCTGCACAAAAATCATTGGAAGCAGCAGAAATGTGGTTTGTTAGAAGAATGTTGCGAATCCCCTGGACAGTAAACATAACTAATGGAAAATGTATGAGAAGAGCTGGAGAGACAAAAACATCTTATCAAAAAGAAAATACGACAGAGAAACAATATACTTTCATAGGACATGCAATGAGAAGAGGGAGCATTGAAAATAGTATAACAACAGGAAAAACAGAGGAAAGAAGAGCCAGGGGAAGACGGAGAGAAATGATACTGGACAGTCTGACAAGATGGCATGAGAGGTGATCACCAGCTGAGCTAATGGCCTGCATGAAGGTTCTTCGTGTACTCTGGAGAAGCATAATAGCCAACGCCAGTCGGCACGGCACATGATGATGATGATGATGATGATAATGATGATGATGAAACTGGAACACCGAGTGACAATGGGAAAACTGAAGGGACAAAGAGACAGAGGAAGACAAAGAAGCAAAATACTTGACTGGTTAAATGAGTGACACAGAACACTGCCCGAGATACGTCGTACAGAACCGTTGCGGAAATCAGTGTCTACCAACGCCCAGAGAGAGAGATAGAGAGAGAGAGAGAGAGAGGGAGATAGAGATAGGGAGAGAGGGAGATAGAGAAAGGGAGAGATGATGATGATGATGATGATACAAATTGGGTATGGAGATATATTCGGGGTCTGCAAAGGTAAAAGGCTGAGAACCCTTGCCCCAATGTATAATCCAACACAAAGACTTGTAAGTAGTAAATGTACAGAAACAGCTTGAACAAAAACAATATATAACGCTCTTCGACTTCTTCATATCTTGATGTAAAATCTGATCCCTTTGGTAACTATACACCATCTGTTACATTATAACTCTATATATCGGCATTATGTTTTTTTTAATTGCATTTTCATTCATACGTACACTTAAAAGGGTCACCTTGCTGTAACAAGTCATGTGATAGTCCTGAAAGTGAGACACAAGGATATATGTAAATCATCCAGGAGACACTTTTCCATTTGTCACAGTAACTGGAAGAGACCTAAAAAAAAAAAGTGAAAGATCGTTCCACAAGACGAGCGATTGTAAGCAATCGTTCTGCATCACTAGAGAATGAAACAGACGGCTGAACTTGAAGGCTAGAAGAGATTGGACCTTTGCGACGTAAGCTTCTTTGTTACATACAAGTAAACTGGGCCAAGAATCATTAACCATGAGACGTTGCTCAGCAACTTTTCAGGAACAACTGACAAGTTTGGGAGAGATGGGTTCGACCCTCGTTAGGATCAGGGGGTTTCTTTGGGAGGTTTGGCGGGGGGGGGGCGGTTAAAAATTCTGTCTTGCAGACTCCACCCCCTCTGTCACTGGTCATCAGACATTCAGACTCCACCCCCTCTGTCACTGGTCATCAGACATTCAGACTCCACCCCCTCTGTCACTGGTCATCAAACATTCAGACTCCACCCCCTCTGTCACTGGTCATCAGACATTCAGACTCCACCCCCTCTGTCACTGGTCATCAGACATTCAGACTCCACCCCCTCTGTCACTGGTCATCAAACATTCAGACTCCACCCCCTCTGTCACTGGTCATCAGACATTCAGACTCCACCCCCTCTGTCACTGATCATCAAACATTCAGACTCCATCCCCTCTGTCACTGATCATCAGGAAAGTGGTATGTGCACTATAATTGTAATTAACAACTAACTAGCTGTTGAAAGCTACCTTCTGTGACACACACAGCAGTCATAATTACATCGGGAGTTGGTGTGGATATATCTCCACGGCGGTCACAATTACATCGGGAGTTGGTGTGGATATATCTCCACGGCGGTCACAATTACATCGGGAGTTGGTGTGGATATATCTCCACAGCGGTCACAATTACATCGGGAGTTGGTGTGGATATATCTCCACGGCGGTCACAATTACATCGGGAGTTGGTGTGGATATATCTCCACGGCGGTCACAATTACATCGGGAGTTGGTGTGGATATATCTCCACGGCGGTCACAATTACATCGGGAGTTGGTGTGGATATATCTCCACGGCGGTCACAATTACATCGGGAGTTGGTGTGGATATATCTCCACGGCGGTCACAATTACATCGGGAGTTGGTGTGGATATATCTCCACAGCAGTCACAATTACATCGGGAGTTGGTGTGGATATATCTCCAGAAGTGTTACAAGGCTGAGGTTCGAGGCGATGGGCGCGAGCGGTTAGTTCTTCTGCTCAGCTTCTGCATGCGTTCCGAGTCTACATTCTGAGGACCACTGGAGTCTGGTGCTCAGTGAGGCTTGTGAGCCTGTGCCAAAGCTGATTGTTGTGAGGCTTTTTCTGAGGCCCCGGGGGGGGGGTGCAGAAATGCTTAGGGTGCTTCAGATTTAAGTTACGCAGGGCCCCATCTCGTGTGGACTATCCAAAAGTATGATAAACAGTCGTCTATAGTCACTATGATAAACAGTCGTCTATAGTCACTATGATAAACAGTTGTTTATAGTCACTGTGATAAACAGTCACATACAGTCACTGATAGTGCGATAAACAGTTACACAAGTCCCTTTCGTACCTTACAGAAAACAGCTCAAATGTAATAAATGACAGTATTACATGTAACTACAGAAACAAAACAATGCCAATAAACAAAACCAAAAAAAAAAAAAAACTCAAAGGAAAAAAAAGATGAAGGAAGACTCAGAAAACTATATCATATCGGGCTGACCAACCGGCACAGCTTTTTAGCGTTTCTCTAAGCACCAGATCTGATTAAAACCAAGGCACTCTCTAAGATTTTGCGATTCGTGTGCAAATGAATATGTGCGTCATGAAGTCAGGTTGAACAGTACAAACTTAAAGTTCTCGCAAAAAAAAAAAGTCAAAGCCCAGAAACGTCATCATAAAAACGGAAAATAAAAGTATCAGTTTTATTTCTTGTGAACGGCGTATTTCGTGCGTGGCATGATTATTTTTTTCTTCACGTGTTCGCGGCCGCACTATCGCACCAGCTTAGAGTGAACATTGATTACAACTATCAAAGAGCAGTACAAAACAAGAAAAGTACTATCGTCAAACGCTATCAGAACAGCAACCCCCCCCCCCCCCCCAAAAAAAAATATGTACAAATAAAAATTGATTCAAACGTGTTTAGATAAACATTTACCCAGCGCTTACAACAAAACATGAAACTACTTCATCGCCCGTTATTTCGCTGTTGTTCTCTTTGTATTATTCTTTTTTTTTCCTAAATACTGGGGAGGGCTGTATTGATCTGTAGCATTACTGATCTGTAGGTAAGCAGCTACCACCAGCTGTTTCCTCACTACAGAGTATTATCTGGTAACAGCGTTTCAGTTATTGTTATTTAAAACATGCTGTTTCAGGGGGAGGGGGTGCAGAAGGAATACATGGAAAATGACCGCGTGAGGCGGTCGATATAAAATAGTGGCAGTTGAGTTATTGAAGCTGTTGTTGCAGCTGCTGCTGTTTCTGCTGGTCTTGTTGTTGTCGTTGCTATTGTTGTTGTTATTTCTGTTAGGGGTTTTTTTTTCTTGTCTGTCCTGTCTTGTATGTCCTGCCTTTATGTTCCACGCAGCAAGCACATACACACAGCCGGAGATCCATATATGTTCCACGCAGTAAGCACATACAACACAGTTGAAGATCCATTTATGTTCCACGCAGCAAGCACATACAACACAGCTGAAGATCCATTTATGTTCCACGCAGCAAGTACATACAACACAGTTGAAGATCCACATATGTTCCACGCAGTAAGCACATACAACACAGCTGAAGATCCATTTATGTTCCACGCAGTAAGCACGTACAACACAGCTGAATATCCATTTATGTTCCACGCAGCAAGCACATACACACAGCTGAAGATCCACTTATTTCCCATACAGAAAAGATCCACTCTTGTTCCATGCTTTATATTAGAATTCAGTTTAGGTATTTCTTTCCATATGCTAATGTTCCGGTACTATACTTTTATTTTTCTCCAGTTCCGCTTAATAAATTGCGACTCGTTAATAAAATATTTCTCAGGTTATTGAACTCTCTCTCTCTCTCTCTGTCCTTCTCTCTATGTTTCTCTCCCTCGCTATCTCTTACTCTCTCTCCTTCTCTCTCTGTCTCTCTCCCTCTGTCTGTCTCTCTCCCTCTCTCTCTGTCTCTCTCCCTCTCTCTGTGTCTCTCTCCCTCTCTCTCTGTATCCCTCCCTCTCTCTGTCTCTCTCCCTCTCTCTCTCCCTCTCTCTGTCTCTGTCCCTCGCTCTCTCCTACTCTCTCTCCCTCTCTCTGTCTCTCTCCCTCTCTCTCCCTCTCTCTCTGTATCCCTCCCTCTCTCTCTCTCTCCCTCTCTCTGTCTCTGTCCCTCGCTATCTCCTACTCTCTCTCCCTCTCTCTGTGTCTCTCTCCCTCTCTCTCTGTATCCCTCCCTCTCTCTGTCTCTCTCCCTCTCTCTCCCTCTCTCTGTCTCTGTCCCTCGCTCTCTCCTACTCTCTCTCCCTCTCTCTGTCTCTCTCCCTCTCTCTCCTCTCTCTCTGTATCCCTCCCTCTCTCTCTCCTCCCTCTCTCTGTCTCTGTCCCTCGCTATCTCCTACTCTCTCTCCCTCTCTCTGTGTCTCTCTCCCTCTCTCTCTGTATCCCCTCTCTCTCTCTCTCTCTCTCTCTCCCTCTCTCTGTCTCTGTCCCTCGCTATCTCCTACTCTCTCTCTCCCTCTCTCTCTGTCTCTCTCCCTCTCTATGTCTCTGTCCCTCGCTATCTCCTACTCTCTCTGTCTCGCTCCCTCTCTATGCATCTCTCCCTCGCTATCTCTCACTCTCTCTATCTCTCCCTTTTTTCTCCCTCTTTGTCCCTCTCTCTGTCTGTCTCCCTCTCTCTGTCTCTCTCTCTGTCTCTCTCCCTCTCTCTGTCTCTCTCCCTCTCTCTCTATCTCTCTCCCTCTGTCTCTCTCTGTGTCTCTCTCCCTCTCTCTGTCACAGAGACAAACACACAAGAGAATGGTAAGTACAGAGACGTTGTTACGTTTATTACGTGCACATTATAGTATGTTCAATGACACATCACAAAGCTTCTTTGATCTTTCAGAGTTGGCATACTAATCATTTTCATACCCTGCTCCAGTCCTCCTCTTCTTTCTCGCATACTTTATTCCATGTCTTCAGTCCTCCACTCCTCCTCCTCCTTCTCCTCCTCCGCTACCTTCACGTGTCCTTATTCCCATCAGTTTCTTCTCGCCCTTCCTCTGCTCCCCGCCTGCCCCCTCCCCCACACCTGTGTCATGTATGAGCCAACGCATGTACACCCCACATACACATATCACTGAAGCAGATCTCTTACCTTCAAAACTCATAAAACCCCTACACAATACACCAGGGATACACCGCGGCGAAAGCGAGCATAACCCGACCTGACCTCGATAGTCACTCCACACACACACATACACACACTCACTCACACTCGCACACGCTCACACTCAACCCCCACGTCACCATTTGGGAAATGGAGGGGAAGAGAGAGAGAGAGAGAAAAAAAACCCACTCCACCCACAAACCTCCCTCCAGGCAGTTCCCACTCCGTTTTTCCTGCCTGCTAACCACACACAAAATATCTCGCACACATAAATAAAGGTAGCAGGTTCATAGTGTGAGAGATTTGTGGTGTGGTTGGGGGGAGGGGAAGGGGAAGGAAACTCGTTTTAAAAAAAAAAAAATCCGAGACCTGGTATTGAGAGCGAAAAAAAAAACCCCAAACGAAACTAGGTCATTGCATAGGCATACTTAATGCAATGGGAGAACTGCACGTCATGTTTTGACCTCAGCATTTGTCCTTTCAACCCTTATATAAATAACAGGGGGAAAATACGGTAAAACTTAGCCAATGCTGGACGCGTTTTAAAACCTCTCTTAAAAAATGTCGCTTGCTCCATTATCTGTCTTGTAATAATTACACGGCACTCGAAAGTAGAACTTGTGTTCTGATCTTTTGCGTAAATAAATTAGCTCCTGTTTGCATGTGATGGTGGAGTTTAAATCGATTTTTTAAAAAATCTATTTTTAGGAGCAGGGGAAAACATGGACGAAGTAGAAAAAAAAAATCGAAGTGTAAATGTAGATAGATAAATAGATAAAGTCGCTCATAGCCGCTGGCGAGTTAATAAGTGGGAGGATATTGGAAACAAGTTCTTCATTGTTTGTGTAACAAAGAAAGGCCTTTTTTTTAAACAGGGCAAGCTGCGAAGGGTGGGGGGGGGGGGAAGGGGTGGAAAAGAGGACAATCAAGGTAATACTATGAGGAGCCACAGACAGACAGACAGATGTATATGAGAGTGATATTTTAAAACAATTATGTGTGGTGTGTGAGAATAGTATGAAATGATATGAAGGCGAGTTAGTAAGTCTTTTCATATGTTGATCGTTTCAACTTTTTTACTTTTCCTGATATATCATTCATTCATTCATTCATTTGCATGTCCCTTGCGGAACTTTGCCTCCCAAACAGCTCTCCTGGAGGCCTCTAGGTTGTGAGCAAGATGCCCTGCTGCTGATGCATCCATTTGCAGATCGTCTACGATGTCTTGCAGCCATCTTCGTTTTGGTCTTCCTCTCTTTCTTTTTCCCATTATGTATCATTCCAATACGGTCTTCTCTAAATTATCATGACGTTTAATGTGTCCAAAATATATATGGCCTAAACCATGGCTGGCTGAATGGGTAGGCTCTGAGTTTCCTAATCCTACTAATCCTTTTGGTACCGAATTAAAGCGATGGGATCTTTTCTGGTACAAACCAAAGCAGGTCCCTGGGTCCACCCATCCTCTTAAAAATGGGCACCAGAGAGATCTGGGACGGTAAAGGCGGACAGGGCGTGGATGCTGGCCGCATCAGACTTTCATGTGCCGAAGGTCTTGAAAATACGGGCCTACCACCGTATCCTCAATATGTCTTAATAGCATGTGAAAGGGGAATATCTAAGAGAAAGATATGCAACTATCTACAAACAAAACGCGCAGCCGGTAGAAAACTTCAACTTTTAGAAAGAAAACAGGAAAACTTCTGGGTTTTAATGTAAAAGGGAGGTGGAAAATAAAAAAAAAAAAAAAAACAAAGGAAGCAACGAGAAAGGAAAAAAGTGACAAAAGCACGGTAGGAAAGAAAACCAAAACAAAACATTTCAATGAAGAATAAAACTCCTCCTCGGACAAGAAAAGACACAACAGTAACAAAGAAAACAGGAAACACGCGAAAGAAAACATTTAACTGAAAGGGAAACGAAAACAAATCCACGAAGAAATCACGGAGACATGAAACTGAGAGTGGAGGTTTTGACGTTGTGAACATCAAAACACCTTACATCAAAACACGTCAATCAAAACAAGAACAACATAAAAAATTTTTTTTTAAAAACTAAATAAATATAACGAAACGGAAGAAAAGACAGTATAATTTCTTTCGTGTCCTCTGGTCAACTTTTTTTTTACATGGATTGTATTTTCTTTCTTTTACAAACCTAACCTTGGTTTATATTCTACAAATGTAATCAGTTCGTAACCCTTTTGGAAATAAAGATCAATCAATCAATCAGTTTTACAAGGATCACATACAAAAACAACAACAGACAAAAACATGAAAAGTAGACGAAGAATTACATATTTAACCTTTTTTCCATCCTTCTTGTAAAAAAGACGGGCGCAAAATGCGGATAGATAGAAAGATGAACGTTTTGGGTTTGACAGATAAAAAGATGAACGTTGTTGCTTTGATAGACAGAAAGATGAACATTGCAGCGTTACGTAGGCCGGATCTTGGTGTACAGGTGGCGTTGCAATCGCATATACCAAAATGGCGTCTGTGAAGGAGAAAAGCCCAGTGTGTTTTGTGGTATCACAAAATGCGAGGGGTGATTGATAAGTTCGCGGCCTGAGGTACGACGGATTATTTGTGGACATTTTAGCGTAATGGACCCCAGTGACCGTTCTGCCCTTTTGAAGATATAATCTACCAATAGCACACCTTCTGAATCCCAAAAAATGTAAGCCATCACTTTGCCTGGAGACAGAGCCATCCTTGCTTTCTTTGGAGGTGGGGATCCACGATGTTTCCACCGTTTTGGCTATTCTTTGGTTTCTGGTTGAAAATGATGAACCCAAGTCTCATCCATAGTCACAAACTGCTGAAGAAACTTTTCAGGATCTGCAGAAAAATGGCCAAGATTGTCTCTTGACATGTTGATACGCTGTCGTTTGTGATCAGCTCCAAGAAGTTTCTGGACCTATCGAGCAGAGACTTTTGTAATTTGCAGATCATTGTGAATAATGGCATGAACACGTTCCTGTGAGATGCCCAACTCAGTAGCAATATACCGCTCAGTTAGTCATCCATCCTCCATTATCATGTCATGGATTCTGAAGGTGGTTTCATCAGTGGTTACCGCTCATGGTCTTCCTGGACAGGGATCATCTTCCAGACTCTCCCTTCCATGTTTGAATTGAGCTTCCCATTTCTTCACTGTGCTGTAAGAAGGGGCACTCTCCCCTAGAGTCTCTACCATATCGTCATGCATCTTCCTCGATGATAAGCCCTTGATGCAGAGGTAGCGAATGACTGCTCGATGAGAAATTTTATCCATTTCCTCACTTTCTGCCACCCCTTACCACTTCGGTAGCCTGTAAAAACAATTGGTTGCAGTTAATTTCTTGAAACTTGGTGTTTAATCTTACATTAACCTGATCTATAAATGCACCTAATATCAACTGTGGGTTTCAAGTATTTGTACCTTAGGCCGCGAACTTATCAATCATACCTCGTAAATTCGCGTGTCCAGTTTAACGGTGGGCCGGCTAGCGTAGTGGTTAGAGCACTCGTCTAGCAACCAAATGGTCGAGGGTTCGAATCCCCAGCTGAGCGGGATCTTTTTTCCGACCAATACGGCCCTGAGGTCGACCCAGCCTCGCAAAATGGGTACCAGAGAAAATCTGGGAAGTAAAAGGCAGCGAGGAAAGGAACTGGTCACCCTACCTCATACGCTGATGACCCAGCATAATGAGGTCTCTAACGCTTCACCCCCTACGGCATTTGAAATGCTATGGGACTATCTTTACTTACTTTAGTTTAACGAAAAGTCAGAAAAGAGTGTGGCTTTCTGGGCTCTCTGACATTCTGCCCTTCATTATACAACCTTCATTCTATTCCGTTCAGACTACATCAGTTAGTACAGACACTGAGAAAGAAAGAGAGAGAGAGAGAGAGGAGAGAGAGAGAATATTTTTGCAAAAGTGAAAACAAACATAAAACAGGGTCTTTGGACCACTGCAAGAAAATAATAAGACGATTGCCGAAGAGTCTTGTACTTGTACTTGAACTTGTACGAACTCTCTGTACTGCGAGCTGGTGTTCTTTGCAGCCGATGCTGTAGAGGTCTTGAGGCACAGCATCGTATCGGCGTGGGAGCGGGTTATGACAGTTATGGCGCAACGGGAACAGGCTAGCGTAGTGGTTAGAGCATTCGTCTGGCAACCGAATGATCGAGGGTTCGAATACTGAGCTGAGCGGGATTTTTTTCCGACCTATACGGCCCTGAGGTCCATCCAGCCTCGTAAAATGGGTACCAGAGAAAACCTGGGAAGGAAAGGCAGTGATGAAAGGAACTGGCCCACCCTACCTCATACTCTGATGGCCCAGCATAACGAGGTCTCTAACGCTTCATCCCCTACTGCTTTTTTGCTATAGGACTATATCTACCTTTTTAATACAGCTAAAAAGAAACGGGGTATGCAATGCTTCTTCATCAGAGCCCACAACCATGGGGACTATGTCGATCCCTACCCTGTTAGCCAGGCTAGGCCGGTTTCTGAGGGTACCACGGAGAGGCGGGACAGGGTCTTGGTCAGCTAAGGTTCGCTAACCCTGACGCTGGCATGTCAACTATGGGTCGCTGATTGCGTCATCGGTCAGAGTCTTCACCCCCTGCGGAAGAGTCAGAAAGCTGCTTCCAAAGGAGTCACAAAATGTGAAAGTATATTTTGTTCCAAAGACCAGATTCTTCTGCTGACCTGGAAACACAGAGAACTGGTCCGCATCACCTTAGCAACGCACAGAATGGCATATACAGATATGTCTGACAGCAAAAATGACATGCCACGGATGGTATGAGTTTACTGAGCATAATTGATTACAGCAAGGTCATGGATGGAGCAGACAAGGCTGATCAGTATCTTTCTACTACGACATCTTGAGGAAGACAGCCAAATGAAACAAGAAAGTAGATTTGGTGTCACTAACTGTCCTTCAAATATCATGGACACAGGAAATAACAAATATATCCATACTACAAGAACTTAATATTGAAGAAGCTTGGCTAGTAAAGAGGATTAAACAGAGAAAACTTAAATATTTTGAACATATTAAACGTCATGAGAATTTGGAGAAGACCGTCCTGGAAGGGTACATAATGTGAAAAAGAAAGAAAGGAAGACCAAGGCGAAAATGGCTGCAAGACCTCGTTGATAATCTGCAAATGGATGCATCAGCAGCAGGGCATCTTGCTTACAAGTGACTAGTCAGTGGGAAAAAGAGTTAAAGAAGATTTATTTGTAGAAGTTGTCAAATCCCATTGTATTCATATAATTGTTTCACACATACAAGAAGCACCACAGGGTCATGGAAGTCTGTGTGCCAGCTGAATTGAATTAAATCAATGGCAAGTATAGAAAAAGCGTTCTTGCCTGCGTACTGAAAACTGTTACTTTCTCTGTAAAGCATTTGGAAGTCAAGGTTTCTCACAGCAGTAACTGGTGGCCTCCAGAGTATTGAAGATACGATGCAAATAAATAAGAAGAGAGGGGGGACAGAGAGGAGCGGGAGAGAAGGGCAGAAAGGGAGGGGAGAGGGGCAGAAAGAGAGGGGAGAGGAATGGAGAGAGAGGGAGAAGGGTGGGAGAAGAGAGAGGGTAACTGAGAATAGAAAGGAGAGAGGGGGGGAGAGAGAGGACAGGGGAGGAAGGTGGTGAGACAAAGAGAGACAGATGGCATGATCAAAAGCCGATACATCCAATCAGTATTAGACAATCAAATCAATCAAGTGCCATGCCGCATGGCGTAGGCGATCATTTCTCCCCACAATTCCCTGTCTTTAGACTTGATTATGAGATCCCCCGGTGACTTTCTTCCTAGCCACACTGACATCTCATCCAGTAACTTCTCTCTCTCTCTGTCTTCCCCTGTCTCTTCTTCCTTCAATTTTTCCAGTTGCCACAATGTGTGGGAAATGTCACAACGAAATAGAAAGCAGACATGCTCAGGCCAAGTCAGCATTCCAGACATTGAGACACATCTTGTGCAACAGATCCGTATCAATGGAAACAAGATTCCGAGTACTTAAATGTTACATCGAGCCAATTTTGTTTTATGGGTGTGAAGCATGGTTCATAAATAAAAGAGAAATGGAGGCCATGGAAATGTGGTTTATAAGAAGGATGTTGAAGGTACCATGGACAGCTAAGAAAACCAATGAAAAAGTATTAAGAAAAGCTGAAGTTAAAAGGCAAATTACAACAAAGATCGGAGGTAGACAAGCGAGAGTTGTAGGACATTTTCTGAGAAGAGGAAAATTGGAATTAAACAAGAAAAAGAAATTATTACTATAGTTTAAACATAATAAATAGATACATAATGAATATAGTGACAAATGATGAGGAGCTGATAGATTCCTGAAGTAATTATTACACTACATTCCCTTGTAGGTTTCTACGCCACAAAATCTAAAAATGATCCAACTTCCATGAAAAGAAATTGTTTACCGTAAGCTTTCCACGCTAAAAAACATGACCTTTGCATTCTAGGTCACATTCTTTTTTATCCTGAAGACTTGTTACCGGAGCCAATTTTTATCCTTTTTTTTTTTTACATCAAGTACGAGGAGTTACAGGGCAAGGCGAGTGAGCAGATAAGCAAGGATATAAAATTCGCACCTTCACATTCCTTGGCTTTTGTGTATGCGCGTACGTTCAGCGCTGATTGATAAAATACAGAAGGGCATAAGCCACGGAGTTCGAGAAGGTGAATAAGGATCAGGGGTGCGAGGGAGTGGAGCCTTAAAAAAAGCATAAAAGAATTGTGTAAAAGTATGTAAGGTATTGCTTTGTTGCTGTCAATATTGCGAGATGTTCTGTTTACACGGCGTGAAGTTGTTGGTGTGTGATACAATATTCACTGGGAAATGTCCTTATGTCTGCCAACCATATTTCTCTCTCTCTCTCTCTCTCTCTCTCTCTCTCTCTCTCTCTCTCTCTCTCTCTCTTCATCTAAAGAAACACTGTGTTTCTTTCTTTATATGACTTTCGTCTTCTTCTTTCTTTTTCTTCTATCTCCCTAGAACTGTGAGCTGGTGTTCTCTGCTGTCGATGTGATGAAGATGCTGACCTTGTGTCGGCTTGGTAACGGTTACAAAGGGTTTTTTTTTCCAAGTCCTGGATGAGGCTAAAAAACGGTGGTTTGGGGGGTGGGGGTGCAACACGTCTTTAACAGGCTCCACTACTGGGACTGCGACGATCCCTGCCCTGAGAGCCAGGCTAGACCTGTTACTGGAGATAACAACAATGGAGGCGTGGGGCAGTGTCTTGATCAGCTATGGTCGGTCAACCCTGAAGCTAGCATGTCAGCTATGATCGGTCAACCCTGACGCTAACATGTCAGCTATGGTTGGTCATCCCTGACGCTAGCATGTTAGCTATGGTTGGTCAATCCTGATGCTAGCATGTCAGCTATGGTCTGTCAAGCCTGACGCTAGCATGTCAACTATGGTTGGTCATCCCCGATGCTAGCATGTTAGCTATGGTTGGTCAACCCTGACGCTAACATGTCAACCATCAGTCACTGACTGCCAAAGAGGAAATCGTTTTCGTCCCTCCTTTACAAGGTTATGTTTCTATGTAAGATTTTGCTTCAATATGTTATGTATATGTTTCTATGTAAGATTTTGCTTCAATATGTTATGTATATGTTTCTATGTAAGATTTTCCTTCTAGATGTTATGTATATGATTCTATGTAAGATTTTGCTTCAGTATGTTATGTATATGTTTCTGTGTAAGATTTTGCTTCTATATGTTATGTATATGTTTCTATGTAAGATTTTCCATCTCTAAGTTATGTACAAAAATAATGAAAATTCCCCTCAATCAAAATGGAAAAATACACATAGAAGGGACAGATATTGAAGAAGTCCGTCAATTTGCATACCTTGGCAGCTACATAGACCAGGATGGTGACACTAGAAAGGAAGTTAGGATCAGAACTGCAAAAGCAGCATCAATCTTCAAGAATCTTGAGAACATATGGAATTCAAAAGTTATAACAACCAAGCTAAGACTATTCAGTTCAAATGTAATATCCACTCTCATTTATGCATGTGAAAGCTGAAAAACAACTAAAGAATTAGAAAAGAAATTAGACTCTTTTGAAAACAAATGCCTAAGGAAAATACTCGGCATCAAGTGGAACGAATTCAAGAACAATGCAGAGATAAGACAGATGACTGAACAATAACCAGTCTCATGGGTGATCAGGAAAAGGAGATGGACATACGTTGGTCACTTGATGAGAAGAAATGATCAGAGAATCCCAAAACAAGCTATCAAGTGGAACACAACAGGCCGAAGAAAAAGAGACAGACCGCGTGAAACTCTGAAGATGACATTGTTAAGAGAGGCCAAATTAACAGGCATAAAATCCTTTGATAGGTTGAAAGACTCGCCGAAGACAGGAAAAACTGGCGAACTACTTAGCGAGCTCTATGTGACGTTTAACGGCACGGGAAGGATATAAGATATAAGATAAGATGTTATGTATATTTTTCTATGTAAGATTTCCATCCAGATGTTACGTATATGTTTCTATGTAAGATTTTCCTTCTAGATGTTATGTATATGTTTCTATGTAAGATTTTTCTTCTATATGTTATGTATACGTTTCTATGTAAGATTTTCCTTCTACACGTTATGTATTTTTTGTGTAAGATTTTCCTTCTATACGTTATATATATGTTTCTACGTAAGATTTTCCTTCTAGATGTTATGTATATGTTTCTATGTAAGATTTTCCTTTTAGATGTTATGTATATGTTTCTATGTAAGATTTTCCTTTTAGATGTTATATATATATATATATATATATATATATATATATATATATGTTTCTATGTAAAATTTTCCTTCTCTATGTCATGTATATGTTTCTTTATAAGATTTTCGTTCTATATGTTATGCATATGTTTATATGCAGGATTTTCCTTCTCTGTTATGTATATGTTTCTATGTAAGATTTTCGTTCTGTATGTTATGTATAAGTTTGTATGTAAGATTTTCTGATTATATGTTATGCATGTATACAGACAATGAGATCAGTGTAAGCCCTACTGTTGCGTATTGTAGCATTTGTAGCACAAGTAGTACCGAAAAACAGAATCAAAACAGCAAGATTAAGAAGAGAAGAGAAGAGAAAGCAAAGGGAAAGAGAAGAGAGAGAGAGAAGAGAAAGAGAATATAAAGAAAAAAAAAGAGAAGAGAAAGAGAAATAGAAGAGAAGAGAAGAAAACGAGAAGAGAAGAAAATGATAAGAGAAAGAGAAGAGAAAGAGAAAAGAAAGAGAGAGAAGAGAAGTGAAGAGAAAAATAAGAGAAAGATAAGACAAGAGAAAAAGAAAGAGAAGAGAGAGAGAGAGAGAGTGAGAGAGAAGAGAAAACAAGACAGAAGAAGAAAAATAAAACAAAAAGATGGAGAAGAAAAGAGACGAGATGAGATGAGATGTATTCCCAAATTCCATAACTCACACAGAAATATTGGCATATAATAACAGACTTCACCGTGAACATCCCCCAAAAAACTGACGCTCATAAGAACTGGACGCAGCGTCCCTCATGTCACGTCACACACCGCCATCACGCAATCCAGTTATCCTGGCTACATTATCCTCCTGCTTAATTCCGAAGAAGAAACACGTTTATTTATGCATTTCACACAATCGGTTATTACCCAGCGCCAGAAAGCATAAATTCACTTCAATACGCGCACGAAAGGTGCCATGGTTTAAAACAAATTGAGAACCGCTGGATAAAGCTGAAGTTTTTAGACCACGAAAGATTAGGAGAGAGCAAATATTACACGCCGCTGTTTTAAAAAAAACCAGAGACAAAAATACAAATTGTTATACTGCCCGGTTAGCAGACAAGATTACATCTTTGAGTGGCGGTTTTATTTGGAGAGAGAAGTAGATCCTGTAAAACTGAATTAGTTCATTGTAAAGTGCTAGAAATATACAAGGAAAACTGTTTTTAAAAAATATAAATTATGAAAGAAAAAAATATGGCAGAAGTATTGTTTTTTTTCACATAAATCATCGCTGTTTTTGTCTTGCGTGTAGTCCGTTATATATGGGATTAACTATTATATGAGTATATTTCTTTTTTTTTTCCCTCAGTGTTCTGCAGTTCACTTCGCCCTGCAGGCAGATACGTCCATCCATGCGGTGGAAGAAGATTAAGATAGCCAGGGCTTGTATCATCACACAATTAAATTCTCGAGGAATGGAGGCCCGTTATCGCGTACAGAAATGAGATAGAATGATATCTGTAAGGCATCCATGAAAGAATTTTCCATCATGAATAAAACTGGGAATAACTGGCTGGTGATCGTACCCCGTGGAGGAGACTTCAGCTGAAGGTAACTGCGTCGCTTGAGGAAGGAAACAGGGCTGGAGCTGAAGAAAAACGGCAGAAGGATCGAGAGATTTGGACCGTACAGAACAGGCCGTCTGTTGTTGCTATGGTCACACATAACATCGGATATTGGTAGAATCAGTCCCGGGAGAGCTATAACAGTACGTGGCACAATCAGTCCCGGGACAATTATAACAGTACGTGGCACAGATATTGGCAGAATAAGTCCCGGGAGAGCTATAACAGTACGTGGCACAGATATTGGTAGAATCAGTCCCGAGAGAGCTATAACAGTACGTGGCACAGATATTGGTAGAATCAGTCCCGAGAGAGCTATAACAGCACGTGGCAGAATCAGTCCCGGGACAATTATAACAGTACGTGGCACAGATATTGGCAGAATAAGTCCCTGGAGAACTATAACAGTACATCATCATCATCATGTGCCGTGCTGACTGGCATTGGCAATTATGCTTCTCCAGAGTACACAATCCTTCATGCAGGCCATCAGCTCAGTTGGTGATCTCCTCTCACACCATCCCGTCAGACTGTCCAGTATCATTTCTCTTGGTCTTCCTCTTGATCTTCTTCCTTTTATTTCTCCTGTTGTTATAATATTTTCAATGCCCCCTCTTCTCATTGTATGTCCTATGAAAGTACATTGTCTCTCTCTTATTATTTTTTTTTGGACAAGATTTTTTGTCTCTCCAGCCCTTCTCATACATTCTTCATTAGTTATTTTTGCTGTCCAGGGGATTCGCAACATTCTTCTAATAAACCATATTTCTGCTGCTTCCAAAGATTTTTGTGCAGACCTGCCTATTGTCCATGATTCACTTCCATACAACAAGATAGGTTCAATATAGCATTTTAGGACTCGTTTTCTAACATTCATTGATAAGGATGTGTTGGATAATATGTTTCTCATTCTCTGAAATGCAGTCTTTGCTTGGCCTATTCTGCTCCTAATTTCTGTTCTACATTTCCCATCTGACGTTATTACTGCTCCAAGGTATTTGAATTTCTGCACCTGCTTTAGAATAGTTCCGTTTAATTTTATACTGCATTTTGGAGGATTCTGTTTCTTAGATATAATCATAGTCTCTGTACATGGCACATATATTGGTAGAATCAGTCCAGGGACAGCTATAACAGTACGTAGCACAGATATTGGTAGAATCAGTCCAGGGACAGCTATAACAGTACGTGGCACAGATATTGGTAGAATCAGTCCAGGGACAGCTATAACAGTACGTGGCACAGATATTGGTAGAATCAGTCCAGGGACAGCTATAACAGTACGTGGCACAGATATTGGTAGAATCAGTCCAGGGACAGCTATAACAGTACGTGGCACAGATATTGGTAGAATCAGTCCAGGGACAGCTATAACAGTACGTAGCACAGATATTGGTAGAATCAGTCCAGGGACAGCTATAACAGTACGTGGCACAGATATTGGTAGAATCAGTCCAGGGACAGCTATAACAGTACGTGGCACAGATATTGGTAGAATCAGTCCAGGGACAGCTATAACAGTACGTAGCACAGATATTGGTAGAATCAGTCCAGGGACAGCTATAACAGTACGTGGCACAGATATTGGTAGAATCAGTCCAGGGACAGCTATAACAGTACGTGGCACAGATATTGGCAAAATCAGTCCCAGGAGAACTATAACAGAACGTAGCACAGATATTAGTAGAATCAGTCCAGGGACAACTATAACAGTACGTGGCACAGATATTGGTAGAATCAGTCCAGGGACAGCTATAACAGTACGTGGCACAGACATTGGTAGAATCAGTCGCGGGACAACTATAACAGTACGTGGCAATGATATTGGTAGAATCAGTCGCGGGACAACTATAACAGTACGTGGCACAGACATTGGTAGAATCAGTCGCGGGAGAACTATAACAGTACGTGGCACAGACATTGGTAGAATCAGTCGAGGGACAACTATAACAGTACGTGGCACAGACATTGGTAGAATCAGTCGCGGGAGAACTATAATAGTACGTTACATTGTTAATGTGTTTAGAGGGAAAGACTACGCACGACACCTGAAAATGAGAGGGAAACTATGGAAGGCCGGGTGTCCATGGTATTAAAAAAAAAACATGAAAAGGGGAAGAAGAGAAAAGAGAACTGTTTTTTTTTTTCTTGAGGATCCCACTCCAGGTTGCTTTGTCGACTTGAGGGTAAGAAGAAAGACGCAGAGTTAGTTTCCGACGCCCTTTTTTGTGCTTGGCTACAATCAAGTAAGTTTTTGACAGGTCTGAAGGAAGGTCTGTTTAGACTTTTACGTTGATAGCTCTCATGTCATCATACTTTTGTTATGTTACTCCAGTACTTGAGATAGTAAAAGTAAAGATCATTTTTTCTGTTCACTTCAGAAACCTTTTTGTGTTTTCTGTACTAACAGAGATTGGCTACACTAAAACTATGAAATGTTACTAGTACAAACAGTTAAAGCCAGGTCTTCTCTTCTAAGAAGAAAATAATGAACAGATAGACAGACAGACAGACAGACAAACAGACAGACACTGAGGTGCGGCTGTCTCTGTTGGTACCCCCCCCCCACCCTTCCATCTACATGCAGAAGCTGACAGACAGAACAGTGATCACCGCGGTTTTCATGGTAGTGGAGTCTGAAAAAGAAGTACTGCAACCACATTTTGTAAGCTACACTCCAGCTCTGCAAAAAATAGCCGCCGTAGCCCTCTTCCCTCTCAGCACGAAGATGTGTCTCAACACGCTCACCGCACCGGCTCCAAAAGAACATCCTCTCCCCTCTCAGCATGAAGATGTGCCTCAACACGCTCACCGCTCCGGCCTCCAAAAGAACATCGTGTTCTCATTTCTTTGGGTATAAAACAGGACACAGAAGCCGGATACACACATAATGATTTGGTAATACATGACAAGAATAAAGCCATGGCAATCAATTACTGGAGATAAATACTTCTCTGAGATAAACAGCATTGTCTGTACACCCAAGCCCTCGTAGCCACCTCGCGCAGCTGTTGCCTTGCCCACAACAGCAAGAAAAAAAAACAGGACATGAGTAACGTTTTATCAGTATCACATTCCCAAATATTAATTCATCGAGGGGTATACTTCATTCAAGAGGTTGGGGGTTGGGGGTATAACGTTTGATTTAAACGTATAGAAGAGAGACTCTGATGAGTCTAAACAAGTTAAGTCCCCTTGCACAGATCATGATAGGACGTGCTTGGACCGTTTTTCACACGTTATCTTTAACACACACACACACAAAAGTCTTGGGCGTCGTTCTGGAGAGCTACACATACAGTTTCGTACTTCGGCACGGTTCACTTTATGCCACAGCTCTGACCTAGTTTAAATCCGGGCCTGGCTGTAATTGTACCTGTTTTTTTTTTGTAAGAAGGGAGGGGGGTTGTTTTGTTTTTGTATGTAATTACTACTTTTACTGCTGTGAGGGAGGTTAGTGGCCTAGTTCATGAGATGGAGAGAGAGGCCAAGGTGAGGTTGTGTCAGTGGCAGGCCAGAAAGAGTATACAAATTATTTTGCACGATGTGAATGTGTGGGTATTATGCTAGTTAAACCAGTTTGGATCTGTCAACGCTTGGAAAGAAATAAACCAGTTTGGATCCGTCAACGCTAGGAAAGAAATAAAGCAATGTGATCTGTCAACGCGTGGAAAGATAACAAACCAGTTTGAGCTGTCAATGCTTGAAAGAAATAAACCAGTTTCGTCTGTCAACGCTTGAAAGAAATAAACCAGTTTGAACTGTCAACGCTTGGAAAGAAACAAACCAGTTTGATCAGTCAACGCTTGAAAGAAACAAACCAGTTTGAACTATCAACGCTTGAAAGAAATAAACCAGTTTGATCTGTCAATGCTTGAAAGAAATAAACCAATTTCATCTGCCAATGCTTGAAAGAAATAAACCAGTTTGATCTGTCAACCCTTGAAAGAAATAAACCAGTTTGATCTGTCAACCCTTGAAAGAAATAAACCAGTTTGATCTGTCAACCCTTGAAAGAAATAAACCAGTTTGATCTGTCAACCCTTGAAAGAAATAAACCAGTTTGATCTGTCAACCCTTGAAAGAAATAAACCAGTTTGATCTGTCAACCCTTGAAAGAAATAAACCAGTTTGATCTGTCAACGCTTGAAAGAAACAATTAACGTTGTAAATCATAAAGAATGAAGGGAGAATAATTTTTTTAAGTAATACGGTTTTTTTTTTTACTCCTGTAAGACAATTTTTTTTCCTCCGGTTATATTTCGATATTCTTTCATTCATTATGTGTCGTACAGGACAGCGTTGGCGACCACGGTTCTCTGTCTTGGGAGGATAGTTGATGTTTGGAAACATTTCTTATTATTTTATTGTATTATGATAAGAAATATCAGCAATCATAACATTTTCTATGCGACAAACACACACACACATATACACACTCCTTCTCCCGCCCTCTCTCTCTCTCCCTTTCTCTCTCCCTCTCTTTCTCTCTCCTTCTCTTTCTCTCTCTTTCTTTCTCTCTCTCTCTCACTTTCTTTCTGTCTCTCTTTCTCTCACTCTCTTTCTGTCTCCCTCTCTCCCTCTCTTTCTCCCCTCTCTCTCTCTCTCTTTCTCTCTCTCTCTCTCTCCCTCTCTTTCTCTCTCCCTCTCTTTCTCTCTCCCTCTCTCTCCTTCTCTTTCTCTCTCTCCCCCTCTCCTTCTCTCCCCTCTCTCTCCTTCTCTTCCCCTCCCTTTCCCATCCTCTTTCTCCTTTCCCCCTCCCTCCCCCTCTCCCCATCCCTCCCCCTCTCTCTCTCTCTCTCTCTCTCCCTCCCTCTTATTTCTGCTTTAGTTGTTACAGAAATCCTGTCACTCGTTAGATCTCGGCGTACTACGGATTCTGGACAGGAAAGGGAAGTAATCTACACATCCGGTTATCGTCACACTTTCACTCTGTGACATGATTGGATACTACAGCTCCACAAAGAAACTTAGAAAATTACTGCAGTAGATATTAAGACACTGTAAAAAAAAAAACAAAATGGCCTTGACACCATTAAAAAAAAACTTAACGTCTCCAGGTCATCTAGGGTTTTTGACATTGAGTTTGACACTGTATAGGACACCGTCATGAACTCAGTCCATAGTAAAGTAAACTGAAGTACGTCCTTTTGTTTATTTTCCTTCACACAAATAAATATGACCAACATTTAAAACAGCAAGGTAGCAAGACTTCACATAAATAAATATAACCAACATTTAACACAGAAAGGTAGGAAGACTTCACACAAAAAATATGGCCAACATTTAACACAGCAAGGTAGCAAGACTTCACACAACAAATATGACCAACATTTAACACAGAAAGGTAGCAAGACTTCACACAACAAATATGACCAACATTTAACACAGCAAGGTAGGAAGACTTCACACAAAAAATATGGCCAACATTTAACACAGCAAGGTAGCAAGACTTCACACAACAAATATGACCAACATTTAACACAGCAAGGTAGGAAGACTTCACACAACAAATATGGCCAACATTTAACACAGCAAGGTAGCAAGACTTCACACAACAAATATGACCAACATTTAAAACAGCAAGGTAGCAAGACTTCACACAACAAATATGACCAACATTTAAAACAGCAAGGTAGGAAGACTTCACACAACAAATATGACCAACATTTAACACAGCAAGGTAGCAAGACTTCACACAACAAATATGACCAACATTTAACACAGCAAGATAGCAAGACTTCACACAACAAATATGACCAACATTTAACACAGCAAGTAGCAAGACTTCACACAATAAATATGACCAACATTTAAAACAGCAAGGTAGCAAGACTTCACACAACAAATATGACCAACATTTAACACAGCAAGGTAGGAAGACTTCACACAACAAATATGACCAACATTTAACACAGCAAGGTAGCAAGACTTCACACAACAAATATGACCAACATTTAACACAGCAAGGTAGCAAGACTTCACACAACAAATATGACCAACATTTAACACAGCAAGGTAGGAAGACTTCACACAACAAATATGACCAACATTTAACACAGCAAGGTAGCAAGACTTCACACAACAAATATGACCAACATTTAACACAGCAAGATAGAAAGATTCACACAACAAATATGACCAACATTTAACGCGGTGAGACTGATAGACTTCAGACAAAAAAAAACATGACCAACATTTAACACAGCAAGATAGCAAGACTTCACACAACAAATATGACCAACATTTAACACAGCAAGATAGCAAGACTTTACACAAATAAATATGACCAACATTTAACACAGCAAGATAGAAAGATTCACACAACAAATATGACCAACATTTAACACAGCAAGGTAGGAAGACTTCACACAACAAATATGGCCAACATTTAACACAGCAAGGTAGCAAGACTTCACACAACAAATATGACCAACATTTAAAACAGCAAGGTAGCAAGACTTCACACAACAATATGACCAACATTTAAAACAGCAAGGTAGGAAGACTTCACACAACAATATGACCAACATTTAACACAGCAAGGTAGCAAGACTTCACACAACAAATATGACCAACATTTAACACAGCAAGATAGCAAGACTTCACACAACAAATATGACCAACATTTAACACAGCAAGTAGCAAGACTTCACACAATAAATATGACCAACATTTAAAACAGCAAGGTAGCAAGACTTCACACAACAAATATGACCAACATTTAACACAGCAAGGTAGGAAGACTTCACACAACAAATATGACCAACATTTAACACAGCAAGGTAGCAAGACTTCACACAACAAATATGACCAACATTTAAAACAGCAAGGTAGCAAGACTTCACACAACAAATATGACCAACATTTAACACAGCAAGGTAGGAAGACTTCACACAACAAATATGACCAACATTTAACACAGCAAGGTAGCAAGACTTCACACAACAAATATGACCAACATTTAACACAGCAAGATAGAAAGATTCACACAACAAATATGACCAACATTTAACGCGGTGAGACTGATAGACTTCAGACAAAAAAAAAACATGACCAACATTTAACACAGCAAGATAGCAAGACTTCACACAACAAATATGTCCAACATTTAACACAGCAAGATAGCAAGACTTTACACAAATCAATATGACCAACATTTAACACAGCAAGATAGCAAGACTTCACACAAACAAATATGACCAACATTTAACATAGCAAGATAGCAAGACTTCACACAAACAAATATGACCAACATTTAACATAGCAAGATAGCAAGACTTCATACAAACAAACATGACCAACATTTAACATAGCAAGATAGCAAGACTTCATACAAACAAACATGACCAACATTTAACATAGCAAGATAGCAAGACTTCATACAAACAAACATGACCAACATTTAACAAAGCAAGATGGAAATAACTTTTTTTTTAAAAAACGAGCCCAATTATGCACTGAAGTGTGCCAAACCAGGTCAGGGGCAGGTAAATGAATTATCACATCCTCTTAAACATCACTTTTGGCTGACATACTAATATGAGTCAGAAAAAAAAAATCTTAAATTAAAGTATATCGTATTTAACGTTTACTTTTCTATTCATTTGTTCGCCGTTGTTTCTGACACGCCCATTAAAGTTTATCTTTGAAAGTGACAATAACAAAAGGAAGAAGGCGTTCCCAAATAAAAGGTTCATTACTGGCTACAGGCGTTCATTGACTTCACCTACCTATTTCTACCAGTAGGAAACAACGAGACTTTCACTTGGTAATGTAACAGACCACAGGATTGGATGGTTAGACCTCGTGGGGGGGGGGGGGAATCATAGATAAAGCAACTTATAGATCTGAGAGAGAGAGAGAGAGAGAGAGAGAGAGATGAGAATTACCTAGGACTTTAACTCCGGGCCCCGGTGGGATGAGCCTAGGACTTTAACCTCGGGCCCCGGTGGGATGAGCCTAGGACTTTAACCCCGGGCCCCGGTGGGATGAGCCTAGGACTTTAACCCCGGGCCCCGGTGGGATGAGCCTAGGACTTTAACCCCGGGCCCCGGTGGGATGAGCCTAGGACTTTAACCCCGGGCCCCGGTGGGATGAGCCTAGGACTTTAACCCCGGGCCCCGGTGGGATGAGCCTAGGACTTTAACCCCGGGCCCCGGTGGGATGAGCCTAGGACTTTAACCCCGGGCCCCGGTGGGATGAGCCTAGGACTTTAACCCCGGGCCCCGGTGGGATGAGCCTAGGACTTTAACCTCGGGCCCCGGTGGGATGAGCCTAGGACTTTAACCCCGGGCCCCGGTGGGATGAGCCTAGGACTTTAACCCCGGGCCCCGGTGGGATGAGCCTAGGACTTTAACCCCGGGCCCCGGTGGGACGAGCCTAGGACTTGAACCATGGGCCCCAGTGGGATGAGCCTAGGACTTGAACCATGGGCCCCAGTGGGATGAGCCTAGGACTTGAACCATGGGCCCCAGTGGGATGAGCCTAGGACTTGAACCATGGGCCCCAGTGGGATGAGCCTAGGACTTGAACCATGGGCCCCAGTGGGATGAGCCTAGGACTTGAACCATGGGCCCCAGTGGGATGAGCCTAGGACTTGAACTATGGGCCCCGGTGGGAGAAGTCTAGGACTTGAACCATGGGCCCCGGTGGGATGAGCCTAGGACTTTAACCCCGGGCCCCGGTGGGATGAGCCTAGGACTTTAACCCCGGGCCCCGGTGGGATGAGCCTAGGACTTGAACCATGGGCCCCAGTGGGATGAGCCTAGGACTTGAACCATGGGCCCCAGTGGGATGAGCCTAGGACTTGAACCATGGGCCCCAGTGGGATGAGCCTAGGACTTGAACCATGGGCCCCAGTGGGATGAGCCTAGGACTTGAACCATGGGCCCCAGTGGGATGAGCCTAGGACTTGAACCATGGGCCCCAGTGGGATGAGCCTAGGACTTGAACCATGGGCCCCAGTGGGATGAGCCTAGGACTTGAACCATGGGCCCCAGTGGGATGAGCCTAGGACTTGAACTATGGGCCCCGGTGGGAGAAGTCTAGGACTTGAACCATGGGTCACGGTGGAACGAGCAAACCGACCTTACATTACCTGGTTTCATCTAGAGCTGGAGATGTAAAATCAGACAGGCGTGTTGCCAACCATGTCATTCTTCTAGTGACGGCAACCATGTCATTCTTCTAGTGATGCCAACCACGTCATTCTTCTAGTGATGCCATTCATGTCATTCTTCTAGCGATGCCAACCACGTCATTCTTCTAGTGATGCCATTCATGTCATTCTTCTAGTGATGCCAACCATGTCATTCTTCTAGTGATGCCATTCATGTCATTCTTCTAGCGATGCCAACCACGTCATTCTTCTAGTGATGCCATTCATGTCATTCTTCTAGTGATGCCAACCACGTCATTCTTCTAGTGATGCCATTCATGTCATTCTTCTAGCGATGCCAACCACGTCATTCTTCTAGTGTGTCAACAGGCCAGGGAAAATATGGAACAGATGGAGGTGTATGGTTCAGTTTTACAAAAAGATAAAGTGAGCAGAAACACGAATGACAGAAAGCAAGATGAGTACTTAAGGACATGCAGTCTGTCAGTCATTTGAATGTCCCTTGCGGAACTTTGCCTCCCTAACAGCTCTCCTGTAGGCCTCTCGGTTGTGAGCAAGATGGCCTGCTACTGATGCATCCACTGCAGATCATCAACGATGTCTTGCAGCCATCTTCGCTTTGGTCTTACTCTCTTTCTTTTTCCCGTTATGTACCCTTCCAAGACGGCCTTCTCTAAATTATCATGACGTTTAATGTGTCCAAAATATTTAAGTTTTCTCTTTTTAATCCTTTTTACTAGCCAGCCTTCTTCAACATTAAGTTCTTGTAGTATAGATATATTTGTTCTTTTTTGTGTTCCATGATATTTGAAGAACTCATCTGTAGCATTTACATTCAAAGGCTGTTTCTCGGCTGTTTTGTTAAGTGTCCAGGTCTCACAAGCATATTTCGGCAAAAGCCTTTTTCACATACAAAAAGAGCACAACAGATAGAAACGTGAAAAAAATGGATTAAAATATATAGAATTAAGCTTTATGGCCACCTCATTCATTCATTTGCATGTCCCTTGCGGAACTTTGCCTCCCAAACAGCACTCCTGTAGGCCTCTCGGTTGTGAGCAAGATGGCCTGCTGCTGTTGCATCCATTTCCAGATCGTCAACGATGTCTTGCAGCCATCTTCGTCTTGGTCTTCCTCTTTTTCTTTTTCCCATTATGTATCCTTCCAATACGGTCTTCTCTAAATTATCATGACGTTTAATGTGTCCAAAATATTTCAGTTTTCTCTCTTTAATCCTCTTCACTAGCCAGCCTTCTTCAATATTAAGTTCTTGTAGTATAGATATATTTGTTCTTTTTTGTGTCCACGATATTTGGAGAACTCTTCTGTAGCATTTACATTCAAAGGCATTTATGTGTTTCTCAGCTGTTTTGTTAAGTGTCCAGGTCTCACAGGCCTAGTAAGAAAGTGCGACATAAAATGCGCCCGGATAGACGTAGTAGAGCGCTACGTTAAAGGAAAATATGACAACTGTGAGCGTATCTACCAGATGCCTCTATGGTATAACAGACTGTCTTTGCACTTCTACGAGCCCCCCCCCCCCAAAAAAAAAAAATGTGTTTTAACTCTTTTACTCCTTGATTATTTTAAAAAATAATGCTGAGAAGTTTCGGCAGACACACCCTGTTTGTTATTCTATAATAAACAAATAAAACCAAAAAAAGCAAACAAACAAATATGGATTAGGTCATTCCGCTCAATCAGACCTTGTCTAAGTATTGCACTGAACACTGATTACACGTTGAGCAAGATGTGGCAACCCTGCCAGGGTTGTTCTGAAGTGAAAGAGTTAAAAGTTATTGCTGTCTATATTTGCTCTTCAAGCTTATCCTGATCTTTCCCCAGCCTGTCTGAGCTCAATCAATCATAAAATGATGTCCTCGTTTCTACACAGGAGACAGGAGAGATGAACGTCCATTGTTAGGCTCATGTTAGTGTAGTCTTTTGTGATAACAAAGAAACAAACAGATGAATTAGAGAAAAAAAAGATGAATCAGAAATAAACAAACGAACAGAAGTAGACAGCTGAAATTGAAAGAAATACATGCAAAAGAAGAAACAGAAACAAACAGAAGACGCAGATGAAACGGAAACAGACAGCATAGAAATTAGGTGATGAAACTGAAACAAGCAGACGAAGAGAAACAGAGGAAACTGAAGCAAACATATAAAACAGAAGCAAATATATGAAACAGAAAAAGATGAAACAGACAAAAAAATATGAAACTGAAACAGAGAAATAAATAGATGAAGCAGAAACACACGAAATAAACATCTGAAACAGAAACAAACAATTGAAACAGAAATTGGAAACAACATGATCGCTTGTTTATATAAATGAAAAACCTTTACTTAGACACCCAGAAAAAGTGAACAAAAGAAGATCTGGCAGTACATATAGATTATCTGATGTAGATTATCAAATGTAGATAACCTAGCTGAACCATAAAGAGATAAGCCAGTCAAAAGAAAAGTCAGGACTTAGACGACCCGACAATCACTGGAGAACACGAGGGAGAAAGAAGAAAAAAGCGGAATCAGAGAGAAAATCATCATATCACCCTGACCAAATAGCATGAGTTTAAAAAAAAAAAAGGAACCAACCAATCTGAATAAAGATGCCACGGATCATACAAAATGGTGTACCACGATAGTCAAGACACACCATCATGATGCATAGTAAAAGAAAGAATACAAAGTCGTGTTCCCAAACCATTTCTATTTGGTGCTCGTAGATTCATCACTCGTTATGTAAATTCCATTTCTTTTTCTGCTTCTTCCAAGAAATTTCTCCAGCAAAACGTTTGAAATAGTGTCAGACTCACAAACCATAAAATGTATACGTGCAGTGACATTAAAAACTCAGAGACCATAAGCTGTATACGTACAAAAACGTAAAAAAAAAAAACAAACTCAGAAACCATAAAATGTATACGTACAAAAACGTAAAAACTCAGAAACCATAAACTGTTCACGTACAAAAAAGGGAGAAATTAATTCATTTTTCTTACAGTCTATCACTCCCCCCCCCCCCCCCCCCCCCCGCAAGTCTGATTGTTCGCCTGATTTCGTTTGACCGATAAATGTTTATACCACAGCTGCTTCACAGTAAGCAGTTTCGGCCCCCCTCCCCTACAGGGAGGTGGGGGATGGATGGGTGATTTAAGGGGGGGGGGGGGAAAGGCGATATCATACCCATCTGAGTAGAAGCACTGACAGGCATAAGGATCACAGCCCCGAAAAAAGGTATGAGAACCACTCATTCATACAAACAAACTTTAGCGAAACTTTCTTTATGAGCTGTGCAAAAGATTTATTTATTTATTTCAGAAGTTCTTCTTCTTCTTCTTCTTTTTTATATATTACGACAACTTTTCTAAATCCTTTCTGTTGTTATTAATTTTCTTCACAATTTCACTCGCCAACGTCCGCTGCAGTATCTGCCACAGTAGTACAGAGTACACTTCCGTGTATCATCTTGTTTATATTACTTGATATCTTTTCTTCAAGCACACAAATAACAATTCAAACATAGCACTAAAGACATCTTCACTCAACGCTGACATAACAAGGGAAAATAACTACAATATCTGCCCCCCGGCTGATATTTTCTTTAACAGTTCACATAAAGAGCTATCGCCCTTGCTTAAGATCACAGATCAGCAGAGGAGAAGATGATACAAGAAGAAGAAAAAAAAAATACAACCTTAAATCAAAATGAAATCCCTAAATTGGTCTTACTTGTACAAATACAAATATTCAAAGACACGAACTTCGATTACTGAAACTATTCGAATATGAAATTGTCTAGGGAAACTCTACAAGCGAAAATGGCCTAAAGCCTAGGAATTCGAATTTCCGTGATGTTACGCTTTGGCAGTCAGAAACATGCGATCGAGGCGTACAAAACTTGATGACCAGAAAATTCATTGTGACAAGACAAAGATCTCGTTGTGAAATTCAGAAAATATACTTTCCCTCTCAACTTTGTGACAAGTTTGTTTGAATGGATGTACAGCCATCGGAGAGTACTTTTCAATGAATCTTTTTCGGCAAACAATGGAATAATGCGAAAGCTCGGATGAGTGGATGTTTCAAAACAACCGTAATTACTTCAACTGTGACTTCTTCTATCGCTGGTCGCTTCATGTGACGGTGACGTCGCGGGTCTATTCGCGAGAAGCGGTTGTCGCCACTTCACTAATATCTTTTATGCTGCCTTCGTCGCAAACGATAGAGACAATGCAAACAGACGAAACCAGACCGGCAAAAAATAGAGAAATGTAAGGCACACACAAGAATGTGAACTGATAATTAGATGCTTAGATATATCTGTCGGTAATTTTTTTTTATTTCTAAAATAGTTGCCTCTGTGTGTGTATGTGTCTGTGTGTGTGTGTGGAGGGGGAGGAGGTGGAGCAAAATGAGAAAGATGGCAAGACCGTGTTCATGAATGAACATCTTGATAGTGTAGACTGGTCGCACAGATAGACGTCACCAAACAGTCGGAGAAATCCGTCAGAATAGGAGTTCGGATTCACATAAAGGGAGGAGCGCAGACACACAGACATGGAAGAAGGTGGACAATCAGACGAAGGCGGACAGTCAGAAGAAGGTAGACAGATTGAAGAAGGTAGACAGTTTGAAGAAGGTAGACAGATTGAAGAGGGTAGGCAGTCACAAGAAGGTAGGCAGACTGAAGAAGGTAGGCAGTCAGAAAAGGCAGACATTAAGAAGGCGGATAGTCACAAGAAAGTAGACAGTTTGAAGAAGGTAGACAGTTTGAAGAAGGTAGACAGTTTGAAGAAGGTAGACAATCAGAAGAAGGTAGACAGTTTGAAGAAGGTAGGTATTTAGAAGAAGATAGAGAGCCAGATAAATAAATGGAAAGGAAAATAGACTGTCAAACGGACGAAGAGGCACACAGAAGGGCATGCAAAATACATATGCAAAAAAAAATCATAGACAGGCGGCCAGACAAACAGACAGACAGACAGACAGACAGATAGGATCACGGATGTAGCAACATAAATATCTTCTCCAAGAGAAAACTGAGAAGCATGTCCCACGTAATTAAAACAAAAACAAAACAAAAAAATCCACATCGTCTAACCATCCATTTTAGAAATAGTCTAAAGCACCAAGACACGATTAATCTGACTGTAGAACTTAACAGCAGAACCTCTCGCTGCGACTCTCAACAACATATCACTAACTTGTCATCCCGCAACATTTTAACTCCGGGATTTCACGAAACACAGTTGCCAAGGCGACCCACTAAACCATCGCAAAATATTGTTTATACAGAATCTCCAAGTTCTGCTCATCACTGGGAACAAATGGAATAGTTTCAGTGTTTCTAAAAGTATCAAGTTTATTGGACCCACGGTTTTTGTTTCCTCCCCCACCCCTTTTTTTTTCTTCAATCATGCACGAACTAGAGTTATATTTTTAAAAGTGGAAACAGTGTAACAGAGAGATAAGGATAAGGATAATGATATACAGTGAAGACAAATGAAGACAAATAGGAACAGTGAGAAATAGGTAATGATATACAGTGAAGACAGGTTGAGACAGTGTGAAAATAGGTAATGATATACAGTGAAGACAGGTAGAGACAGTGTGAAAATAGGTAATGATATACAGTGAAGACAGGTAGAGACAGTGTGAAAATAGGTAATGATAGACAGTGTGAAAATAGGTAATGATATACAGTGAAGACAAGTTGAGACATTGTGGGAACGGCAGTGATATATAGCGGGACAGGCAGACAAGGTGTCAGGGATCGAGACACATAAGTGAGGCAAGAAGAGACACTGTGAGACACCCGTATACTACATGGTGAGACCGGATGAGAAACACAGTGACATAGCCGAGTATAGGACGGAGACAGGTGATGAGTCGAACTGTTCCCTCTAAGCTGTGCGGCCGCGCACAGAAATAAAATCATACCGCGCTCAGAGAAAATATATACGTTGTTACTACGCACATTTGCACACGCAATATTTTTTTTTTTTTTTGCTCACGAGCTGAACATTTTGCACAGAGACTGCAAACCCTTAGAGGGAACATTGGTGGGGACTCTGAGAAATATCTAGATAAAAGTGAGATAGACAAAAAAAAACCAAAACAACCTAACTGGCACTGTCTCTCCCTCACACACACACAAAACACACATCACACACAAAACACACATCACACACACAAAAACGTATCACACTTGAACCACGGACTACGGTAGCACGAGTAGGCAAGTAGCCAGGAGAGCTCGTCGCACTAATCAACTTCGCTATCTCGCAGCCCCACCTTCGCGCCTTTCATACGGTGTGAAAAGCAGGCAGAATGTGATAGGACGACACAACATTATTAATAAGAGAAACAGATGCAGCACTGAGCAGAGAAACAGGTGCAGCACTGAGGAGAGAAACAGGTGCAGCACTGAGCAGAGAAACAGATGCAGCACTGAGGAGAGAAACAGATGCAGCACTGAGGAGAGAAACAGATGCAGCACTGAGCAGAGAAACAAGTGCAGCACTGAGCAGAGAAACAGGTGCAGCACTGAGCAGAGAAACAGGTGCAGCACTGAGCAGAGAAACAGGTGCAGCACTGAGGAGAGAAACAGATGCAGCACTGAGGAGAGAAACAGATGCAGCACTGAGGAGAGAAACAGATGCAGCACTGAGGAGAGAAACAGATGCAGCACTGAGCAGAGAAACAAGTGCAGCACTGAGCAGAGAAACAGGTGCAGCACTGAGCAGAGAAACAGGTGCAGCACTGAGCAGAGAAACAGGTGCAGCACTGAGCAGAGAAACAGATGCAGCACTGAGCAGAGAAACAGGTGCAGCACTGAGCAGAGAAACAGATGCAGCACTGAGCAGAAAAACAAGTGCAGCACTGAGCAGAGAAACAAAATGAGTCAGACGGAGAACGCAGGCAAAGACACACAAATGAAAACAAATAGCTTCAAGAACCACTGGACCAATCGCTCACTTCAAAAGAAAAAATATAAAGAAAAAAGGAGAAAAAAAATATTACGGCAACAACCGCTATAATGTGCAATCAAATCAGGATACATAACCCAGACAAGTAAAATCAATTCAACTAACACACGCACACATACAAAAATGGAGTCGCGAATATATTGAAAAGCAAGCCAGCACAATATAAATGGAATCAACCGAACTGGACAAAAGAAGAAGCAATCTACCACAGACAAGTTCGTTCGTCGTCCAGAAACTTGGGAAACATTCGGTCGTAAACAAATTCGTACATTACCGTCCAGGGTATCTTTCGCATTATTGTCTTAGCAAAGGAAACAAAAATAAAACTCGTCGGAAATAATAATAATAATAAACAAGAAATGAAATCTGCTATTGGCACAGCGCGTGCGCAGGAAATCAAAGTCTTGGTATCTGGTCAAAGTACCACCATGGAAGACATTATGTGGGTAGTTGCCGAATGATTTATAGCAAATTACCATTTTCAGATGACGCGCGCAGTTTCTTGTACTGTCTGTTTGACTTTTCCTTTGAAAAATGAGACCAGACTGGAAGGTCTGCAGGTCAAGAATTATTGTTTATCGGAAACTTCTTGTGTTAACAAATTGGAAACTGAAAAATTGTGCTGAAGCAGAAATTTTGTTAACAATCTGAAGTGAGGCGAAGTGTTCCGCGAGGTGTTAAATGTTTGAGGAGATTTTTGTACGAGTTGGAACTGAAGCAGGTACATGTGTAAGGGGACCGGCTAGCGTAGTGGTTAGAGCATTTGTCTAGCAACCGAATGGTCGAGGGTTCGAATCCCCAGCTGAGCGGGGATTTTATCCGACCAATACGGCCCCGAGGTAGACCCAGCCTGGTAAAATGGGTACCAGAGAAAATCTGGGAAGGCAGTAGTACTAGTAGCAGTATTAGTACAACAGGGGTTAATAATAGTTGCAGCAATAGTGGCAGTAGTAGTGGTAGTAGTAGTAGTAGTAGTAGTAGTAGTAGTAGTAGTAGTAGTAGTAGTAGTAGTAGTAGTAGTAGTAAAGAAAGAGATAGAGGAAGGCAAAGGCGAAGATGGCTGCAAGACATCGTTGATAATCTGCAAATGCATGCATCAGCAACAGGGCATCTTGCTTAGAACCGAGAGGAGAGGACTATATGAGAGCTGTTAGGGAGGCAAAGTTCCCCAAGGGACATGCAAATGACTGACTGAGTAGTAACAGTAGTAGTAACAGTAATAGTAGTGTTAGTTATGGTAATAGTAGTAGTAGTAGTAGTAGTAGTAGTAGTAGTAGTAGTAGTAGTAGTAGTAGTAGTAGTAGTAGTGGTACTTGCTGGATTTCATAAAAACAACATCAACGGGAAAGAAGAAAATAACGAAGAATTACAATGTCTCTCAACAGAAATATTCATAACCACAAAGCAAAGGTGCAAGACTACTCTAATGTTAGCACCTTCTTTGGCATCATCAGGTGCCGTGCCGGTAGACGTTGGCGGTCATGCCTTGATATTTTTCATCATCTCATTTGCTCTTTTTTTTATTGTGCCATCGCGTTAGGCTGTCCATGATTCATTGGTATTATTCTGCCTCTCTTTCCGATTATTTTCCCTGTTGTAGTGTTTTCAAATCCTTTTCTTCTCATTATATAGCCAATGAATGATGATTGTCGTTTTTTTGTGGATTTAATTAACTTCCTTTTTTTTCATCTGGATTTGTCAGACATTCTCTGTTTGTCATCTTAGCTACCAATGGTAATCCTAACATTCTTCTATCTTGTCTATATAGATCTTTGCATAGATCTGTTCATTGTTTATGACTTGCTTCCACAGAGCTGGACTGGCTCAGTGACGTGTCTTAGAACCCATGGTGTCTTTTTTCAGATACAATTAAAGAACTCTTGGCAGGTGGTGCTGTGGTGACGATCAATGAATGAGCTTTCAGTTGTGTTTTTGAACTCCTACGATTGAGCATAAGCAAGATTCTTCTTAATTAACTCCACTAATTCGTTCTGTGCGCCACTGGCCTGGGTGGAGCATAACAGACCAGGCGGACCCACTGGAGATTGGATCGGTTCTTGAACAACTCTGATTGGTTTGTTCTCGTGGCAGCGCCATCTGATTGGCTTGTTCTCATGGCAGCGCCATTTGATTGGCTTGTTCTCATGGCAGCGCCATCTGATTGGCTTGTTCTCATGGCAGCGCCATCTGATTGGCTTGTTCTCATGGCAGAGATATCTATTAATATGATTTCTTCAGTTTCTATCCTAATCTGCCTGGTCCAAAACTTGCCTAACTCAGTCTAAAGACATTATCTCTTCTGCATTATTCCAGCACCATGATACAGAAAAGCTCATATTTATGACCTTAGAAAACGCAACTTTTCCATCCGTCCCTGTCTTTGGTCGGCGATCAGCTAAGCAACAACCGCCAAGTACATCTTAAGGCATCTTGCAAGATAGCAATGAATCCTCTCAACCTCTCACGGTCTGCGGCAAGCCTTTGTATTGTGTCCCAGCTGTGCCGGATGCTCACTGATTTCCGTTTCTACAGTTCTCCACCAGTCAGCCTTTACGTATCTTGTATGCCTACCTTATTTCTCACCTGGATGCCGGAGTGCTTTGATGCTCGGAGTACTGATCCAGTGGTACCGGGGCTCAGTTCCTAGCAGTGCGGGTTTTTCTGGTATCACCACACCAAACAAGCGCCGGTGTCCACCCAGCCTCTTAAAAATGGGTACCAGAGAAATCTGGGAAGGTAAATGCGGCCATCTTTCATGTGCCGATGGTCTTGGAAATACAGGCCTAACGCCACATAGACAGTTTTAGAAATCCAAAAACTAACTAAATAATAATAATAATAAACTTTGCTGATATAGGCCACCATAAAGTCAGAAGTCATAAGTTGAATTATGCACTGAAAAACTCAGAAATGTAGGTTTTTCTAGGAAATCATACTCTACTAGCTCAGAACTGAAACGGACACTAACAGATTCTGGCAGAAACACCTCCGATAATAGATATTTTGCTATAAATGAAGCTCTAAAATCTGAACAATTACACCTATAATATTGGCTTTTCAGCTCAAGATTCCGTACAGTGCCGGGCTGGGTAAATGTTTCTCCATTTAAGATGCGTCTAAGCCAAAGTAATGATGAGATTAGTACTTCAATGTGCGAATCTGATCTTTGTATACGATTTTAGTTCACAGAAGGTGTTTTTTTCCATCCTTTCCTATCCCCAGCGGTTCTCCGATTTGTGGCGTTTGCAAGGTTGTTGGTGTTCTAGTTTCGAACTTGGCGAAATGGTTGCCGATTACCATGTGAAAATAATTTAAGAAATAATTTTAAAAGGAGGTCTTTCGGCTCCCCTTTCTTTATTTCTTTCTTCTCTTCTTTTCAGTATTTTTATTCATCTTTTTTTTTATTATCACCTTCCCCATTTTCTTTGAGCACCTAGATAAGGAGACGTCTTAGCAAAGTTTCTTCATGCATTCCGCCCCCCCCCCCTCCTCAGTTGTCCTTCCATGGTATTTTTCCCCCCTGGGGCGTGAGTTTGGTTCTGAAGGCCCTGCTAGAACTGCATGCTCACAGTGCGTGACTGGGACAGCAGGTTCGCAGGATGTGACTGAGACAACAGGTTCGCAGGGTGTGACTGGGACAGCAGGTTCGCAGGGTGTGACTGAGACAACAGGTTCGCAGGATGTGACTGGGACAACAGGTTCGCAGGGTGTGACTGAGACAGCAGGTTCGCATGATGTTGCTGGGACAGCATGTTCGCAGGATGTGACCGGGACAACAGGTTCCCAGGATGTGACTGGGACAGCATGTTCGCAGGATGTGACCGGGACAACAGGTTCTCAGGATGTGACTGGGACAGCAGTTCACTGCTAAGGGGACTTTAACTTGCTATTTTTCACTACACTCAGTTACTGTCCACCTCTTCCAAGTCCCTCATTTCTCTAGTCAAGCTTTTCTTCCACTACATCTCCTTCATTATTTATCCTTCTCACTATAAGCCTCCGGAATAACGAAGTAGCCAGCGCGGTTCATTTCATTTCATTGGTCGGTGGTTCGATTCTGTCAGAGGCGGCGGCCCCAGTGAATACGGCTGTAAAAGAAAAAAAAATGGTACCTGGTTCTTTTTGGAGGTGGAGAAGGACGGCCGGTCGGGAATTATAATGACCGCATTACAATCAGAACAAGCTTCTTACTGGGACAGCGAGAGGAGGAAGGACAGAGCTGTAACCGGCTCCTCTCATTGTCTGATCGTGATAATAGGTATCCCAGTAACATCCAGACTCTGGTGTGTCGACAGGTCAAGGAAAGTATGAACACTACTACCAAATCTCATGCTTCCTCAGACAGTCCTGAACACACTAGCAAGAAGCATGGGACCATTATCTCCTGCTTCTCGTTTCAAAAGAAGGTTTAAAAAAGGTGGCTACCCCACCCCACCCCCTTCATTGTCTTTCTCCTTTACATTGGGGGGGGGGGGTAGGGTTGAAGATGGTGTCTGATGAGGCAATCAGCGACCCATAGGTGATATGCCAGAGTCAGGGTTAGCGAACCGTAGCTGACCAAGACCCTGTCTCCGACCTCTCCGCTGGTACCCCCTAGTATCAGGCCTAGCCTGGCTAACGGGGCCGGGATCGCCATAGTCCCCATGGTGGTGGAGTCTGCTAAAGAAGCATTGCAGACTCCCCTGCTTTTTTTAGGTGTTCTCCGGGACTGAAAAAAAAATACCTGCCATAACCAGCTCCCACGCCGATACGATGGTGTACCTCAACACCTCTACAGCATCGGCTGCAAAGAACACCAGCTCTCAGTTGCAGGGAGTTCGTACAAGTTCTCCTTTACATCCTCGTAGTCAGATTAACACTGATCCATCTTCGCATGGTCGAAGATCACAGCCTCCAATGAAATAAAAGATCGCCATGTAACTGATTCCCACAAATATTCCCCCACCCCTCTCAGAGGTCCCGTCTCACACAGGCTGAGAACCCCAAAAGCAAAATGCTACTGGGATCACAGACCCCACTATTGGGATTAGACCACGTCTGGGAACTAATGAAAATCTTCACTTTATGCTGACAGTCGAGAAAGTATATAACGTACCCTCACAGCCGTAGTGAGCCAGAGATATTTAATATTGCAGAAGGAGTAGATCACTTGTTGGTAAATGCTTGTC